>FR989923.1:4042300-4456847 GCA_905404115.1 Pheosia gnoma
ATCTCATTTTCAACCGTGACTATCACTTGCTAAACGGCGAAGGAAAACTTCGTGAGGAAACCTGCATGTCTGAGAGAACCCCTCGAAAAACGTGTGAAGTCCGCCAACCCGCACTGGGCAAGCGTGGTGGACTATGGGCTACCCTCTTTTTTTTATTATTACATTATAGGCAAGTATTTGATTTCGATCTCACCTGATGGTATTACAGAATCTTGGATTATTTGGATGATAAAGCAGCCTGGGACTGATCGCTCAAATATCAATATGGTGGACTATGGCCTAATCCTCCTCGCATTGAGGGGAGGCGCGTGCACAATGCGCGTATATTTTGTATGGCTTAAGACACGTTAACCTAGCCATACCAGATATAATAATAGTCAGAAGTTGATAAAGATTCACCTGGCATTGATTTCTTATATTCACGCGAATACTAGGTACATATTGAAATAAAACTTATTGTACAGATTTTGTCGCGTTTATTATATGTTTTTACCTTCCCGACGTTTCAGCTGATTTACAGCAAGTTCTATAGTCCCGAGAGGTGAAACGTCGGGATCGTAAAAACATAAAATAAACGCGATAAAATCTGTAAAATAAATTTTATTTCGATTCTGCTGATAAATTCGATGTGGGTACAAAACCCCATCAGCACCGGCTTACGGTCTTGTTAGTTATTTGAGAGTCTGTAGATCCTCCTTCGCAATGGAGGGAGTCTGTGATGGGCTAACACTACTTACAAGTAGATACAGATCTATTTATCCGGGAAAATTAGACGCGTTTTGGTTCGTTCTGGGAATAAACATAAACTATATATAACTGTTGTGACGTCACGGCATGTGTGCTAGGTCGTCGGTCGTCGACCAGGGGCCCAGTTCTGCTAATTTAAATAAAATGACATACGATTGCCATTCCAGCGACACACTATTGAGGTTCCATTACGACTGTGACCGATGGCTATTCTGCTAAAACTTTAATGTCTCATTTATGTGTCAATGTTTGTGTGTCGACTGCTAGAAACGTCAGATAACGAGTAGAACACAATTACTTAGCTACATTATATTGATACGCAACTGAAGTACAGAATACGAAATAGTTCAATGGCAGTTGAATGGCTGGTCAGTGGAAAGCCGCTGGTCTTGAAAAGTTAGTATACTAGGTGATTCAATATAAAGAGGATAGAGTTCTTATCATACAGTTTAAATGTTGGTTGAGCTGTTGATATATATCCCCTCGCTGGGCGCGGTTGTATACTATTTTCAGTATTTTTATAGTCGGTTTCATGAAGAACAACGGTGAACAAATCTTGCTCGGCAGAGGTAGTATAGAGTATCTCGCATATTTTAATTCCTACTCTAGCATCTCGAAATACCTTCTTATTGGTGTTCTTGGATGAGTTATAGAGTTTCTCGCCCGTTCTTATTCATAGGAATGTATTGAACCCAAAGGTCAAACAAGACCTTCATCCTGGTAGTCACTAACGACTCATCAATTCAGTATTTTGGACAAAAAAACGTCAATTACATCTGATGTGCTGGCAATGACGCAAATTCTCGGCGAGTTATTTTGATAACTGCACGCCGACAAAGTTGATAAATAGGACAGATAAGATGGCCTGAAGATGCTGGCAACACAGCACATGCAAGTATATACTTCTTAGATTTCTCCGAATGTAGACTAGGATCAAAGGAAATCAGATATATAAGGTGTAACAATAATAATGTAAAATATTTTTACACGGCCAACAGTGGGTTATAAAGATAACATTCCCAAACAAATAAATCAAATTATTAGACATTTTAAAAATGACACCCTGCACTGAGCGCACGAGCACACGCTACTGGGTCGCCTTGTTTAAAATAAATCAAACAACATTTACACAATTATATAATACATCAACATGATCCATATACCTTACTGATTCATTTGTTAAAATATTTTACACTATTTTTGTTCTGACCACCCATGCTAGTTCTGAAGATGTAATAAAAGGTGCCTCAACGAATGAACACTATACATATCTATCTAATAGATTTGACCATATACGCAATCCGAGAAAGGTATTTCAAAAAATCTCGCACGTCGGCTACTACAATTGCATCATAATAGGTTGGAATAAATAAGCAAATAAATATTTTTTACATTCGTTAGATTTTCCATGTAAACACTTGTAGCGACCTCTTCAACCTCACCACAAGCTATACAGAGCTCAATACAATCCTAAAACGCGCTATGAGAGTTTTCGGAGCACGTAACATATACAAGGTCCCGACTATAACCGTTCTAACTACCATCTGTGGAAATGGGTTCGTCAGACTACGTAAGTCTGAAAAGTTCTCTATGGGACCCTGAAAACATACGATCTCAAGGTTTGACTAACCCAAACACGTATTGTTGACAAACACAGAACCACAACAAACCATTACAAGATCTGATGGATCCCCAACAGATGTTTTTATTCGATTATGAATGAACAACACTTGATATTGGGAGCAGACGGGCTGGACCCATTTATTTGAATCTCTTGAGAGATTTGAGCTAATTATCTCTGAAGTATTGGGGGAACATAGTTCTGGAAGTACAGTACGAGGATACCGGACTCCATACTAATCGTATAGAGTCCAGACTAAGCATGGCTTGTATTATGGGTGCTGTAAACTAGACTGGAGACAATCCTAGTAAGAAATTTTCCGATGACTAGCCGAGACCACCTGACTCGAGCCCCGCGAACTCAGCTCAGCCTACGAAGCTACTTTAGCGGAATAGCGAAGATATTCCAGCCAGGCGGGTGGTATGCCTGGCGGGGCGGCCGCTATGCCACGACTGTTGTTGTCAGGATCTTGTATATATGTTACGTGCTCCGAAAACTCTCATAGCGCGTTTCAGGATTTTATGGAGAATTGTCATTTGTGTGGCTAGTGGCGTGGTTGAAAAGGTGGTCGCAAGACGCAAGTCTTGCAAAGTTGTTTTGCTATGAAACTCTGCGAGACTATTGCAGTCCAAGATTTTGGGCAGCCATAAACACCACACATCGAACGCAAAAGTTAGTCACTATTATTAAGGATGAATTCGTGGTTAAAAAATATTATATACTTCAAAGTAATTTTATTCAAACTCAGGGCCATCGAAACATTAATATATATATATCAACTCTGACGAGGCAAGTGTCCGTCCATGTACATACACTTTGACCCCCCCATTTGACTATCTTAAGGGTAGAATTTCCAAACATCCCCCTTCATTGCACGTCTACGGTACTCAAGTAATAAATCCTCTCAAGTTGAAATCTCCTAGGTCCACTGGTATAGGCTTTTTGTTGTCGATTAGTCAGTCAGTGTTGAGAATTTTATAACTCCGAATAAATCAAGATGTCTGCCATTCAAACCAGTTATAAGTGAACACGAAAACAGCACATTTCATTGTTTACAAATCACATCCAAAGCTCTCCCAGTAACAGCGAGTGAATATCGAAATATATCTCGACTCTTACGCAAGCGTGCGCGCGATACTAACTAGAGGTAAACGAACACATAAAAGTAAGTTTTATAAAATGTTTTTAAAATCAATCTTAATGTTGTAAATAAGTATACGCGAAAGCCTAAAATCTACCTAAAATGTGGAAGCAATATTTAGCAAAAGATCCATCATAAAAACCGCCCGTCGGTGGAATACGATTCGTAAGCGAACCGTATACTATTGTCAATTTAATATTGCGCTAGGGGCGCTGTTCTGTTTGCGATACAAAACGATAAATACGCAAAACAATTGGGCTGTCATTGTTGTGTGTTGCCACTCCTACCATCATCTTGTTACGGGAAACCCAACACACAGATTGAACCTTATCGAAGACGAAATCTAATCAGAACAGCATCTTAGAAACATGATTGTTTAACTAGATTTTAACATACACACTTAGGGCTTAAAAACATTTCTATGATCTCAATGAGAGTTCTTAAAACGCTGAAAACGTCTGGCAAGAGGTTCAATCCACGTATTCCGAAAAAACACACGATCGTCCATCTAGTTGTGTGTCGTAGGGTAGATGGCAGGCGTACCGTGTGAAAATCGGTAATCATACCAATCAAGGAGCCGACGAAGCCGAAACATTAAGGCAGTTTACAAACACACAGTTAATATGCGTTGTAACTATACCCGAGATCCGATGACTAATCCATATACACACCAACTTATAAATAAAATAACACTAACAAACTGTGAAAGTTCACACGCCACCAAAATAAAATAATAATTTATTATATAGTAAAAAAAAATACTCACTTACCGATTCAAAATCATGGTTCCACACACAATAAGAGCACAGATTAAATTAATGTTTTGTTTTTTTTTTATAAAAATCACACACAGGCGCTAAGGTAACGACGAAACGCGAGGTTTATTTTTAATAAAAAAAAGATGGCGGTAGGCCGGCCGCGTGCGCACCGCGCTCCGACCGACGAGAATCTGCGTACGGCGAAAGTAAATCTGGATTCGTGGGGAGGAAAATATAAAATTACGCGGGATACTAGTGCTGGGATAACCATAGTAGAAGATTATCGATGATGAGATAGCTGGGCCCCAAGTCTGCTAACACAATCGATTCATAATCGAACAGCAACCGCATAGTAACTGTCACTTTTGACAGATATCGTATGGGATATCTAGCTATCTGGGATAGTTAGCAGACTTGGGGCCCAGGGGATGTGTTGAATAGAACAAAGTTGCGGAAGCGACAGCTATTTGTACAATGAAGTCCCCGGTTAAGGATTAGGAGACGAATTTCGTACTCTCATAGTATACTGAACAGTATAGCAATTTTATATTTTAACTAAATAATACATACATACTCTAATAAAAAAAACTATATTTTTTCCAAACGTTGTCTCTCCCCTCACTCTCATAGTCCGATGGGACGGCAATCCGACACGACCGGAGAGAGATCAGGCACAAGACCGACGGCTTTACGTGCTCTCAGAGTCACGAGCAAATGATAATCATTGTTGAAAATGTTATTCGCACATGAAATCGAAAAATCCCATGGTGCGAGTTGGAGTTTGAACCTGCGACCATCGTTTCCAAGGCGAGTGTCTTTCCAACTTGGCTAATCAAATGGGGGAAGAGGAACCCACCACCGACCCTCGGCTTGTCATATTTTCCAATTATAAACCAAAGATATTTGATCGATAATTCAATGAGGCAGCAACACCGAACTCCTCTAAGATGTTAGTCGAGAAACTGTCTGTCACGAGTGACGGGACCCCAATTAATATGCAATTCTCCGCGAAACGAAGCGAATCTAAAAAAGGCGGCTCCTATTCCCCCATTTGTTTAGCAATGGATTTCCGCCAAGTATCGCCTAGTTCTATCAATTACAACTAGGCTAGTATAAGCATATACTGATATAACATTATCGATATACTATCGATACCCGTCCTCCCCTCACTATAACCTCCTGCTCGACACCTGGCTGGGAGCCGTTCCCAGAAACTATTGTTTATTTTAGTAACTCATTTGAACACATCGGAGTTTTTTCGTAATGTTTTCAGTACAGTACATAAGTATTTGATTATTGAGTGTATAGGTACAGGTACGTAACGGAAATACCTAGTTGTGAGACGATGACTTACTGACGGTCCGATGACTGCGCACTCGCTGACCTCGAAGCCTCGTGAATGTGTGCCTCGCTCGATCAGGACACGGTCACGCTGTCACGTTGCCTCACCTGAGCCCTGTCGTCTGTCATTTTCCTCAATGCCAGCCCTGCTTAATTGCGTGGATTGATTGATAAATATAAATATAATATAAATAAATAATATAAGTATCGCCATACGAACACACCAACTATACGGTCCCACTTTAAGCTTAACGCTTGTGTTGTGGGTACCGTACAATGGACTGAGAGCGAACTCAGTATATAATACTTATATACATATTAAACATCCATGACTCGTGCACAAACATTCGTGCTCATCACACAAAGCTTGTGTCCCTACCAGGATTCGAACCCGGGACCCTCGGCGCAGAAAGCAGAGTCACTACCACTGCGCTAATCAGGCCGTCAATTGATAACTATTTAATATAATATTATTGATAGAACTAGCCGGAAATCTATTGTTAAACAAATGGGGCAAGAGGGGCCCACCACTGACTTTCGCCTTTTTTAGATTCGCTTCGTTTCGTGGAGAATTGGAAAATCATATTAATTGGGGTACTGACACTCGTGACAGACAGTTTCGCGACTAACATCTTAGAGGAGTTCGGTGTTGTTGGCTTCTTTAATTGTCGATCAACTTGTTTGGTTTATAATGGGGAAAGCTGACAAGCGGAGAGCCAGTGGTGGGTACCTCTTCCTCCATATGTTTTATATAATGTTTAAATACATCTACCTACCCCTTTGGTGTATGATCGTGATGATCCTATGGTACAAGCAGGGCGCGATTAAGCGATGTAGAGCCCCTAGGCAATGCAAGGATTGGGCCCCTCTCCCCTCAAGTAGAAAGCCAGTATTTAACCGTTTTGTTTACTTATCCCGGAACACAGTTTTCCTATACAATGACCTGGTATATAAGCATGCTAAGTATCATCAATATCCGTCCAGTAGTTATGCCGTGATGTGCGAACAGACAATAAATTAAGATTCTTAGGATTGAAATAACACTAATCTTACGGATTTTATCGCGTTTATATTATATTTTTTTCGTTCCCGACATACATGGTGCTCCCGTGACCATGGTTGCTGTAAAGCGGCCGAAACGTCGGGCACGTAAAAAATACAATATAAACGCGTTAAATCCGAAAATTAGTTTTAATTTCAATGTGTAGTATTTGCGTAGATATAAGAAATATTTTTTTATAGCATTTGTCATTACAAAAAAAACATGTAATAGCTCATTTTCTGTCACAGTCGGGAACAAACAATTGACTACTTAGTATCATGAGCTCAGACATCCTTCGATCCATACGATCAAAATTCATTACCAATCAATAAACAATGTCAAATCAATTGTGTGTTCGGTTCATCTGAAATCGTCAAGAGTTTTATATCAAGATGATTTCGTTGGCGCAGTTCGTAGTGACCCTGCTTTCTGTACCGACGGTCTCGGATTCGAATTCCGGTGGGTGCAATCTCTATGTGATGAGACGCAAGAATCATCAAAATCGGCCCACGCGTTTAGTCTCTAAAGCGCCACAAAGGAACAAGCATACATGCAAACACAGGCAGACAAACACATTACCCTCCTTTGCGTCGCGCGGGTAATAAATCGCGCTTTAAGATTTTTTCGTTATCTGTGATATAATAATACTTATCTGATTACGTATGGTACGTATAGTTGGGAGTGGTGATACTAGCATGCCTCGTTACGTCACGACAAGTTTACGTACGCGATGGCTGCGCGCGCGACTCCACTGACCCACGATAATGTAAGCATTGTTGCCTCATGTAGTCGCTCATTTAATAATTTAATAATAATTTATGTATAAATGTTGGTTCATAACAATGTGTTTTCTGTGCCTGAACTAGGAAAATCCTGTATCTCAGGCAACAGAGCTCTTTCAGGGTCATACAAATGTGGCAACTATAATAATAAAAGGAACAGTGAGATTAAATAATGGAAAAAAATATGTTCATGGTACAATACGACAGGGGGGCTAGAAGATAAGACAAAATGTCACAGATTATGTCGCACCGAGTCGCTCTTTCCCTTCCGTAATACATACGAGGGCAAGAGACAATATCGATCACGTATAATTCATGAAAAGATCGACGGAAAATTCAAACTCTGGATTCAGAATCATGAATTGCATCCATGGTATCTGAGCCCCAAGTCTGCTAACACAATCGATTCATAATCGAACAGCAACCGCATAGTAACTGTCACTTTTGACAGATATTGCATAGGGTATCTGTCAAGTGACAGTTACTATGCGGTCGCTGTTCGATTATGAATTGATTGTGTTAGCAGACTTGGGGCCCTGTTTTCGTTACGAAGCCAATTGTCACCCTTAATAATAATGGCGCTTAGATAGCGCGACTTAATTCCTTAAACAATGGACAACAGCGCGCACCCACACAAACAAACCTATGATATATTCACATCAAAATCAACAATATTATGCATACATACATTAACACTCTTATTGTGAACACGTAAAGAATAATATCGATTGAATTACAATACATTTTAACTTGGTGTTTGTACAGTACATTATATTTAGATGTTGAAAATAATTCAGTCACGTGGATCAGACGGTGTCAGACGGACTTAACACAAAATGTAAGTTGTATTATAAATACCTACGATAATAATAACTATACAGCGGTATTCAGAAAACGTATACTAAACCTTGAACCTGCGCTTCTTGACCGAATTTGCTATCACAATGTTGAGGTCAGAATTCAAATATGTGAATTTATGAAATAATATTTTTAAATTCGACATTCCCAAATACTGATTTCACATATTATTTACAAATGCGTTAAAGAAGACCAGATTACAGGCTTAGTATACCCTTTATGAATCAACCTGTATACCTAGTTGTGCTCGCAAGTTTTTATAGGTATATGGACTTTAGTTTCTTGAATATTCCGAAGGAATTATTCCTGTTGCATTTTATACACACACACACGAAGAAATAATGCATTCGCGGGTATTACCTAAACAGTACGCCTTAGTTTTTTGTGCTTCAATGTTTTACGTGACACTCCGGCTATATTATTTCTTTGTCTAAGCTATAACATTTACACAGTATTAACATTCTGTTTCAATAAATCCACCCAGTGATATTTTATGATACGCTGGCCTATTCTTAGATATCTATTTGCAGTTTTGTGGGTATCCCAGGGCTAATGTAACATTAAATTTTCCCAGAAATCCTAAATTGAATAATAATAATATACTATATATAACTATATATAATATCGCCAGACAAACACACCAACTATACGGTCCCACACTAAGCAACGCTTATATTATAGTTACCGAACAAAGGACTCAGAGCGCACTCAGTATAATTATAATACTTATATAGATATTAATTAAACATCCATAAGTCTAGCACAAACATTCGTGCTCATCACACAAAGTTTGTCCCTACCTAGATTCGAACCCGGGACCCTCAGCACAGAAAGCAGGGTCATTACCAACTGCGCTAATCTGATCGCTAATGTTGGTTTTGTTATAATGCTCAAATCATGTCTGTCACACATTGAATATTTAGAAAAATACAAACAACTAAAGTCGCGGACACAGCTATGTATTTATAAATCAACAAATTTGAATATCGCCAGACAAAAGCACCAAATGTATGGCCCCAGAGGTGACCAAACCAAACGGCAGTTGTGTGGATAAATGAATAGGGGGCGATCTCGGTAACATTAAAGCCGGGTAAACATACCTAACATTTTAGAAAATTTCCCCGCACGATCATCGAACCCGCAACTACGGGGTCCAATAAGCCGAGTGGCCTACGTCCCAACCACTAACTACTAGACATCGCGGTCTTCATTAGCGATATTGGTCAAGTCTAGACTGACACTAGACTAAGTGTCATTAGGACTAAACCCACACATGACTGAGGTGTCATTAGGCCTAAAACCACTGGAGTAAAATGTCATTAGGACTAAATTCACTAGACCAAAATATAATTAGGACTAGACTAAGGTGTCCTTAGGACTAAAACCACTTGATTAAGAGGTCATTTGTACTAAAACCACTAGACTAAAATGCCATTAGGACTGAAACTATAAGATTAAAATGTCGTATTGACTTCGCCCCCAGATGCCCTGGGAGAGGCCAGCGAGCGTGCCAGTTGGACAGGTGTGGAGTAGGTTCCAAGGACGCGAAAGAGATGGGAAACCCGCCAAAATGTAAAGTATATTAACCAGTTCATACTATAGCCAGACTAACACCAACCGTACGATCCCAAACCAAGCGACGCTTGTACTTGGTACCGTACAATACACGTTGCTGAAGATTATATTCGTATAATTAAAACTACGCGTTACTATCACAGATTTATTTACATTGGCAGGTATCAGATTAGAGATGTTGATGACAAATGGAAGGAGTCTTGTCTGGACATGATGCAGGAGACGTTCCTGAGGGATGAACCGCTCTGCGATATATTAGGTGAGGACACCACCTGGGGGCATCTGGGGGGCGAAGTCAATACGACATATTAACATGTTACACGATTAAAATGTTTGGGTTTAAAACTATTAGATTAAAAGGTTTGAGTCCTTTTGACATTTCAGTCAATTGCTTTAGTCCTATTGACACCTTGGTCTAGACGTAATGATATTTTGGTCTAGTGGATTTAGTCCTAATGACACCTTAGTCAAGTGCTTATAACATCGCCGGGGATTCGGTTGTCCATTCGGACACGGTTATAACATCGCCGGGGATTCTTCACACCCCCTACCCCCCCGTAACCATGGCCGCTACCGTGAGGAATAGAAGGGCTGCCGGGGACTAGGGGCCGCTTTTTTGTTGTGCTTATCATTAGGGGGTTTTGTCATAGTCACCGCGCCTGGCGACGACGAATTGGGGACCGCAGTGTGTTGTTGATAATACACGGGGGGGACGCAGCTGCCCCTCCCCTGGGCCCCAAGTCTGCTAACACAATCGATTCATAATCGAACAGCAACCGCATAGTATCGGTCACTTTTGGCAGATATCCCCTACAATATATGTCAAAAGTGACAGTTACTATGCGGTTGCTGTTCGTTTATGAATCGATTGTGTTAGCAGACTTGGGGCCCTGGTGTTTGGATACACACTTTAAATAATATCGTGTTCGGATACCAGTACTAGGGCCGTAATAATGTTTATTGCAGAAGCATAGGTATACTTTGCACCATAAAAGAATAGGTCATTCTGTGGAGACGAGTTCCCATTACGACCAGGCAATGCCCTCATCATTATAATATCCTCAATTAACCCATTCGCAGGTATAACTCAAGACCCAATATCAATAGCAACCATCAGAGCTAATTGGGAGGCCTATGTCGATCAGAACATAAGCCTGGCTTGCTTCACGGATGAAGACGGGGAACCTGGAGACCTGGTGGGGTTCAATATCATCCTGGTGAAGAGCGCTGGTGATGATGATGACGATTTGGAGAAGGTGAGGAAAGGACTCGTGACAAATTGATCGACACACGTACCTATAATTATTAGCAAAACAAAATCCTTGGTAGGTACTACCCCTAAACTACCACTACCTATCCAAAAAATCATGTCGATCCTTTGCTCTATGAAAAAATAAAACAAATCTATCCCACGAGAACCATACATTTTACCGGAAAAAAAGACTATAATCTATCTCTATGCCAAATTTCATCCAGATCCGTTCAGCCGTTCTGGCGTGATTGAGTAACAAATATCCATCCATCAATCTATCCAAACTTTCACATTTAAAATATAAGTGAGAAGTGAGATTATTTAATTAAATACTCAGACCACTTTTTAAAACGAACGACGACGTCGAGGAGACGCCATAGAGAAGAGAGACCACAGCTAATACCTAGGTATATATATACCTATAGAGAATTTTGCACAGATTATTGTCCATCCGGTTCGGATCCCGGTTCGAGTAAACTTTGTGTGATGACCATGTATATAACGCATTATACAAGTGCACCAGTTCACAATAACTTTATCGATAAAATCAAACCATTTTATCAGTTACAAGTGAATCGGAACGAGGTTGTGATAATGAAGCCGAAATTAAACTCTGACTAATACCTACACATAATTACTGACGACTACGACTGCATTGTTCTCTGTATACCTATAACAATGTGCTGTTCAAAAATGTAAAAGATCTTTAAAAAAAAGAGCAACCATGGAGTTTCTCGCCCGTTCTTCTCCATAGGAATGGCATTCCGAACGGGCGGTAAAGTTGTAGCTTAGCATTTTGTAACTATTTTGACGATTCGTATCTACTGTTCTTAATGGTTTACATGAATAAAAAATGTTCTGATTCTGATGTTTATTTACATAATTTCAGGTACAAGGCGAGCCTTGGAAGAAGCTGCTTCTCACCCTGATCGCGGCGGAACAGCTAGTGGACGTGTTCGAGCTGTTCCATGTGGACCAGTATCTGACGTCGAGCGGGTTGACAGTGTTACCCGAGCATCGGGGGCAGAATATTGGGGCGAGGATGTTTGAAGCGAGGTGAGCTGATCTTGCGCACATACAGGGCCCCAAGTCTGCTAACACAATCGATTCATAATCGAACAGCAACCGCATAGTAACTGTTACTTTTGACAGATATCCCGTACAATATCTGTCAAAAGTGACAGTTACTATGCGGTTGCTGTTCGATTATGAAGTCAGTACACGGCTATGTTCAAGTTAGGCCAATAATAAGCCTTTGTGGATAATTTTCTTTCCAGCTTTTTTTCTTTCTAGCTCCTTTTTTCCTTTCCATATATGCCATGCGGGTTCCAGGACAATTACCGAGAGTCAAACCTTGGTGTCTTCGTCGGTCCCTGCTGTGGATCCTGGCTAACAGAAGTAACAGTGGCGGGAGTGTGGCGGCCGAGTCCCATAACCAAAAACCTTATAGCCTGGCGATCTCCATTCCAGGAAGCCACTCTGCAAAGCCCTGGGAATCGAAGCCACCGCCACGGTCTTCACTGCCCGCACCTCCCAGGTCTTGGCTGCCAAGTGCGGCTACCAGGTGCTGGCTGAGCTGGACTACAAGGGCATGTTGGAGTACGGCGTGGAGCTGACCGCTTGCGACACCCCCACAGCTAAAGTTATGGGCACCAAGTTTCAGTGAAGATGGCTGACTAGTTTATTTTTAAATTTGGTATCACCATAGGTAGGTATTTTGCCAGTGTCAAGTAATATAAATTATTTCAGTTTTCGAGCATACGCACAGGCCCAAAGGCAAGGCCCGAGTAAAATACCCCTCCATCCCTCAATCATTAAAGTGATGGATACTTTACTGAAAGATTTTTTATGGATTTTTTGTGAGAAACTGAAAAGCCACGTTTCGTCACTCTGTTTCAATTACCTACACTCGTGCACTTCACCGAACCCATAATGGTTAATATTCCACTTACATCACTCACTATAACTCGCAGGAACACTAGTTTTAGAAATTAAATCATAACTGACGCCATGACTTTTCAGATTCCCGCCAAAAAGCCAGGTTGACTAGTCATATCATCACCTATCATAATATAGTATTCCATTATACGTACAACGTGTTTCAGTAAGCGTTACTACCATTTGAACCTGAGCTGCGCTTCGATTAGCGCACTTGTAATAATTATGTGAAGCCAGAATTTCGATGCCAATTAAAGAAGGATGAAGCATGTCACATCCATTATTGTATTTATAATGTGTATTTATTGAATGTGTTATTGCTATTAATCACTTGACATTGGCAAAATACCCGCTAAGTTGTGGGTGAGGCCGCATTCATATCCATTTTATTTCATCGCATCTCATTTCGTAAAGAAAGAAGAAGAATGTAAGAACAAATATTTTTATTGAACTAGACCAACATCTGCTGTGCCGATTTTGTTCCTCGCACCTCACATGTGACCGAGTCGATATGTCACTCATACATCTCGACTCGACTCATATATCTGTGGTACGTCAAGTGCGAGATTATTCGTGAGCTAACCGTATACTTTATAGTCTACTGTATTTAGACATTTTGTATAGAGAATTGAAAGTTTTAAATACCGTCCGCTAGAGGCGCTTTTCAATTCTCCATACGAGATGTCTAAATACGGTAGACTATAAAGTATACGGTTAGCTCGCACTGACGTGCTGTATCATTTCCTCGTGTGAGAATTGAACGTACAAATTAAAGTAGATCATACATTTTGTAAGAATTAAAAAACTATAAATATTTTGATATATATTTTTTATTATAATTCTAATGTCTTATATACAAATGTTATAAAATACTATCGTTATAAATAATGTTTACAATTAATATAAATGCGTTTTACTTAAATATGTTACCTTTAGATACCTTAAAAGGTGGAAGATGGACCCACCACTGACCTTCGGCTTGTCATCTTTCCCAATTACAAACCAAACAAGTTGATCGATAATTAAAGAAGCCAGCAACACCGAACTCCTCTAAGATGTTAGTCGAGAAACTGTCTATCACGAGTGACGGGACCCCAATTAATATGCAATTCTCCGCGAAACGATGCGAATCTAAAAAAGTATTTGACACGTGTTTCGCCTCTAAACGAGGCATCCTCAGGACGGCTGGGCTACGAATGAACGACGAAGCACCGCACGCCCGCCTTATAAATGCAACCACTGCCATCCCCACTCTATCAATTATATAAATAAATTGATTTCTTATATTTACGCGAAAACTACACTTTGAAATAAAACTATTTTTTCGAATTTTATCGCGTTTATTTACTAGGACGTCAACCACCTCAGTCTTCCCGTGACCATGGTTGCCGTAAAGCAGCCGTACCGTCGGGAACGTAAATCATACAATAAATGCGATAAAATCCGAGAATAAAAAGTCGTTTTATTTAACTTAACTAGACCTTATAATGTCATTAATTTAACAATTATGGCAATGAATAAAATAAAGGCAAGATTATTATAAACGCCATTATTATGCTTTTATATAAACGGTGATGGAGAACACTGTGAGGAAACCAGCATGAGTGAGAGACCCTCACTAGTTCCCTCGCGATTTTTTCTCAAGCCGTCAAACCATGAAAAATAAAGTTCAAAGAACAATTGCCGACAGACCTACTGAGGCCACGCCCACCGCGATGACGTTAGGACCCAGTTGAGTATTACATTCATCGACCTCCATTATAACCTGGACTGGAGATAGTCTTAATCTTTTGTCGCTATTTGGTTTACGCCATTTTGGCGCTGTTAGTAGTGATAGCAGGCAGTGAGTGCCCACGGAACTAATGATATAGAGACGGGACATGTGACAACTATGTCGACAAACATTCATAATTTGATTACTTCATAATATCCTAAAGATAACTGATTAAGGCAGGTGTCCGCAACCCTTCCAATTTCCCCATCTCATGTCCATCCAATCCTCAATCCATAGTCCCAGTTATCTTTCCATATTCCTGCAATAGTTCCTCCGCCTGCTGAGGTCAATTCGTTGTGTATGCTATCATTTTCAGCAGTTGACCCCAGCAGGTGGCTAACATAACATTTAAATTCTCAAAAGGGCCTCTACGTGTTGGACCCTTGTCCCCGCGCAAGCCTTCCAAAGATCCGGGTATAGGCCGTGTGGAGGGAGACAAAAATAATATTTTTTATTTATTATCCTTGTTATTTCACTGTAATACAAATTTAACGAAGGCGGCGGCCATTTGTATTAAATGTCAACTGTATAATTTGTTATAATAGTGCTCGATAGATGGCGCTAATCTAAAATTAGCTCGCGGTGTTAAGATGTTTTGGTCTTTTATGTACTCTCTAGAGATCATATTTATAGTAAGCAATATATCTACATACCCCACATACCCTAGTGTTTTATTACATGGTAAACCTAGAGGTAGGACACCTTGGGACCTATACCGGCGTTGTACATCAACTTTAGTTCCGAAGACGCTCGAGGCATTTTGTAGTGTAAATCAAGTCCAGATTATTTACAGGTCAGTGCTTATGCTATATATTTTAATTGCTCTATGGACGCTTTACAGGGACCGATACAAAGTGGGGTGCACTAGTTAAATAATTTCGCTCATATACCTATTTCGTTAGCTTATCGTTAAGCCAGTCCTTTGTGAGTTCATCTATCTCTCTCACTTCGAGCAGTCGCGGGGCGCCCACCGTGGCAGCCAGCGCCCTCTGCGTCCCAGCGTACATCACCTGGAAAAAGTTCTCATATACTCTCATTTGTATTGAGACTTTATATTCTATCATCTATACAAATAAATAAAATTGGAGTGTCTGTTTGTAATATTAAAATAACTGCTTTTTACTAAGTGCATTTGGATGTATACTAAAATTTGTGTTCGGTCTGTTTGTTTCGGCTAATCTCTGAAATGGCTGGACCGATTTTGACGGACTATGACTGGCAGATAGCTGATGTAACTACTTTTACTAGCTACTTTTATTTTAGAACCCCCCCTACAAACCCCGCAAACGACTTAATATCACAAAGGCTGCCGGTCGCCACCAACTGAGCTAGTCACGTCGTCAAATAATAATAATAAACTTTAAAAATATCATTTGAATTAGACCCTGCCATCTGCGCCGAAGGTCCCGGGTTCGAATCCTGGTAGGGACAAACTTTGTGTGATGAGCATGCATGTTTGTATCTGAGTCATGGACGTTTAATATATCATAAGCTGGTACTTGGAAATGGGTAGGTTTCGTTCACATGAACAGTAGACACACAGCATAGATACTTCCAAATATAGCAACCGTTGGATACGTACTTGGAGTTCCATGTGCGCGTCTCGCGGCGTATAAAATATGAAACAGAGCGGGAAAGAAGATCTGCCGTCGTCGTGCTCCAACTTGTAACTGGAAACAACAACACCTAGTGTTAGTATTCATACTAAAAAACCATAAATTAAAAATAAATACTGTTTGTCTGTGGTCAACCGGAATCTATAGGTGGTCTGTGGTTCCTGCTCCGTGTCACCCCAAACATGGAGAATTGTCAATCTTATTTTTATGTTAATCTATATGTCATAGACACATTGAGAGCACAAGCAAGACTGCAATACATTATAACAGTTTGAGTTTATAGCTAATCGTGTTAATTCTATTTGTAATAGAAATAAATGTGACTAAAGTATCCCAAACACCTAGCTTAAGTTGTCGCAAAATAAAAATGATAATTAATGCAATTAAAATTTTTTTTAACCCATAATACCTGTACACTATAAACCGGGGCTGGTGCGAGGGCAGGATGTCCTGCAACTCCTCGAGCTCCACATTCTCCAACTCCTCATCTACTTCCAGAGCTTGCTTCTCTCTGTTCACCTGTAAAATTATTATTAATCACAATAAATATATATAGTAATAGTTATAATAAGCCTTGGCTTTTCTTCATGAATAAGATAGTTTTACATACATTATACATATCGTTTGCACAGTACAATTGTAACCTACACCATATTTAATGATTACAGGGTGTACAGTCATGCTTTAACAAGTAAACTGGTGTAAGTACAAAGCGATACAATAACCACACATGACGCAAACGACACGGAGATACGAACATATGACTCACAATAAAAAGTATTGAAAAAAACCTTTTATTACCAGTGTAGCGTCCAATTACTGAGTTTAAACCACACAGATGTATTTAAGAATGCCTATTGGTCTTTATTTGCTATCATTTGTAATTGAAATCAGTTAATTATGGGCAAAAACATACCTTCAATATAAGAGCGGAATTCGATGTGTGTTTCTGGAATCTGAACTTTTTTAACACTTCTTTCACATCGTCACCGATATCGCAAACGTTTACGTTGTGCGCCGACATTGTTTTAATTTATAAAATTATTATTATACGAATAAAATTAAATGGAGATGTTTGAAAATATGTTTACGTCGACAGTTTGACAAGTGAGTGACCCACCCACAGACTTGACAGACCAATAAGAGTACAAGTTTAGTGACTATAGAGAAACGTCTTAGTAGATAATATATGACGTCATTGCAGCGACCGCATTGTCTTGATCCTAAGTCTTGTCAATAGTGGTCAGATATTTAGTTTTTTAGTTTATTTTCACTGGACTAAAATTTAGTTTTTGCCGAAGAAACGGATTCGTAAACTTTCCGATGACAATGTAGCTCCTAGCCAGCTGTCAAAAGGCTATAATGGTCGGATAACAGTTCGAAAACATTCAATCATGAAAAGATAGTGCCCATTTACGATTAGTACAGTAATAGTGGTACACTTTAGTTTCTTATATTGACCTCTCTAATGTAATGATACGTTCAAAAACCAATAGTTAATAAAACTATCCAATCATTGTTTATCCGACTGCTTTGGATTCCGAACGGTCATGTCTGATGTCAGTTTTGACGTAATGAAAATGAAAAGTAGATTTTCTTGCAAAAGTAGAAAGGATTGCATTTTCTTTTAAATTATCGAATTATCCAAAATTGAAAAAGCATTCGATTAAGTTTTGATAAATTTGAAGATTCATAGACAGTGATTTACACATTTTTGTTACGCTTACTATTAATTACTAAGGCATTTTTGAAGTTGTTTTATATGAATGTTTAACAGATAATTTTATCAGTTTTCTGCTGTACTGTGCATTTGGGCGGCCCGAATAAAGGTCAGTTGCGTTCAACAACACCTCTTTAACGCGTAAGTACAATTAATATTGTAAACAAACCGTATATTTAGTTATAAATGCTAATTTCTCAAAATATAAACAGTAAGTCAGTAAACTTTCATGATCGTATTATATCGTTTAAGCAATGTCAATAACTTCATAATACTATTCCAAATGAATTATAATATTTCATTATACATAACTTTTTGTCAAAACTTGCAAATTTCTATAAAATTACGCAACAAATGGTGAATTACTAAGTGTCTTTGAGAATAATGCTGTTAGTCAAGTATCAAACTGTTGACCTGATTAATTAACGGCTTGATAACACACTCGTGAGTAACTTGATGTGTTTAATTATTAGTTATATATATAGATGTATTAGCTTTTCAATTGTTTCAAACATTAGTCACTATGTTTTGCACACAACTTTGCCTATTCTGCTATTATATTAAACTGTGATATGTGTATATTCATACAAGGACGTAGCCAGGGTTTGCTTCAGGTTGGGGCAAAGTAAAGAAACTCAAATTGAACCATCATCTTTTCTTCATCAAAAATGTGATACCAATAGAAAGTTTCTCTTTACTTGCTATGTTACTGCTCAACTCTGCCGAGATACTATGAAGAGGCAAATAATTTATGAAATAATTGGTTATATCCTACTAATATTATAAATGTGAAAGTTTGGATGGATTGATGTTTATTACTCAATCATGCCAGAACGGCTGAATGGCTCTAGATGAAATTTGGCAGACATAGATTATAGTCTTGAATAGCACATAGGCTACTTTTTATCCCCGTAAAAAGGACATATTTTTTAATGACGTATAACACCGCGGGGCACAGCTAGTAGTCTCATATATTCTGATTGTATCCATGAGCCAGGATGAGGCAGCTGCCCAGCTGCCCCACTATGGCTACCACCTAGTATTCATATCAATGTAGTAACAATATTTTGTATTATAAAAATATTGTCCGGAGAACACACTAACTGTACTGTTCCCAATTAAGCAAGGCCTGTATTATAGGTACCGTACAATGGTCTGGTAGGCGATCATAGTATATCTTCACTTACATAGATATTAAATATCCATAAATTAAACTACCAAACTTACTTGCTATAAAAACCCAAGTATGCCTGAATCAGGAGTGTCCACACTAAACAAACAGACTAAATATATATTCCATTGTTACAGGCTTGATGTTCTTCTGAAAAGTGCTAGACTGAAAGTGATGCGGCTATTTGACAGTTGATAGATCAAGGTGGAGAAAAGACGGCAAAATGTCTTCTTCTGGTGAGATGAGATTGAATTAATAGATAATGAATACATTGTAAACTAAAATGCGGTGATAGCTAAATGGTCTGAATGCTTGCTTTAGAAACAAGGTGTGCAGGTTCAAATCTGGCTTGAACCTATGGCATTTTCAGAGTTCATATACTGAACCAAACCAATCAATCAATAATTATTATGAGTTGATGTATGTTGAATATAACATACTGGGCAACGTTGTACATATTTTGAAAGCTCTGTGAATTTAACCAACCCTCACTGGGCCAGCGTGGTGGACTATGGCCTAAATCCCCCCTTGCAGGAGGGGGAGGTGTGGCCAGTATAATAACAATAGGCTCACCCTCTATTATAATGAAATGTGGGTGCACATCATTGCACCTCTGCCTATTCGTTCAGGGATTACAGGAGTTATGGTCTATCAATATAATGGGGTCATACAGCAACTCTCTTCAACCGCGCCACAAGCTACACAGATGGCGCCGCAGACAACATTCAGGACAATAGACAATTCTCTATACAATCCTGCATCGCGCTATGAGAGTTTTCAGAGCACGTAACATATATACAAGATCCTGATATTAACCGTCGGGGCATAGCGGCCACCCCGCCAGGCATACCACCCGCCTGGCTGGAAGATCTTCCCTTTTCCGCTAAATTGGTTACCCCGACGTGATGTACTAGTGTTTGTGGGTGTACTACAGGGCACCTCTGCCTACCCCTTCAAGGAATACATGTGCTATGATTGTTTTCAGGTGAAAGCACTGAAATGCTGGAGAAAACACAAACGTAAGTATTAAGCTTTTACATTGTGCAATTAATTAATTATTGTTAATCTACAACATTTCCCTCCATATAGCACTACTATTATAAATGTCAAAGTTTCGATGGATGTTTGTTACTCAATCACGCCAGAACAGCTGTACGGATTTGGATAAAATTTGGCACAGAGATAGATTACAGTCTGGAATAGCACATAGGCTACTTTTTATCCCGGTAAAATGTATGGTCCCCGTGGGATAGATTTGTTTTAATTTTTCATAGAGCAAAAGATCGACATGATTTGTTGCATAGGTAGTGGTAGTTTAGGAGTCAGAAAATGACATAGGAAAAATGCACAGGGGTACACGAAAGGACATGGAGGAAAAGGACATACTTTTCAATCGCGGGTGACACCGCGGGGCGCAGCTAATACCTCATAAACCATCCTTACACTCAGTTACGTGCTTTTCTTTAATGCCACCTTAACGCCTAACATAATAGTAATAGCAAATGGGTTGCTTGCTTCAACTTGTAAGGCGTATTGATTTCTTATATTTACGCGAATACTACACATTGAAATAAAACTAATCGTACGGATTTTATCGCGTTCATTATACTTTTTTACGTTCCCGACGTTTCGGCTGCTTTACAGCTACCATGGTCACGGGGGACTGAGGTGGTTGACGTGCTAGTGTCATAGTTTGAACCGGGGCACCCTCATATTTAGTTGCTGCTTGCGGTCCGGGATTTAAAATCCAAAAACGAGCGCACCATTGCAAGACCTCAAGACACTGTGAACACTTTCTGCGTAGATCGGACGGCCGAATTAAGTTGCTCCTAGCACCCGGGATATGCCTGTCAATCCTGTGTGTATCTGATAAAGCTTATCTTGTTGCTGAGAACTACATACAATGTATCCTAGCTCTTACACACCTTTGTGGGTATATTACTATAGCAATTTGAATCGTAATGCAACGGTGATAGTGTTTATATTTATTTGTATTTAGGTCTCGGATATCGTGGAATGATCTTACCAATGTAATATGTTTAGTGATGAGCCAAGGTGTTCATTTTTTTATCGATATTTTTATTACGGTACGGCGTAACGAATATACCTAAATATCGACGAACAAGGCCGAAGGGGCTGAGGGGGGTACAACCCCCTCCCCCAGACACACCAACTGTTTTGTCCCAAACTGAGGCTTGCGTTAAAGGTAGGTATCGTGAAATGGACTGGGAACAGGGAAATTAAGAAAACAATTTCCCGAAATATACTCTCACGGATATTCGTGAAGAAATGATCCCGTGAGTCGAGCTGCATACCTACGCTCTGACCACACTACACCACGATAAAAGGGAATGTCGTCATCGTATGACGTCGTCAATCAATGAGGAAAATCAGCGTAGAAATATAGTCGACACTCGACATGGCCCCACACTAGTTTTATCCATTGAGCGGCACCGCGACCTCGGCACCGGCAGTGCAATTTTGCCTCCGCGGCAACAAGACGCGCCGCGACCACCGGCGAAAGTAGCCGAAATCGAGCAACCAATCAAACGAGACCAAATTCAAACGTCGAATGCACTTTCCAAATTAGAGAATGCTCTAATTTGCCGGTATAATTTCACACGACTTTCGTATTACGAATTTTAAATGCGTTCCTTTTTTGAAATTAATTCGATGCTAAATCTCGTTCGGTAGACCCTAAGGGGAACTCTTGTTTTTTTGTAATTATTATTGCATGCCAGTGTGTCCTTGTGTCTCGTGTGCTTTTTTTGTTAAATCCATAAATTACAATATTGTTTTTTTTTAATAGTGTTGTGGTCTAACTTGTTACGCTGCCTCCGGATTACGTTCTGTGTTGTAGTGAAAGTATAATCGTAATCCGTTCAGTGGTTATTCGGATGCGGTAACATACATACAGTTTAATATCGATTTTAAAAGCGATTTCACTCGATTATAGATACATGTAACTAAAACGAAATTTTGAAATAAAACTATTTTTAAGGATTTTATCGCGTTTATTTTTCGATTTTACGTTCCCGACGTTTCGGCTGCTTTACAGCAACCATGGTCACGGGAGGACTGAGGTGTTTGACGTCCTGGTGTCATAGTTAGAAACGGGCTACCCTCATATTTAATTGTTGATTGTGGTCCGATCCACGCAGAAACGTCGGGAACGTAAAAACGAAAAATAAACGCGATAAAATCCTTAAAAATAGTTTTATTTCAATGTGTAGTATTCGCGTAAAGATAAGAAATCAATATATAAAACTAAATTATTTGTCAGAAAAATCTACTTTATTTTTCTCTGTTGAAAAGATCTAAGTAACAGTCTATGGTCTGAGTTACATATATGTTTGTTTGTGGTAACGTATCGTTCATTTACATATACAATACAATGGACTTTTCTTCGGAAATATCCGGAATTATTCCGGAAACTTACCATTAAATGGCACAAGGTTCGTCCCCTATTACATACTTACCAGCGGCATACATTATGCCGGTATACACTTGAGTCTGCCCCTTTGAGAACAGTCGTGAGGGTTAAATTTAAGGACCTCAAGTGATGGAATATTTATTGGTAGCCAAGCCATACTAAATTGATAGCTAAGCAATACTTAAGTGATAGCCAAGCGATAATTAATTGTAAAGTGATAGCCAAGCGGCACTTAAGTGATAGCCATGCGATTCTTAAGTGATAGCCCAGCACTACTTAAGTGATAGTCAAGCACTACTTAAGTGATAGCCAAGCGATAATTAATTGAAAAGTGATAGCCAAGCGGCACTTAAGTGATAGCCATGCGATTCTTAAGTTAGCCCAGCACTACTTAAGTGATAGTCAAGCACTACTTAAGTGATAGCCAAGCGATAATTAATTGAAAAGTGATAGCCAAGCGGCACTTAAGTGATAGCCATGCGATTCTTAAGTGATAGCCAAGCACTACTTAAGTGATAGCCAAGCAATACTTAAGTGATAGCCAAGCACTACTTAAGTGATAGCCAAGCAATACTTAAGTGATAGCCAAGCAATACTTAAGTGATAGCTAAGCAATACTTAGTGATAGCCATGCGATACGATATACATGCCATGCGCTATACTTGCCAAACGGAAAAGGAAAACATTATGAGGAAATCAAATTTTATGGAGGAAACCTACTAAAAATATCTATCCAGTTCTCCCATAGAAATATCCTTAATTGACTGATTGGCTAAGCTGATGATGAATTCTGACCATACCATATTAATTACAAATGTGCTTACGAAGCACAGGCTCAAAGGTTAGTATACCCTTTGTGAATCACTCGGTATATACAATACGCTGATTGGCGAGGACACAATGACCTACGGTCGGACCGAGTACTGCGGTTTATGATTTTATTTTTTTACAATTAAAGTTTATACCTTATATGGAAGTTACAATATTGCGCACTTATCGCGATAATTATCTTTATAACTAACATCATAAAAAAGTCGGTGAGATCAAATTAAATCTTTATTATCGATAACAATTTTTATGTGGGGTGTATCTAGAGTGTCTACACCATAAAGTCGTCCAAATCTTAGAAATAGTGACAGCTTTGCATGATTAGAAGTTCAATAAATTGATTATATACATTTTATAGATCAACGTGATCCATATTACTTTATGATTCATCTGTTACAAATGTTTTACAAATTTTTTCTTACACCGTATATAGTACAATTGGCTAAAATATAGTCCTTTAATATAGTACGGGTGGCAACCCTAGCGACAGGCCTCGCGCACTGGCTACAGGCCCTGCACATTTGCTATAGAAAGAAAAGAAAGAAAGAAAAAACATTTATTTGTGACAAATACAACCGAACACTACACACAACACAACCCATCTTTGAGCATCACCTCAGGTAGACGCTCAAATGCTTGTCACAAATTGGCCTCCACTCAACGTATGCTGGTTGTGCAAACAACCAGCGCTGGTCTTCCGTGGAAGCCGTTTAGTGATGTCACGGACATCCTACTGGGTACTATTTAACAGTATTATATAAAGTCGTAACCGTAGGTGAACGCAAAAAGAAAAAATATAAAAATAAACAAAAGAACTTAAAAATATAAAAATAATAATAATATAACATTAAAATTCTCAATAAGGGCCTCTACGTGTTGGACCCATGTCTCCACGCAAGCCTTCCAAAAATCCGGGTATAGCCCGTGTAAAGAGAGATACATAATAATAATAATGCACATAAGAAAGAAAGAAATACAAACAGTAACATCTTACAACATCTGTAGGTACAGCTACAGGTAACAGGACAAAGACATATAAATACATTGTATAGGCCCCGCGATGCCTTCATCCGAAGCTGTCTATGCCTCAACTGTAACCAATCGCGTGCTCGCAAGTGGAGATCCCGGCAACACGGGGCCCAACTAAGATATTATTATACATTACATTACCTAATTGTTGTACCAAGTGTCGAATTTGCATGTCAATTAATAATTATCAGTATACAGTATGCCTTTTATTATGTATTAGCAGATGTATGATATTCAGTGAGACAATATTTATATTAAAGGTGGCTGCTAAGCAAACAACAAATTATTTTAACCAGTCACGACCGATGTATCGCGAAATACAACTTAAATACATTTTGAAATTCAACTGATTTTACTATTTTTATCGCGTTTTTATTATGTTCTGTACGTTCCCAAACGTTTCGGCTGCTTCACAGCAAACATGGTCACGGGAGGGCTGAGGTAGTTGACGTATTAGTGTCGTAGTTTGAAACGGGGTTCCCTCATATTTAGGTGTTGCTTGCGGTCCGATCTACGCAGAAAGTGCTCACAGTGTCTTGAGGTCTTGCAATGGTGCGCTTGGTTTTGGATTTAATGATATTAATTACTGGATCCCAAGTCGGCTGTAAAGCAGCCGAAACGTCGGGAACGTGAAGAACATAATAAAAACGCGATAACATTCGTATAATTAGTTTTATTTCAATGTGTAGTATTCGCGTAAATAAGAAATCAATATTAAATACATTTGATTAAAAGTTTTCACTGCAATTGAATTATTAATTCGGTATGTATGAGGACAATTAAATACCTAAACTATTACTAAATAGGTAACACGTCACTTGATATGTGTGTGTTTTGACCAGGGCCCCAAGTCTGCTAACACAATCGATTCATAATCGAACAGCAACCGCATAGCAACTGTCACTTTTGACCGATGTTGTATGGGATATCTGTCAAAAGTGGCAGTTACTATGCAGTTGCTGTTCGATTATGAATCGATTGTGCTAGCAGACTTGTGGCCCTGATTAGCTCTGATGGTAGTGACCCTGCCATCTGCGTTGCGAGTCCCGGGGTCGAATACTGTTAGGGTATAGATATATAGCTTTGTACGCGAGTCATGAATGTTTTATATCACCATCAACTGTGAAATGGGTTGCCAATCATGATAACATTCTGTTGACACTGATCTACATTACCTAATCAACAATTAACAAGTTTTAAACATGATTTTTGATAACAATCAATGAACACAAAGAATTGGTTTTTTTTTGCATATAGATCATAATCATTTCATGATTTTTTATTACTCGCTAAGCATTTCAAGTTTATGATTGATATGAAAAAAAACATATTGGCTAATAAAACAATACCTCCGCGGTCTGAAATATCTGCGTTGCTGGCAGCGCTGATGCTGACCGAAAGCGCAGCTCCAGGGCCCCAAGTCTGCTAACACAATCGATTCATAATCGAAGCGCAACCGCATAGTAACTGTCACTTTTGACAGATATCCCATACAATATCTGTGAAAGTGACAGTTACTATGCGGTTGATGTTCGATTATGAATCGATTGTGTTAGCTGACTTGGGGCCCAGGCCAACACAGCGCGGTCAGCATTGGAGCCCTTGATGCATAAGCTGGATTGAAGGCCGAGACAGGCCGGCTGCAATGGTGACCAAGCTTGAAAGCCGAGAGCGTAGCTAAGCTATGTTCGTGACCATCATCAGCGCTGCCAGCAACGGTGTCATTGGGGACCAAGGCTTGTATAGTGCTGTACTCACATGGGAGTAATTCAAATCTAACATTTTTTTTATCGGGCTACATACGGACTAGCTTAGAAACAGCTGAGCGAATTTCTATCAAACATCAACCAGCCTTCTATAAAAAAAAACTTCATTAAAATCTGTTTATCCGTTTGGGAGCTATGATACCACAGACATACAGGCTTCAAAGTTACACACTCCTTATATTGCGTCTGAAAACTAGAGTACTTAAATTGGTAGGCACTTCACAGATAAGTATTATCAACGGTCTATGGTAAATAAATATCTTCAATATTACCTACTTATCAATTGCACATATATGTTTAACTTATCTGAGAGATAAGGGGACCACTGCTCGCTAAGGTCTTCTACACTCTGGTGATAGCTAAACCCAAATATTTTTACAAGATACATTGGATAACGAATAAGTCTAAATCAGGGTTTCCCCAACCTTTTTTTCATGGTGCCCCCCCGGATTATAAAAAAAATATCTTTTTTCTTCATTGCTTCAATAAAAAACAAATTATTTTTACGATATTTACAACTAGCCCAAGGTCGCCTCCGGAGGCACGACCTCGGCTTGGGCTGTTGCCAGTGTGGGGGTTGACGACGGACGACTGCTTCTAGGTGCGAACACGCACCTGGGGGCAGAAGATGGGGGAGGGGGAGAAGTGTTTCGTGGACCTTGCTGGCGAGGTCGGTGTCTGTTGGTGTTAGGTGGGTCGGGCTGGTCACTCGAGGTGTCCAGGAGCGCGGTATGGCCGTCGGGGGGGGACGGCCCCGACGGTTACCGTCTGGTTTTTATATATATGTTACGTTCTCCGAAAACTCATAGCGCGTTTCAGGATCGTATGAAGAATCGTCATGTTTGTTCTGAATGGTATCTATTGATTTCTTATATTTACTCGAATACTACACATTGAAATAAAACTAATTTCACGGATTTATCGCGTTTATATTATGTTTTTTACGCTCCCGACGTTTTGGCTGCTTTACAGCGATCATGGTCACGGGAGGACTGAGTTGGTTGACGTTCTATTGTCATAGGAATGTCGTCTGCAACGCCATCTGTGTGGTGAGGTTGAAAAGGTCGCTGCAAACAATTGAGAAAGACTTATACATCAGTTTCTTTTTTGCGTTTTCTATCTCCCTCTTAATTAACGTTTAACTTTCACCACCACTCAAGGTTTGTGTGCCGGAAATTGTTAGTTTACCGATTCACTGAGTTATTGCGGTTTATAAATAAGTTTAGTGGTCAAAACAACAGGTGGGTGCTCGGGTTCGATTCACGGTTAGAGCGCTTCACGCATTGCGTTCGAGCCGAAGCCGAGAAAATACGGATTCTGAAAACTCGGACCGAATTCGGGCTTCTCATCTGCACTGCGTCAAATCCAAATCCGAGAGGATACTAAAATCGCTTGTGAATTTTAGATTCTCCCTCTCCCTCCACCACGTCATCGCCGTGCGCAAGAGTTCATGTTTTTTATTCGATTCAAAACTCACGTAACATCTGAATCCTCAATCGGTATTTCTTTAAAAATACCTACTAAGGGCTCAGCTATTTCGCTCGGCCATGAAGCTAAACGTTTCAAATCAATTATTGATAATATATGATGTGCAATCTACCGAACTCTGCCGATCACAATAATACAATTCAAAAACATTCAGCGAACAATTGAATTGTATTTGTTAAATACGCCTATAATGTGGATCACACGGCCATGTGTCAGAGTAAATAAATATAGCAAGATAAACATAGGCCGTGTTGTCCCAAACTAAGCTGGTACTATGTGTGGTTGACAATGGACTGGGGCACGGTAGTTTTTGGAACGAAGTTCCTTATTGCGCGTTGCGAAAGGGGTCTAGACGGAAAAAATTATCACGAAAAGTTGTAACGACACTTCTTGCTATCTTTGTCGTTTGCATTTACATAATGGTCAGTATTTTCGAGACATTGCACAAGTGCATCCGTGGCGCAATTGGCTCGCGCGTTCGGCTGTTAACCGAAAGGTTGGTGGTTCGGAGCCCACCCGGGGGCGATATATTTTTGTTTCCCAAAATTATTGATTTTTTGTACATAATAAATAATAAAGGAACTTCGTTCCATCCGGGTGTCCCTTGACACCTCTCAAGTTTTTTCTTTTATAATATCGTCAGACGAACACACCGACTATACGGTCCCACGCTAAGCAACGCTTGTATTATGGGTACCGTGCAGTCGACTGGGTGAACCCAGTATATAATACTTACATAGATGTTAAATATGCGTGACTCGGGTACAAACATTCGTACTCATCACGCTAAGTTTGTCCGTACCAGGATTTGAACCAGGGACCCTTGGCACTGGAAGCAAGGTCACTACCAACTGCGCTAATCAGGTCGTCAAAATAGACGATGGAACTTGGTACTGGTCCGGCCACGGACTTGGTCCGCTTCGTACAACATCTGATCGTCTATAGCAGGGATTCCCAAAGGGGTCGATATCGGTTTTCCCAGGGGTCGGCATAAACGAAAACTGATATTGGAGGTCGACGAGGTCTAAAAATCGACCCCTATTAATTAACACAAGTTCTTATTTGAAACTTTCAAGACACTGTATTAGTTGTGTTACGTGTACCAACTTGTTATAAGAATGACTAATATTTCAGTAGGAAGTATCATTGATGTACTTTTAAAAAACTCAACAAGTCGATAAGCGTGCACAAGTTCGTACAAGATGAAGTTATTATTTTGTTTCAATAGACAAAAAACTATAGATAGGATTTTTGAAGTAATTCGGCTATGGGGGTCTGAGGTATCAGTTCATTTTGGAAAAGGGGGCTCTTGCCCAAAATAGTTTGGGAATCCCTGATCTAGAGAGTACACTGCGAACGATACGGTACGGACAGTTGGTACGGAGCTGATCAAACCCGTGGTCTGGCACGTACCCAGTTCGATCGTCTGTTACCATACTGCAAGTGGGAATTGATAAGGGTTTGAGTGAAGTGCTTCCGCGTGTTATACACAGCGATGGAGAGTGGCTGCGCAAGCGCACTTAAATTGAAGTGTCAGTTGAATTATTTTGTTATTTATAAGAAAACACCAATATCAATAATTGGTAGTTTAGCGGAAAAGGTAATATCTCCCAGCCAGGCGGGTGGTATGCTGGCAGGGCGGCCGCTATGCCCCGACGGTTATTGTCGGGTTCCTGTATATATGTTACGTGCTCCGAAAACTCTCATAGCGCGTTTCAGGATGGTGTTGAGAATTGTCTATTGTTCTGAATGCGTCTGCAGCACTATCTGTGTAGCTTGTGGCGAGGTTGAAGTGGTCGCTACAGTAGTGCCCTGCTTTCTGTCCCGAGGGTTTGAATCTCGATAGGGGCAAACTTTGTGTGATGAGCACGAATGTTTGTACCCGAGTCATGGATGTTTGATACCGTACTGCACAAAAATGTAAAAGATCTTGAGCAACCATGGAGTTTCTCGCTCGTTCTTCTCCATGGGAACGGCTTTCCGAACGGGCGGTAAAGTTATAGCTTAGCGTTTTGTAACAATTTTGACGATTCACAAGTACTGTACTTAATGGTTTACATGAATAAAAAATATTCTGATTCTGATTCAATATACTATTAGTATAGATAATATACTGGGATCGCCACCAGACCGCTATATGGTGCCCATAATATATTCATTGCTTAGTTTAACATCGCACAGTAGGTGTGTTTGTCTGGAAAATTCATTGTTATCATTGATTACATTCTGTCCTTAGATTTATACACACCACACCGTCTGCACACGGGACTAGACGCAATAAGCATATAATTAACGATTCACATTTGTTATTGTGCAGGTGTTTTATCAGCTAAAGGCACCGCGTATTGCAAGCGATGCGATAGCTACGCTTTTGTGTGTATAAAACTAGACATATGACCTGCCTAACTTTGAAAAAAATATTCTTCATACAGACTAGGGGTCAAATTTCCTAAAACCCCTCCTTGGTGCACCTCCGGGTACTCGAGAAATTTATCCTCCGAATTTCACATCTCTAGGCCTTCTGCCTTAGGAAGACCAGTGGGATATTAAATAAGGGATATAGAGGTTTACATTAATAAAATGTACCGGTAATGATCACCGATGTTCACATGGAGCGTCTGCCCTCCGAGACACAGCCCCCCCCCCCCCCAAGTTAAGCTATAATTATGTGGTTAAATTTTAGATTTGACCTAACTGACTCCCATTGTAGTTTAATGTATCATTGCAAAGGACGGAATTTAATTAATTTTATAATCTGCTTTAATGTCGTCAATGAATTTTAATTTATTTAATGTATATTCGTTTTGATAGTCGCGGATTCTTTCCGTTTATATTGTTGGTGGAGCGCACACATATCCGCAATTTGTTATAGCTTCCTCTCTTTCTGTTTGGTGACAGGTCTAACCTTTAAGAAGACATAAAAATTTTGCCATTGTAGATGCAACGACCAAACTACAAGGCGTACTTCAAGCTGCAGACCGCACACGAAAACATTCCGAGACGGGTTTCGCAATCGCTTATATAGAATACTAGCTGCGCCCGGCGGTGTTACCCGCGATAAAAAGTATGAAAAATTAAAACATCTATCCCACGGGAACCATACATTTTACCGGGATAAAAAGTAGCCTATGTGCTATTCCAGACTATAATCTATCTCTGTGCCAAATTTCATCCAGATCCGTTCAGCCGTTCGGACGTGAAAGAGTAACAAACATCCATCCATCTATCCATCCATTCATCCATCCATCCAAACTTTCACATTTATAATATTAGTATAGATTCTTAAATGCACACCATTTTACCGCGATCGAAACTTTTCCAAATGTCATCCGACCGCTATTTGAAATAGTCTTTTGACAGTTCGCCGGAAGTAATATTGACATTGGAGTCTTTGAGTCCGCGTTTGATATAGATTTTATTGATGTCAAAAAAACCCGCTTTTTTCAGATTTTATCGCGTTTATTTTATGTTTTTATGTTTCGGCTGGTTCACAGCAACCATGGTCACGGGAGGACTGAGGTGGTTGACTGTTAACTGTATATACTTGATAGTCTACCGTATTTAGACATTTTGTATGGAGAATTGAAAAGCGCCTCTAGCGGACGGTATTTAAAACCTTTTAATTCTCCATACAAAGTGTCTGAATACGGTAGACTATAAAGTATACGCTTGGCTTACGAATAATCTCGCACTTGACGTACTGATGTTGAGAATTACTCTACTATCGTCTCGCTCCGCAATGTGCCCACGGCTCGTTTTATTGCCCTCAATTGTACCAGAATATTAGTTTATTCAATGTAGTGATTGGGTGTACGCGATCCACGCCGCACTCGCTATCGAGCGATGTGCCAGAGATATCAGAACCGGTGTGAATATTACTCGATTAATAAAAAAAATATATACTCGATACATTCGTAGTTAGGTACGGAAAAAATAATTCTAATGCTTTTACGTTCTTTGTGTTGTGGTTAAACTAATCTGACGTTCACATGGAAAGACTATAATCTGTCCTTCGAGACAGGATTCGTGGAATAACTCCTCTGACAGGTGGTCTAAGTGGTGGTGAGAGCTTGTTCTAAAAAAAAAAAACACTGCCCGTGACGTTTGGCAGACAGCTCGTAAAGTTATAACTGTTCAACGGTTATTTTCGAAAAAGGAACGCAACTATATTTTATATTTTTTAAACAAAGTGTGAACATAATAGTGGGAGTGTGGGTGTGAGATAGAGATACTTCAGTGTATTGAGTGTTGTGAGTGTTAAAGAGAGAAGATGATATCCAAAGGGGTGAAATACCAGCGATTGGATGATCTGGAGATTGGGTAAGATTTTTTATTCATCTTCTGACACATCTTTAGTTACAGACAACGCACAACCTATACCGGTGGACTTAGTGATTTTAAATTAATAAATATCGCTGACGAAAACACCAACTATACGGTCCCACACTAAGCCACGCTTTAATTATGGGTACCGTACAATGGACTGAGGGCGAACTCAGTAAATTAAACATCCATGACTTGGGTACAACATTCGTGCTTATCACACAATGTTTGTCCCTACCAGGATTCGAACCCGGGACTCTCGGCACAGAAAGCAGTGTCAGTACAAACTGCGCTAATCAGGCCGCCAAGAAAAGGAATTCCGAAAATATATTTACTCAGTGTCCTGGACTAAGGAGGGATTTTTGGGGGTAGAAGTTTTTATTGTATATGAAGAAGTTTTATTTTATTTTAAGATCTGACCCATGGCTAGTGTATAGATAATTATGTATTTTTTTTATTTAAAGCTTGGCCAAGGCCTGCAAACGCATGAAGCTTTATTTCAAAACAGTTCTTTGAGACTTTTAAAATAGTTTTACCTTATACTTGACACTGGCATAATACCTATTACGGTGATGCCTCATTTTGTTGAACAGAAAAGTGTACCATCGGAGATATAGCATTGGTGTGTCAACAATTTCAAAATAAGTAACATACAAATCCGATCGGACGCGGCCTCGTTATTTTTGTAACGCGTTTATCATATGGATTAATTGCTTATCATTTATGAATAGTACAACGACTTCGTTCCTATCTGTAGGTAGGAAAGCTAGGTAGGTAGGTAAACCACATTGTATAGAAGGGCTGCCCATTATTCAACATAAATATTATACTACTATATACTATATCAGCCGAAAGACATCCACTGCTGGACAAAGGCCTCCCCCAATGGTTTCCACACATCACGGTCCTCCGCCACTCGCATCCCCCGGCTTCCTGCGACGCGTGTGATGTCATCGGTCCACCTTGTGGGGGCCGTCCTACACTACGTCTTCCGGTTCGTGGTCGCCATTCTAGAACCTTTCTGCCCCAACGGCCATCGGTTCTGCGAGCTATGTGCCGCCCACTGCCACTTCAACTTTGAAATTCTTTGAGCTATGTCTGTTACTTTAGTTTGTCTAGGGATCTCTTCATTTCTGATTCCATCGCGTAGCGAAGCCCCCTGAGCATAGCTCTCTCCATTGCGCGACCTTCTTATGCGGCCCATAGTAAGCGACCACGTCTCGGTACCATGTGTCACATAAATATTATACACGAGGATTCAGAGAGTGCATACTGCGCTTTTTTGCACATTTGTTATCATTATTCAAAACAATTTGTTCCCAACAAAACGAAAATTGTGATTGTTTGGGAGCAATTTTTTTTTCTAAATTAACTGAAATTTTTAAATTTAATGCCTTGAAGAATTGTAGGTTGAAGGCTTAGTGCCTTACTGAATCATCCTATAACTGGGATCGTCCCCAGTCCATTGTGCGGTACCCATTATACAGGCGTTGCTTATCCTCGAACATACATACCGAATCATCCTGTGAACCGACCGACCGAATCCGAATCAACCCACAGATCATGCTCCAACCTCATTGGCATTTTCGCTCAACTATTCAATAAACCCCCGACCTCTCAATAAGAGTATTAATGAAAAATTCCGCGCATAGTTCGCGTAGGAACGCGGGGGTGGGTGAATAACAGCCGCCCCCCCCCCCCCGCCCCGTACCCTCCAGTTCATCGTTAATCGTGACGTCATACAGGCGTCATAGTACATATTGATTCACGTATTCATTCATGAAAGGAGATAGTGAACGAGATAAAAGCCATTGAATTATTCGGATCTCCGTAGAAAGATTACTGCCCGCGATTTCGGACGTGTGGAATTTGGCATTGTTGTTATCCTGGGAAAACCCTTTCCAATACTCATGATAAAAAGTATTTAAAATGTTGATCCTGTTGTAAGCTATCAGCATACGAAATTTCATTAAAATCCGCCAAGTGGATTTTGAGATGTTGTTTTTTGGCTATACTAAGCAAATTGGCGTGTTGCGTGGCGACATTTGGTTTAATATTTATTTCTTAGTTAAGACTACCTGTTACCCGCGACTTCGTCCGCGTGGTATTTAACAAGAAGCGGACGAAGTCGCGGGTAACAACTCGTCTAAAATAAAAGTAGCCTAAGTTACTCCTTGTTACATCAGCTATCTACCAGGGAAAGTCCCGTCAAAATCGGTCCAGCCATTTCAGAGATTAGCCGGAACAAACAGACAGAGAGACAAAATTTTTACAAAATGTTTTTTTGGTATATGTACCGTGTACACATCCAAATGCACTTAGTAAAAAGCGGTTGTGTAAATGCATACTCCCATCTATACATATAAATAAAATTGGAGTGTCTGTTTGTAATATTAAAATAACCGCTTTTTATGGATGTATACACGTTACCTATACCGAAACATTTTTTTTTACAATTTTTGTCTGTCTGTCTGTCTGTTTGTTCCGGGTAATCTCTGAAATGGTTGGACCGATTTTGACGGGACTTTCACTGGCAGATAGCTGATATAACAAGGAGTAACTTAGGCTACTTTTATTTTACAAAAAAACATACGATCTCACGAAAAAAAAAAAAACCAATGTTGCAGCGTTGCGCCTGATTAAGTTTGATATCTATCTATCTATCTATCAGCCGATATACACGTCCACTGCTGGACATAGGCCTCCCCCAACGACTTCCACACATCACGGTCCTCCGCCACTCGCATCCACCGGCTTCCTGCGACGCGTGTGATGTCATCAGTCCACCTTGTGGGGGGCCGTCCTACACTTCGTCTTACGATTCGTGGTCGCCATTCTAGAACCTTTCTGCCCCAACGGCCATCGGTTCTGCGAGCTATGTGCCCTGCCCACTGCCACTTCAACTTGGCGATTCTTTGAGCTATGTCGGTTACTCCAGTTCGTCTACGGATCTCTTCATTTCTGATTCTATCGCGTAGCGAAACCCCGAGCATAGCTCTCTCCATTGCGCGTTGAGCGACCTTGAGCCTTCTTATGCGGCCCATAGTCAGCGACCACGTCTCGGCACCATATGTCATCACTGGCAGCACACATTGGTTGTAAACCTTTGTCTTCAGACACTGAGGTAAATTGGACGAGAAGATATCATGCAATTTCCCGAACGCTGCCCATCCGAGTTGGATTCGACGGTTGACCTCTTTCTCGAAGTTATGTCTACCTAGCTGAACAATCTGCCCTAGGTAAATGTACTTGTCCACAACTTCGAGAATACAGCTCCCAACGGCTATTGTTCTGGGTTGAACATGAACGCTCGACATGATCTTTGTCTTGTCCATGTTCATTTTAAGACCCACCTGTTGGGAGACTCTATTGAGGTCTTCGAGCATTGAGCTTAGGTCCTCCAGCGACTCTGCTATGACTACGATATCGTCTGCAAATCGAAGGTGAGAGATATACTCGCCGTTAATATTGATGCCGGACCTTTTCCAGTCCAGAAGCTTGAAGACATCTTCCAGCGCAGCGGTGAACAGTTTCGGAGATATGACGTCTCCCTGTCTCACACCTTTCTGCAACTGGATGGGATTCGAGCTCTGATCCTGGATCCGGACCGACATAGTGGCGTTTCTGTACAAACATCTCAGCACTTCGATATATCTGTAGTCAATATGGCAACGCTGGAGGGACTGTAGTACTGCCCATGTCTCGATCGAATCAAAGGCTTTCTCATAGTCCACAAACGCTAAGCATAGTGGCCGGTTATACTCCTCGGTCTTCTGTATAACCTGCCGCAGCGTATGTATGTGGTCTATGGTACTGAAGCCTTTTCGGAACCCGGCTTGTTCGGGTGGCTGGGATTCGTCGAACCTGCGCGTGAGACGATTCGTGACGACTCTCGAAAACAACTTGTAAACATGGCTTAGAAGTGAGATGGGTCTATAGTTCTTCAATAGGGTGTTATCACCTTTTTTGAAGAACAGTACCACCACACTTCTATTCCATGCTTCTGGCGTCGTACCTTCGTGTATGACGGAGTCAAATAGCCTCTGAAGGATTTTTAGAACTGGTGTTCCAGTTTGATATCAACAACCTGAAATGCGTCCCGCGGGCTCGGTACGCGTGAGCAGGCTGTTGCCAACGGTTGTGTCTTTGTTAAATACCACGCGAACGAAGTCGCGGGTAACAGCTATTAACAATAGTATTGTATTTGAATTGAGCCGTTAACGACCTTCTCAACAATAACTTCTACTGGTGGTAGGCTTCGGCCGTGGCTAGTCACCACCCACTGAACAAAGCCATGTCGCCAAGCGGCCTAGCCGTGTTCCGGCATGATGTTCGGTGTTGCCATTCATGGATGGCGGGTCAGATCAGTTGCGCTGCATGTGCCTAGTGAATGTAGCGTCTCGATCTACTGCCGCCTTCCTACCTAGGCAAGTATGCTCCATTGTAGATCTCATCGTCACTTACCATCAGGTGAGATCGAGATCAAATACTTGCCTATAAAGTAATAAAAAAAAAAAAAAAAAAAAAAACTTTGGTACGTACAAAACGGAATTATAATAACCTTAATCCTATTACACGGCTTGCGGCAATCGGTTAATGGTTACCGTTGAAAGGGAAAGGTGTGTGACTTGTTTGTACCACGTGATACCATAATCGCTTGATGTTTGGTAACACGAGTGTACTTGAGCTGTGGTGTACTTAATGCTGGCGGAATTTTGTAACTTTTCGCTAACTTATAGTGTAGGTACTCTTATAAGATCACTTATCTGTGTAAGATAACAACTTATTTCTGGGAAAAAATAATAATAGTGTAAATAAAAGTATTTAATTATGTAAATGCAAGCAGTGATAGCCAAGTTGGTAGAACGCTTGCCTCGGTAACGAGGATCGCAGGTTCAAACCCCGGCTCGCTCCCCTGGGATTTCTGGATTTCATGTGCGAATCTCATTTTCAACCTCCATTATCACTTGCTAAACGGTGAAGGAAAACATCGCGAGGAAACCTGCATGTCTGAGAGAACCCCTCGAAAGATGTGTGAAGTCCGCCAACCCGCACTTGTTCGACGTGATGGACTATGGCCTAATCCCCCTCGTACTGAGGGGAGGCCCGTGCCCAGCAGTGGGACATTAAAAAGGGCTGGTATTAAAGGCTTAGGGCCTGTTTTGCAATGTGCTGATAAAATCTAAGTAACCTCAACTTATTTGACAGATGACCAATACAAACTATTACGAATATGTTGAAGATAGCTTAGCTTGTTTTTTTAATGTTTTCACTGATGGGTGCAAAAGCGTTCGCGTGCGCAACGCAAAATATCTATACATCTATACATATAAATAAAATTGGAGTGTCTGTTTGTAATATTAAAATAACCGCTTTTTACTAAGTGCATTTGGATGTATACACGTTACCTATACCGAAACAACATTTTTTACAATTTTTGTCTGTCTGTCTGTCTGTATGTCTGTCCGTCTGTCTGTCTGTCTGTTTGTTCCGGCTAATCTCTGAAATGGCTGGACCGATTTTGACGGGACTTTCACTGGCAGATAGCTGATGTAACAAGGAGTAACTTAGGCTACTTTTATTTTAGAAAAAAAAATAGGATCTCACGAAAATAAATTAAAACCAATGTTGCAGCGCAGCGCCTAATTAAGTTTGATAGCAAAACCCTTCAATGCGTCCCGCGGGCTCAGAATGGGTGAGCAGGCAGCAGGCTGTTGTCAACGGTTGTCTTTGTTAAATACCACGCGGACGAAGTCGCGGGCAACTGCTAGTAATAAATAAAACAGGACTTTATGAAGTTGAGCTCTTTAAAATTCATCTTTTTTTTCTTAACACAAGAGGTCTAGTCTTTTGCGTTTACCTATAAGCATCTTATATAACTCATAAAGGTTATATAAGGTCTTCACAGATGCCATTATGCAGACAATGATCTGTTGACTCTGCTACTAGTCACACTAGCTATGTTGTTACAGTTGACATTATGTACACCCCCACACAATACTATAGTTTATAATTACATCGACAAACATTATTGCAATCTATAATAAACTATACATTATTCAATCTAAGCACGCCCGCCATTTTTTTATAACAAACAGTCGGCCATGTTTGTTTTAGTTCGCGCGCTCGCAGTCATTGGTCGGTTGGGCGTCGGGAGTGTGTTCTTAAAGATTTTTTTTTAATTGTAAGTAAGTACTGTGACATTTTTAAAATAAGAAAACGCACGGGGAAACTGAAAAGTCATGGCGTCAGTTATGATTTAATTTCTAAAACTAGTGTTCCTGCGAGTTATAGTGAGTGATATAAGTGGAATATTAACCAGTATGGGTTCGGTAAAGTGCACGAGTGTAGGTTATTGAAACAGAGTCACGAAACTTGGCTTTTCAGTTTCTCAAAAAAATCCATAAAAAATCTTTCAGTAAAGTATCCATCACTTTAGTGACTGAGGGATGGGGGGGTATTTTACTTGGGCCTAGCCTTTGGGCCTGTGCATATGCTCGAAAACTGAAATAATTTATATTACTTGACACTGGCAAAATACCTACCTATGGTGACACCAAATTTAAAAAAAAAAATCAATCGCACATTTCGCCAGTATTAAAAAAGTCCCTAATGCCACTCGCCGGGCGCACTAATGCATTTAATATCTATGAACACTTTTTTATTTGTTTAATTTGATCTCGGCCATCATTGACCCACATAGATACCTAGGTAGGTACTAACAAAGATATTACTTACTGCCTCTGCAGTTTTAAGGTCATTTTAACTGCTAACACCATGGTCAACCAATACCAATGGCGTAGAATGTTCCCGATACCTACTACTATTTTATGGCCTGCCCTATATCACTCAAGGATGTGACGGCATCCAACAGAACTGTAATTGAAATTAACACGTATCAAGTATTTTAATTAAAACCCTCTAATTACTATGCATCGGTGTCGCGAGTAATACAAATCTTTATGTCACACGGCACTATTCAATGACGACATTTAAAAGCACACGCTTCAAGCGCTTTACATAATTCTGACCTCAGAACGTTCGCGTAATAAAGCAGCTTGCAGTGCTTGTCTGTATACGATGGCGCATTCACTATAACACCCTTAAAGCGCTTTAAGTATTTTAGGTTGTGCTATAAAGCGCTGCAGCGCTGCAGGCAGGAGATTTTTGCACTCGGCGCGCGTCAAATAAAACCATCTGTTTTTCTTTTATTGCATTGTCTGTTTGATATTCAAATTACGAAGCGCGTTGTGTATTATCTGTGGTATAAGTTTAACTTTTTAAAATTTACCAATTTTATTTGAAATTTAGTAATGTAATTTTAAGTCTGAGTTGTTTCAAGTGCAAGCTTATGTATTAAACCACCATGGTTCCGTTATCTTATCTGCAGCGTGTGTGAGTATAATTATTTTTTAAAGGTTTTGATTGCGGTGATCGAAAGATCGAAAGATGTCGCTAGTTTGTCGTAGGCAACATCTAGAACAGTGGCTCTCAACCTTTTTTTGCACGTGTTGGTCGTGGTGTCGTCGCGGGCCACAAAAAACCATGATTTCTTAGGTTCTCGCTATTGTTACAAATTGAATTAAACAACTATGAACGGATTCGTCGCGGTGCGGAAGTGGTATGTCCAACCTATTTACTTAGCGCGCTCTCAATTGTTGTTATGGGCGCGAAATTAAAAATTATTTAAAAAAAAAGTAACACCAGATGGGCCAACCACTAAAGCCCAGCGGGCCGCATAGGTTGAGTATTATTGTTCTAGAATGATCGGTCTAAAGGCCTCTAAGAACGGTTCAAAATGGCATGTCAAGAGTATATATTATTATACCATGACTCGGTCCATATTCGTTGCTAACATCCCTAGTCCAAGGCCCCAAGTCTGCGAACACAGTCGATTCATAATCGAACAGCAACCGCATAGTAACTGTCACTTTTGACAGATATTGTATGGGATATCTGTCAAAAGTGACAGTTACTATGCGGTTGCTGTTTGATTATGAATCGATTGTGTTAGCAGGCTTGGGGCCCAGTGTATATGAGGAAAACCCGTAATGAAATAAAACCTGTCTCAAGATATAAACAAGGAAAAAAAGTCCAAGCTGTTTATCAACCTTGGAGTTCTGTACATATCAAAGCAAATCAGGTCCATGAACTGACGACCATAATATCTTAATATATATAAATTACATGTCACGATGTTTGTCCGCTATGGACTCTTAAACTACTAAACCGATTTAAATAAAATTTTGCACACTGTGTGCAGTTTTATCCAACTTGAAAGATAGGATAGTTTATGTCTAAATTTATAATCGCAAATATTTAACTATAAAAATATTTCCTAGAAATAATGTATATGGCAAAACAACGTTTGCCGAGTCAGCTAGTATATATATATATTTCTTATATTTACGCGAGTAATACACATTCAAATAAAACTAATTTTCAGGATTTCATCGCTTTTATTTGCGCTAGACCTCAAGACACTGAGCACTTTCTGCGTAGATCGGACCGCGATCAACAACTAAATATGAGGGTACCCCAGTTCTAACTATGACACTAGGACGTCAAACGCCTCAGTCCTCCCGCGACCATGGTCGCTGTAAAGCGGCCGAAACGTCGGGAACGTAAAAACATGAAATAAACGCGATAAAATCCTCAAAAAATAGTTTTATTTCTAGTATTATAGAACTTATACATGATCTTAAATATTTTTGGCGTTTTTTCTATATCCACACGAAGTCTATCAGTCGGCTGTGACGAACACAGTGTAAATAAGTAATTAGTATAAAATTTAAATTTTAAATGCTCTTTGGCTTTGTATTTGTTTTAAGATAACAAGTACCGTGTAATGTAGTGGAACGAAGTCATTTTATGGCATTTATGTATGACTAGCTGCGCCCCGCGGTGTTACCCGCGATTAAAAAGTATGTCATTTTCCCCTAAACTACCACTACCTATGCAAAAAATCATGTCGATCCTTTGCTCTAGGAAAAATTTAAACAAATCTATTCCACGGGAACCATACATTTTACCAGGATAAAAATTAGCCTATGTGCTATTCCAGACTTTAATCTATCTCTGTGCCAAATTTCATCCACATCCGGTCAGCCGTTCTGGCGTGATTGAGAAACAAACATCCATCCATCCAAACTTTCACATTTATAACATTAGCGGTAAGTGGGATAGTGGGATTAGCCGTTGTTATACACATAATTATTTTGTCAAGTGTGCTTGGATGGCCTAACCCTAAACTATGGGGAATATGGAAAAAGTCTTTTGAGGACTCTCGAGACCGATTATGATGAAAACTGAAATTGCATCATTAGATCATTGATGGAAACCATACGGAATAGAAGAGGGAAGATGATAGGCCATCTCATACGACATGATACCTTCATAAAGAACATCATAGAGGGGAAAGTCCAAGGAAAGCGTGGACGATGAAGACCAAGAATAAGCCACATGAGTCAGATAAAAGAAAGGATCGGTGTCATGTCGTATAGGGAGGTGAAAGAAGCTGCTCTAGATAGAGACAGATGGAAAGAGCTTCATCAGCTACACCGACACGGGTCTAACCCTTAAATTACAAGAAGAAGAGATTTATGGTTTTTATTTATTTAAATCATTCCTTTATCGAATCACTTGGATTTAAATCCCTCAACCTTGGATTGTAGTGTATATAGTACAAAAAAAATTGAAATTATTAGTAATTTAAAAATAACTCTTCTATCCTCTTTGTTCTCAGAGAGCCGGCCCAGGACCTGGTGGCTGTGAGGGTCCCGATCAATGGCATGACCTGCCAGTCCTGCGTGCGGAGCATAGAGGGATCCGTCAGCGAACTGCCGGGGGTGCAGGAGGTCAAGGTCAGTCATGCTCGTTTTAAGTTTTTTTTTTTACTTCAACCGGGTGTTTTCAAGTCGAGAGTGAACAGGTACCTTCTAGGCAAGTATGCTCCATCGTAGATCTCATCGTCACTTACCATCAGGTGAGATCGAGATCAAATATTTGCCTATAATGTAATAAAAAAAAAAAAGCGTAAAACCTGTGCTCATAAAAAGCATACTTGCAAACATGCTTACAACTAGCATGAGCTTAAACTGTATACATTTGTTACCAATAAGCATGCTCGTTTTAAGCGTAAACTTAATGCTCATAAAAAGCGTACTTTCAAACATGCTTATAACTAGCACGCGCTTAAACTGCACATATTTGTTAGCAATAATCATGCCCGTTTTAAGCGTAAAGCCTATGCTCATAAAAAGCATACTTTCAAACATGCTTAAAACCATTATGCGCTTAAACTGTACACATTTGTTACTAATAAGCATGCTCGTTTTAAGCGTAAAGCTTATGCTCATAAAAAGCATACTTCAAACATGCTTAAAACTAGCATGTGCTTAAAGTGTACGTTCCTACATTGTTCTCACACACCTATAACAATGTATTGCTAAAAAATGTAAAAGATCTTTTTTAAAAAAAGAGCAACCATGGAGTTTCTTGCCCGTTCTTCTCCATAGGAACGGCATTTCGAACGGGCGGTAAAGTTGTAGCATAATATTTTGTAACTTTTGACGATTCATAAGTACTGTACTTAATGGTCTACGTGAATAAAAAATATTCTAATTCTGATTCTGATAAACATTCGTGCTCGTGGCACAAGGTTTGCCTCTACCGGGATTCGAGCCCGGGACCGTCGGCACAGACAGCAGGCTCACTACCGACAAGTGTTCTCCTGTCTCGTGTGTAGTGTTTTATCTAATGTATTTATTGTAATCGGGCGGTGCGGTTGGCGCTAACCGCTTGGACGTGTCCGCGTGACAATATTGCGCGTGAAATAAATATACAACACTCGTAGGGAGGGTGTGGCCTCGTGCGTCTGCGCATCACGTATTTGCATGTTTATGAGGTAACTAGCTTTTATCCCGCGGCACCATCTCCGCGTAAGGGATCCCCCCTCCCCCCCATGTAACACACCGTAACATTTTTCTTTACCCATAATAGAAGTCTATCTCAACGTGATTTTAAATAAAAAAACGTAACGACAATTTACACCTAAAACCGTTTCATTCCGCTACTTTTTTTTTTGATATTTTTTATTCACGTAGACCATTAACCCTTATTAGCCTAGAGTTTCAATTTTGATACCAATCTTTTAAACCGAATGTCCACATTACTATTAGTTTTTTTTATAGGTTGGCTGTACGTATTTTACTGTTGTATAATATTCTTTCCAACGAAATTTAAAAAAAATCAAATGTCATTATTATTAAACACAGTAACATTAAACACAGTAATATTAAAAATAAATCACTTTCGTAAATCAGGCTACTAAGGGTTAAGTACAGTACTTATGAATCGTCAAAAGTTACAATAAACTATGCTACTACTTTACCACCCGTTCGGAATGTCGTTCCTATGGAGAAGAACGGGCGAGAAACTCCATGGTTGCTCTTTTTTTTAAAAAGATCTTTTACATTTTTGAGCAGTACATTGTTATAGGTGTGTGAGAACTATGTAGGAACGGCTAATCAGACTTTAGCTGCAGGTCAAAAAAAAGTACTACCTAAGTATAAAATTACATTTAATGGCCACATGGTTCCCACATTTACAAATTACTTTTGTACTCTACTTGTACCTCACACACACAAATAAATTGGGGCGCAAAAAGAAGCCCAATTCGGCCTAAATATGGGACTTAAAAAGCTCTAAGTTAGGCCTGGTTGCGGGTGCCACTCCCAGATTGCTTTGCAATAAATTCTGATCGTTGCTTGCAGGTGGAATTATCTGAGAAGGCAGGCTACTTTCGCTATGACCCGCGCAGCTGTTCCGCGGAGGCCATCCGGGCTCACATAGAAGACATGGGGTTCGAGGTGCCACAGGAGACCACGGAAGACGAGACCAGGTCAGCTACTGAGCGGCGACATTCTATTGATATTTCTTAATACGCCTCTTCGTCTAGCGAAAGTTAAAAAATATATTTGTAGCGACCTCGGCTTTCGCACCACAAGCTACACAGATGGCGCTTTTTCTAAAATAAAAGTAACCTAGGTCAATCCTTGTTACATCGGCTATCTGCCAGTGAAAGTCCCGTCAACATCTGTCCAGCCATTTCAGAGATTAGCCTTCACAAACAGACAGACAGACAAACATTTTTGTTTCGGAATATGTACCGTGTATACATCCAAATGCACTTAGTAAAAAGCGGTTATTTTAATATTACAAACAGACACTCCAATTTTATTTATTTGTATACATACATTTCCTCCAGGGTATCATCGCGTGACTCACTTCGGCTGAGTCAATTCATCAGATGCCTTCTTGTCCCCAGGAACCTCCTACCTATTGAGATACCGACAGACCTCCTGATCGACATGTCGGGCACGGGTGAGGTAGCCGACGACAGCGAGGCTGTGTTGTCGGTCGTCGGGATGACGTGTCAGTCGTGTGTCAACACTATTGAGGGTATGTCGGCTTTGGAGAGTAGCGCAGGTCACACATTGTTGCCAATTTCTGATTATGAATCAAAGTCAATGTCAAATCATTTAGTTCGTATAGCCCTACGGGGGATGGCGGGTCAGATCAGTTGCGCTGCATGTGCCTAGTGAATGTAGCGTCTCTATCTACTGCCGCCTTCCTACCTAGGCAAGTATGCTCCATCGTAGATCTCATCGTCACTTACCATCAGGTGAGATCGAGATCAAACACTTGCCTATAATGTAATAAAAAAAAAAAAAAAACTTACAAATTGTTATTCGCATATTTCTTTTGTTAACTCTACAATCGGATTGGAACGCTACCTCGACTGAGAAGATCCGGCGAGAAACTCAGCGGGCTTGTTTTTTTTTTAAAGCCATGCTTTTTACAAAAAAATAAAAATGTAAGCTACACTTTGACATCATAAAATCTTATGGTTAAGGTGGAAGCTCAGGGTCAGGGCGCGAAATTCAAAATGTCAATGGTTTTTTTTTACGAAAAATATGGACATCTTTACGATGTAATTTAGTTTTTGGCGATATTAGCATTCTGCATTGGATGTCTCGATGTATTAAGTTTGCTTAAAAAAATCCTAAAGCGATACAATACTCCAAGGTTTGTAAAAACCGCTACTTTTACTAACTTTAGAGTGTTAAAAACTAAATTACATCGTAAAGATGTCCATATTTTTCGTAAAAAAAATAAAAGCCATTGACATTTTGAATTTCGCGCCCTGACCTAGCGCTTCCACCTTAAAATTAGTTTTATTTCATTTTTTTTATGGGTGTCTTATTTTTTTTTTCCAACAGGTGCTCTGAGTGAAATGCCCGGGGTCACGCAGGCGTCGGTCAGTCTCGCCGAAGGGCTGGCCCGCGTGCGACTCGCGCGCAGCGTGGTGTCGACGCAGCAGGTGGCCGACGCGGTGTACGCGCTCGGCTTCGACGTGGACATCTTGAGTGTGGATGGCGAGCGCGCAGGTTTTTTTTTTTTTTTTTTTTTTTTTATTACATTATAGGCAAGTATTTGATCTCGATCTCACCTGATGGTAAGTGACGATGAGATCTACGATGGAACATACTTGCCTAGGTAGGAAGGCGGCAGTAGATCGAGACGCTACATTCACTAGGCACATGCAGCGCAGCTGATCTGACCCGCCATCCATGAATGGCAGCACCGAACATCATGCCGGAACACGGCTAGGCCGCTTGGCGACATGGCTTTGTTCAGTGGGTGGTGACTAGCCACGGCCGAAGCCTACCACCAGTAAACCAGGTCGGTTGACAACCCTATACTTGGTAAATTGTCTGTGGGTAAAATATGATCGCATAAAAAAAACTTGCGGCCATTTTTGACTGAGTTTCGTGAAAACTATCAATCAAAGTAAATATTTTTAATTCCAGAATCACCTCAAAACAGAAGCGAGCAAGAAGGCTCAGGGGATGGCATAAAACCACCTTCTCCGGTGAAGAGTCGGACCCAAGCCAATGTAAGTTATCCTCCTGGACTAGCGGAGTACCAGCCTGGCTTCATACCTTTAAAAAAAAAACTAAATATACAACTACTACCTTGTCTATTCTAAATAATTCGAAATTGGAATAGAAAACTCTCCGAGATGGAATTCTCCAATCACTTTATAAAATAATAATAATAATAAATGTCCGCGCAATACTAACTGATAGGACCGTTCACTATAACCGCCCCGACATAACCCTACAAGATAAACAACATAAAAAAAATACAACCGGATTGCGAGCCTCCTCCTTTTTGATGTCGGTTCAAAACCACTTACCTCATTGATATCGCTGTCCCCAACATCCATAATCTGCAAAAAATGATAACTGAATAAAAAAATAGGTACATAAATTTACAGACCTCAAGGTCACCAGAATCTGGAAGCAAGAAAAAGTATACATTGTCCCAACAGTCTTGTCAACCACCGGTATCATCCTAAGGCACCAACACCATGGCTAATACCTACATGCAACACAGTTTGTCCCTACCAGAATTTGAGCCCGGGCCCCTCAGCACAGAAGGCAGAATTACTACTCACAGACCTAATCAGGGTTTCATGTGTGTAATCTTCTTGTCTCTAGGGCACAGTGTCGCCCTCGCAAGATGTGGAACTGTCCCGATGTACGTTGGAAGTGAGAGGGATGACTTGTGCGTCCTGCGTCTCGGCTATCGAGAAGCACTGCTCAAAACTGTATGGTAAGTATATTATACTATAAGTACTTTTTAAGTCCTCCTACTTTGTGGGTACGAACAACTACATCTTGGGCACGAACGACTACATTTTTGGTGTGAACAACTACACGAACAAATACTTACTTCTCGGGCACGGAAACTACCGCTTGGGCACGAACAACTACCGGTTCTAAAATAAAAGTAGCCTAAGTTACTCCTTGTTACATCAGCTATCTGCCAGTGAGAGTCCCGTCAAGAAAAAGCGGTCCAGAGATTTCGGAGATTAGCCGAAACAAACAAACAGACAGACAGACAAAAATTGTAAAAAAAATTGTTTTGGCATCCGTGTATACATCCAAATGCAATTAGTAAAAAGCGGTTTTTTTTAATATTACAAACAGACAATCCAATTTGATTTATTTGTATAGATTGAAATGGCATCGCAATAAATATTATTGTCAGTTTTAAATTTTTAGACAAGTGACAATTATGAAATCATTGTCAGTCCATTCAACAGATCTATATTATAATAATATAATTAATATAATAATACCAGCTCTTTTTTTATGTCCCACTGCTGGGCACGGGCCTCTCCTCAATGCGAGGGGGGATAAGGCCATAGTCCACCACGCTGGCCCGGTGCGGGTTGGCGGACTTCACACATCTTTCGAGGGGTTCTCTCAGACATGCAGGTTTCCTCGCGATGTTTTCCTTCACCGTTTAGCAAGTGATAATCGTGGTTGAAAATGAGATTCGCACATGAAATCCCAGAGCTGCGAGCGGGAGTATGAACCTGCAATCCTCGTTACCGAGGCAAGCGTTCTACCAACTTGGCTATCACTGCTTTTGGCTATCACAGATCTATATTGCATTGACGAAATTATGATTTTACTCACATACAACCCACAGGCGTTCACTCAATACTGATAGCGCTGTTAGCCGCCAAGGCTGAGGTGAAGTACGAGCCCCGCAAGATATCCGCCGCCGACGTCGCCAACTCCATCACGGAGCTGGGCTTCCCGGCTGCCGTGCTCAGCGACTGCGACGGCAGCGGCCAGCGGGACGTGCACGTCATGGTGAGTTCTACATTCACTGTCCGGTACGGGATCTAGGAAAAACCGGTATTATCGGTTTTTATTTTTTTAAACCGGTAAAACCGGATTTTAAAGTAATAAAATCCGGCTAGCCTGATAAAACGGATTTAAAACAAAAAATGATTAACCTATTAAAACCGGTTTATATAGTAAAAACCGGTTTAACAAGTTTACCGGTTTTTAATTCGGTCCGGTTTTGCATTCCCTACCTGTAATACAAAACGACGATGGACATTGTCGTTTGGTTCCTATTCGATTGCTGCCTTTTTGGCGCTGGTAGTCCAGATAGCGGGGCTCCAAGTCTGCTAACACAATCGATTCACAATCGAACAGCAACCGCATAGTAACTGTCACTTTTGACAGATATTCCATACAATATCAAAAATCTCCAAAAATTGCGTTACGTAATACTTGAACGCTCCCTATGGCAAAAACGTTTGAACGTACGGAAGTGGTCCCTGGTTTCCACAAGGTCTATGTAGTTCATGTAAAAGATATTTTTTAAAAAAGAGCAACCATGGAGTTTCTCGCGCGTTCTTCTTCATAGGAACGCCATTCCGAACGGGCGGTGAAGTTGTAGCTTAGCATTTTGTAACTTTTGACGATTCATAAGTACTGTACTTAATGGTCTACCTACGTGAATAAAAAATATTCTGATTCTGATTCTGGTTTTATACTAGTACAGTGCTTTCGGCCTGTGATTCAGCAGCATCGTTGTTTCAGATCCGCGGAATGACGTGCGCCTCCTGTGTCAGCAAAATTGAGAAAAGTGTACTTAAACTGACCGGAGTCCTGTCCTGTACCGTCGCCCTCACCACCAGCAAGTGAGTACCAGCCCTTTTGTCCCACTGCTGGGCACGCGGCCCCATCAATGCGTTGTTCCCCGTTGACTACAATCTGGGTGTTTTCAAGTCGAGAGTGAACAGGCAGTATTTGATCTCGATCTCACCTGATGGTAAGTGACGATGGGATCTACGATGTAGCATACGATTGGCTCAGTGGGTAGTGTCTCTGCTGTTTGTGCCAAAGGTCCCAAGCTCGAAACCTGGTAGGGACACATTTGGTGTGATGAGCACGAATGTTTGTACCCGAGTCATGGATGTTTAAGATCTATATAAGTATTATATACTGGGTTCGCCCTCTGTCCATTATACGGTACCCATAATACAAGCGTTGCTTAGTGTGGGACCGTGTAGTTGGTGTGTTCGTCTGGCGATATTATTATTATTATATCTCTTTGATTTTCACTCGGGTTTTTTCTGGACCTTTGGAAGGCTTGCGTGGGGACATGGGTCCAACACGTAGAGGCCCTTTGAGATACGTTTAATGTTATGAAGGACAGATTTTGGGGTAAACACCGAATTTAATTATTACTAGCCGTAACCCGCGACTTCGTCCGCGTGGTATCTACAAAAAGTGGACGAAGTCGCGGGTAACAGTTAGTCTAAAATAAAAGTAGCCTAAGTTACTCCTTGTTACATCAGCTATCTGCCAGTGAAAGTCTCGTCAAAATCGGTCCAGCCATTTCAGAGATTAGCCGGAACAAACAGACAGACAGACAGACAAAATTTTAAAAAAATGTTGTTTTGTATACATCCAAATGCACTTAGTAAAAAGCGATTATTTTAATATTACAAACAGACACTCCAATTTTATTTATATGTATAGATTATTAAATATGTATGTTTCATTGTCAGAGGTAAAATAAAATACAACGCCGAGCAGATCGGTCCCCGGACGATATGCGAGGCGATCTCCAGCCTCGGCTTCGAGGCCAGCCTCGAGGCGCCGCACAACAGAGGCACCACGCACTACCTGGAACACAGGTGAGTAGCAAACACCAGATAATTTTCTTCCAAATCCTCCTATTTATTAAATTCGTGCGGGTTCCAAGACAATTAACTTTATCCCGGGACTCGCCGAGGGTCACACCTCGGTGTCTTCATGGGACACCACTGTAGATCCTGGCTTACAGGAGTAGCAGTGGTGGGAGTGTGGGGCGGGCCTAGGTTAGTAGCTACACGACCGCTACAATCATTATTATCGGAATATATTCAGATTTCTTATATTTACGCGAATACTACACATTGAAATAAAACTAATGTTACATGCAACAACTAAATATGAGGGTACCCCAGTTCTAACTATGACACTAGGAAGTCAACCACCTCAGTCCTCCCGTGACCATGGTCGCTGTAAAGCAGCCGAAACGTCGGGAACTTCAAAAACATAAAATAAACGCGATAAAATCCGAAAAATTAGTTTCATGTGTAGTGTCATAGTTAGAACCGGGGTACCCTCATATTTAGTTGTTGCTCGCGGTCCGATCTACGCAGACAGTGCTCACAGTGCCTTGAGGTCTTGCAATGGTGCGCTTGGTTTTGGATTTAATTATATTAATTACTGGTTCCCAAGTCGGTGGTAGCACCCAGCCATCTTCCCTATTGAAATTAGGATGTTTTTTTAATATTTCAATGGCCTCGCGTATCATCCTTCGTCGGAATCGTAAGATTAGTTTTATTATTGTACGATTATTTCAATGTGTAGTAATCGCGTAAATATAAGAAATCAATAGATTCCTATTAGTGAAATATTGTTTTTTATAATCGGACCAATAGTACCAGATATAATCATGTACATCCAAACTCACAAACTTTACCTTTTTTTATAATATAGATTTTTTTCTGTCCATAGAGAAGAAATAAAAAAATGGCGGAACGCGTTCCTAGTATCCCTGATATTCGGTGGTCCTTGCATGATCGCTATGGCATATTTCATGTCCACCATGACCGATGATCACTCTGCTAAGGATATGTGCTGTGTGGTCCCGGGTTTGAGTCTCGAGAACCTTGTTATGTTCCTGCTGAGTACGCCAGTGCAGGTAGGTACTGAAAATATTAAATACCACAAGCTTTCACAATTACCACAATCAGTACGAGTTACCACAATTACCACCAGTTACCACAAGTTACCACAATTACCACAAGTTACCACAATTACCACAAGTTACCACAATTACCACAAGTTACCACAAGTTACCACAATTACCACAAGTTACCACAATTACCACAAGTTACCACAATTACCACAAGTTACCTAAATTACCACAAGTTACCACAATTACCACAATTATCACAAATTACCACAATGACCACAAATCGCCAAAATGATTGTTATTTACTTGGCCATAATGGCTAACGTCATATTAATAATAAAATAATAAAACTAGCCACAGTGCCCACTCTTAAATAACACATTCTAAATTACTTATCGCCACAATAACCACAACTCACCACAAATTACCACACTTCACCAAAATAGATATATATTTTGAATTACACTGTTTGCATGCACCATTACAACCAAGCAACAAATCGTATGTGCGGGAGCGAGATGCAAATATTGTCTTCTGGCGTGATTGAGTAACAAACATCCATCCATCCAAACTTCTATCAAATATTTATTTCAGTTCGTTGGCGGTTGGCATTTCTACAAGCAAGCGTACAAGGCGCTGAAACACGGCACCGCCAACATGGACGTGTTAATATCAATGACCACCACAATCAGGTGAGACTAAACTAATTGGACTAAACTAAAATAAGAAGTCATAATACATCACTAACATGGTTTTATTAAAAAAAACAATTGGTTGAATTTTTCCTTTGAAACACGACACTAACCGAAAATGCCCGAGTCGAATCGGGTATCTTCGGCTAGGTTCGTGTGCCGCACTAAAATGTTGATCGCATAAAAACTACAACTGTGATATTTTGGTAGCATTTCTTTTTAAATTGAAATTGTAACTTTATGTAATGACTAGCTGTTACCCGCGACTTCGTCCGCGTGGTATTTAACAAAAACAGACGAAGTCGCGGGTAACAGCTAGTCTAAAATAAAAGTAGCCTAAGTTGCTCCTTGTTACATCAGCTATTTGCCAGTGAAAGTCCCGTCAAAATCGGGCCAGCCATTTCAGAGATTAGCCGGAACAAACAGACAGACAGACAAAAATTTTAAAAAAATTTGTTTTGGTATATGTACCGTGTATATACATCCAAATGCACTTAGTAAAAAGCGGTTATTTTAATATTACAAACAGACACTCCAGTTTTATTGTCTGTCTGTCTGTTTGTTCCGGCTAATCTCTTAAATGGCTGGACCGATTTTGACGGGACTTTCACTGGCAGATAGCTGATGTAATAAGGAGTAACTTAGTCTACTTTTATTTTAGAACCCCCCCCCCCCCCCCAACCCTCGCCAACGACTTAATATCACAAAGGCTGTTGGTCGCGCGCGGGCTATTGCTAACGGTTGTGTCTTTGTTAAATACCACGCGGACGAAGTCGCGGGTAACTAGCTAGTACGAAATAAATTACTTGACTTACGGTACCCACAACACGAGGGTTGCTTAGTTTGTCAACATACATTCGGTGTGTTCGTCTGGCGATATTAATTGAGTGTGTGTTCCAGCTACGTGTACTCGCTGGGCGTGGTGGCGGCCGCCATGGCGCGGCGGCAGGACATCAGCCCCGTCACCTTCTTCGACACCCCCCCCATGCTGCTGGTGTTCGTCTCCCTGGGCAGGTGGCTGGAGCACATCGCCAAGGTACACACACAATATTGTTTACAAATAAAACTAATTTTGCGGATTTTATCGCGTTAATTTTATGTTCTTTACGTTCCCGACCACAGATATATGAGAGGAGATATGTTATGAAAGCGGTGGGCTTGCGCACACAATTGGCCAAAATTAGGCTAACATAGAGTTTTCGCCGTCAGTCGACTGCAACTGCACGTCGGTATAGGAGTTCTAGCTTTTTTTTAAATGCCGTGTTATTCCGTGGTTGTGTGCTAAAATACTAGCAGCAAAGTGATCTACGCGAAAGGTGGAATCTCATTTCACCAGCCAGTATTAAGTATTTTTTATATTCGTCTTTAAAATCATTAAAAACAACAAATCAAAAAATATTTGATGCCTTTATTATGTTATTTTAGTTTTCATGTAGCACAACGACTTTTTTTATTTTTCTACAAAATACATGGCTCTTTAAGTACCGCCTATGTTCGCTACTGAGTGAATGTACGAGGCAATGGACAGATCGTCTAACGATACTTTGTATAAACTGGTGCGTCGCGTGGTACGGCCGCTGTATGCGGCGACGACGCAGCACGCACCGAGGAGACTTCTCATTGGTTGGTTTTATGTAATTGCATGTGTGTTGCGGCGAGTGGTGGGGAACAAAACGGAGACAGCGAGTTCCCATACATTTTGAACCGCACGGCATATCTATCATGTGTTCCCGACGTTTCGGCTGCTTTACAGCAACCATGGTCACGGGAGGACTGAGGTGTTGAGCCCAGCCAAATTCCCTATTGAAATTAGGATGTTTTTTTTTTATTTCAATGGTATCTTTGGTCGGAATCGTTGTTCTTTTGCGAGGATCTGTGGTCGATCAAATCTGATATAAAGGCGGTTGCGATCCTGTACACGTTCACTCTTCAACCTCGCTACAAGACACACAGATGGCGCTGACGATTCTTGATACAGTTCTGAATCACACTATAAGAGTTTTCGGTATACGTAACATGTACAAGACTTATTTGAAGATATTATTATTATTTTCCTGCAGGGTAAAACATCAGAGGCATTGTCTAAACTGCTGTCCTTGAAGGCGACAGAGGCGGTGCTGGTGACCCTCGATCAGAACGGGGACGAGATGAGCGAGAAGCTGATACCAGTGGACCTGGTGGAGCGAGGAGATGTTCTGAAGGTAAGATCGCCTGTGCAATGTACTAGCACCCGCCGCCGCCTACCAGCTGCTGGGAAACGACAGCAGCCCAACTGAACTGGGGCCTAATTCTGCTAATTTAAATAATCTAATCTAATCTATCAACCGATAGACGTCCACTGCTGGACACAGGCCTCCCCCAATGATTTCTACACATCCCGGTCCTCCGCCACTCGCATCCCCCGGCTTCCTGCGACGCGTGTGATATCATCGCTCCACCTTGTGGGGGCCGTCCTACACTACGTCTTCCGGTTCGTGGTCGCCATACTAGAACCTTTCTGCCGCAACGGCCATCGGTTCTGCGAGCTATGTGCCGCCCACTGCCACTTCAACTTGGACATTCTTTGAGCTATGTCGGTCACTCCAGTTCGTCTACGGATCTCCTCATTTCTGATTCTATCGCGTAGCGAAACCCCGAGCATAGCTCTCTCCATTGCGCGTTGAGCGACCTTGAGCCTTCTTATAATTTAAATAAAATTACATGCAATTGCCATTCCAGCGACACACTATTGAGGTTCCATTACGACTGTGACAGATTGCCTATTCTACTGAAACTTTAATGTCGTCTCGATGGAGTCTCATTCCAGTGTCAATGGTTGTGTGTCGACTGCTATAAACGTCAGATAACGAGTAGAACACCATTACTTAGCTACATTATATTGATACGCGACTGAAGTACAGAATACGAAATAGTTCAATGGCAGGTGAGTGGCTGGTCAGTGGAAAGCCGCCGGTCTTAAAAACCTAGTAGACTACCAAAGTAGTCTACTAGTTTTGTAAGACCGACGACAATAAAGTTTTAGCAGAATAGCCAATTCTTTCACAGTCGTAATGGAACCTCAATAGTGTGTCGCTGGAGTGGCAATTGTCATTGTACTTTAATTAGCAGGATTGAGCCCCTGAATGAATGACTTCTGGATATGTTTATTCGCTGTTAGCCACTAATTAGATGTAATGACACATTCGAATATCAGCGGACTTAATTTCTCTCCCAGGTGGTCCCGGGAGCCAAGATCCCGGTGGACGGTCGCGTGGTGTACGGCCAGAGCACGTGCGACGAATCCCTCATCACGGGGGAGTCCATGCCAGTGCCGAAAACTAAAGGTAAGGGTTCGAGTCGAGAGTGAACAGGTACCTTCTAGGCAAGTATGCTCCATCGTAGATCTCATCGTCACTTACCATCAGGTGAGATCGAGATCAAATACTTGCCTATAATGTAATAAAGAAATGTGTTTCAGTGCGTCAAGTGCGGGTTTATTCGTAAGCTAACCGTGTACTAAAAGCAGTGATAGCCAAGTCGGTAAAACGCTTGCCTCGGTAACGAGGATCGCAGGCTCAAACCTCGGCTCGCACCTCTGGGATTTCTGGATTTCATGTGCGAATCTCATTTTCAACCATGATTATCACTTGCTAAACGGTGAAGGAAAACATCGCGAGGAAACCTGCATGTCTAAGAAGAAAGAAGACGCGTGAAGTCCGCCAACCCGCACTGGGCCAGCGTGGTGGACTATGGCCTAATCCCCCTCGCATTGAGGGGAGGTCCGTGCCCAACGGCGGCACATTAAAAGGGCTGGTATTATTATTATAGCCGTATACTTTATAGTCTACCGTATTTAGACATTTTGTATGGAGAATTGAAAGTTTTAAAAACCGTCCGCTAGAGGCGCTTTTCAATTCTCCATACGAAATGTCTAAATACGGTAGACCATAAAGTATACGGTTAGCTCGCACTTGACGTGCAGGAGTTAGAGGATGAATCTTTTAACTCACCTAAAAAGGCCACTTTAGAGGGTATATACATCTTAACATTTTCCGGACAACATTTTAATGTTGAAATGGTCTAATGCAGCCTTCCCAAAGTGGGCGAAAGCGCCCCCTTGTGGGCGCTGCAGGGCTAAAGGGGATCGTAAGAGACCCAGAAAATAATGGGAGCGTTGTGTAGAGGCTTACAATAATTAATTTAATTTAAAGTTATAGTGGTTTTTGAGTTGGTGAAAAAATGGGGGCGCTAAAAAGAATTAATTCTCAAAGTGGGCAGTGGACAAAATAAGTATGGCAACCCCTGGTCTAATGTATGTACGTCCCCCCCCCTACAGACTCACTAGTGATAGGCGGCAGCATCAACCAGCACGGCGCGCTGGTGATGCGCGCCACGCACACGGGCGAGGCCAGCACGCTGGCGCAGATCGTGCGCCTCGTGGAGGACGCGCAGGCCAGCAAGGCGCCCGTGCAGAGGCTGGCCGACACTATAGCCGGGTGAGTGTGTACTGTAGCCGGGAGTGTAGGTACTATAGCCGGGAGAGTAGGTACTATAGCCTGGAGAGTATGTTTTATAGTCGGGTGAGTGTAATATAGCCGGGAGAGTTTGTACTATAGTCGGGTGAGTGTACACTAGAGCCGGTGAGTATGTACTATAGATGGGTGTGTGTGTGTGTGTGTGTGTACTACGGCCGGATGAGTGTGTACTATAGCCGGGAGAGTAGGTACTATAGCCGGACGAGTATGTACTATAGCCGGGAGAGTAGGTACTATAGCCGGGAGCGTAGGTACTATAGCCGGGAGAGTATGACCTATTGTCGGGTGAGTATGTTCTATAGTCGGGTGAGTGTGTACTATAGCCGGGAGAGTAGGTACTATAGCCGGGAGAGTATGACCTATAGTCGGGTGAGTGTGTACTATAGCCGATAGAGTATGTACTATAGCCGGGAGAGTGTACTATAGCCGGGAGAGTATGTTATATAGTCGGGTGAGTGTGTACTTTAGCCGGGAGAGTATGACCTATAGTCGGGTGAGTGTGTACTATAGCCGGGAGAGTATGTACTATAGATGGGTAAGTGTGTACTATAGCTGGGAGACTATGTACTCTAGTCGGGCTAGTGTGTCTATAGCTGGGTAAGTGTGCACTACTTATAGCTTGCTTAGTGTGTGTGTGTGTGTGTGTGTTCTATAGTAAGGTAATAAAAAATGTTCCTTGTTCCAGGTACTTTGTTCCAATGGTGGTGTTCTTATCGGTGTTGACTCTGGTGTGCTGGGTCATCAGCGGCGCACTAGACTTTGAACGAATCAAGCAGATCACTCCGGTGAGTTTGACGGTCTGATTAGCGCAATTGGTAGTGACTCTACTTCTGCGCCGAGGGTCCCGGGCCCGAATCCTGGTGGGGACATACTTTGTGTGATGAGCACGAATGTTTGTACCCAAGTTATTGATGTTTAATATCTATATAAGTATTATATACTGGGTTCGCACTCAGTCCATCGTACGGTGCCCATAATAGAAGCAGTGATAGCCAAGTTAGTAGAAGGCTTGCCTAGGTAACGAGGATCGCAGGTTGAAACCCCGGCTTGCACCTTTGGGATTTCTGGATTTCATGTGCGTATCTCATTTTCAACCATGATTATCACTTGCTTTACGGTGAAGGAAAACATCGCGAGGAAACCTGCATGTCTGAGAGAACCCCTCGAAAGACGTGTGTAGTCCGCCAACCCGCACCGGGCCAGCGTGGTGGACTATGGCCTAATCACCCTCGCATTGTTGGGAGGTCCGTGCCCAGCAGTGGTACATTAAAAAGGGCTGGTATTATTATATTTTGTTATTATAATACAAGCGTCGCTTAGTGTGTGACCGTACAATTGGTGTGTTTGTCAAGCGCTATTATTATGTCTCTCTCCACACGGGCTATACCCGGATCTTTGGAAGGTTTCCGCGGGGACATGGGTCCAACACGTAGAGACCTTGTTTGAGAATGTTATATTTATTATTATTATTTATTTTGGTTAATATGTTCTCCCAGGTGATTGGGGTCTAACCAAATCCGCGGGCTTTTGGCCAAGCGAGAAATGGTGGGGGTGGGGGGTGTTTTGTCTGTGTGTGTGTGTGTGTGTGTGTGTGTGTGTATGTCTGTATTTGTGTGTGTGTGTGCGCTTTATGTTATAATTATAATATCGGTACGCAGAAGATGTACCTGGAGGCGGGGTACTCGCGCTGGGAGCTGATCGTGCAGACGGCGTTCCACTTCGCGCTGTCCGTGCTGGCCATCGCGTGCCCGTGCGCGCTGGGGCTGGCCACGCCCACCGCGGTGATGGTGGCCACCGGCGTCGGCGCCAAGCTGGGCCTGCTCGTCAAGGGCGCCGAGCCGCTCGAGAACGCGCACAAGGTCACTAGCACGCACAGCACTTGATCGGTTCCGACATTCGACTGGTCACTGCGGGGTTATTTTAAATCATTCCAAATGATTTTGACTACAATCTGGGTGTTTTCAAGTCGAGAGTGAACAGGTACCTTCTAGGCGAGTATGCTCCATCGTAGATCTCATCGTCACTTACCGTCAGGTGAGATCGAGATCAAATACTTGCCTGTAAAGTAATAAAAAAAAAATCGACATCGGAAACGGATTTGAAACTTCCGATGTTGATGTCGCTCCCGACGAGCTTTCCGACGGAAACTTTTTGAAGAAAATACGATTTGGTATTGTCATCAATTTTTTTTTTATTACCTTATAGGCAAGTATTTGATCTCGATCTCACCTGACGGTAAGTGACGATGAGATCTACGATGGAGCATACTTGCCTAGAAGGTACCTGTTCACTCTCGACTTGAAAACACCCAGATTGTAGTCAACGGGGAACAAAGACGGCAGCGTGTTCCATTCCTTCTCAGTTCGCGCGATGAAAGTAGAAGCAAATCGCTTAGTACGTATAATCGTTTCCATAATTCGGCTGCTTCTAGAATAAGGTCGTTGAGCTCGCAGAACCCATGGCCGTTGGGGCAGAATGGTTCTGGGTCCCAAGTCTGCTAACACAATCGATTCATAATCGAACGGCAACCGCATAGTACCTGTCACTTTTGACAGATATCCAATAAAATATCTATCAAAAGTGACAGTTACTATGCGGTTGCTGATCGATTATGAATCTATTGTGTTAGCAGACTAGGGGCCCTGGAATAAGGTCGCTTCGCGGAGTTCCACTGGTTGAAGAATTTGGTTTAGCTCGCAGAACCGATGGCCGTTGGGGCAGCAGAAGGTTCTAGAATGGCGACCGCGAACCGAAAGACGTAGTGTAGGATGCCCCCACAAGGTGGAGCGATGATATCACACGCGTCGCAGGAAGCCGGTGGATGCCAGTGGCGGAGGACCGGGATGTGTGGACATCATCGGGGGAGGCCTGTGTCCAGCAGTGGACGTCTTTGGGCTGATAGAATGGAAGAATTTGGTCGCTTTCAGAATTGGACTACATTCTAAATTCAGTACAAAGTTGAAATTAAACTAATTTTAAGGATTTTATCGCGATTTTATTTCGATTTTACGTTCCCGACGTTTCGGCTGCTTTACAGCGCCCATGGTCACGGGAGGACTGAGGTGGTTGACGTCCTGGTGTCATAGTTTGAGACGGGGTACCCTCAAAATCGCGATAAAATCCTTAAAATTAGTTTCATTTCAATGTGTAATATTCGCGTAAATATAAGAAATCAATTCAGTACAAAGTATTAAAGAAAGCGCTTTGTGGCATTTTACAGAACTTCTTTGTAATGCCATTGTAAATAGACGAAAGCCTTCTACAAACGTTGGGTTCATTCTCCATCTCTCTCCAACAACAGGTAAAAACTGTGATATTCGACAAGACGGGCACGATCACCAAAGGCTCCGCGACGGTCGCGAAGCTCTCCCTGCTGACGGGCGAGCCGGCCTCGCTGCCGGATATCCTGGCGTGCCTGCTCACCGCGGAACTCAACTCTGAACATCCGGTCGCGTCCGGTAAGTCGAACCCATGGTACACACACATGTATGCTAGCATAATGTTAAGTTGGGGCCGATTTGTGGCGAAAATATGCTGAATTTGGGGTGTTTGTGGCAATACTATACTAAGTTTGGGGTGTTTGTGGCAATACTATGCTAAGTTTGGGGTGTTTGTGGCAAAACTTTACTAAGTTTGGGGTGTCTGTGGTTGTGACGTCACACCGTCGTAATCAGTGTCATGTTGTCGATACGACTTTGGTACCTAATATGTATTTGGGATTTTAATGTGTTTTGAGTATTTTTTTTCCACAAGGGTTTTTTTTTTTTTTATTTATTTAAACTGTATCATCGGATTTTATGGCAAATACTGAAATAATTTACAATGAGAGAACTATATTTTCAGCATCATATTCGAAAAAATCGAAATAAAATCTAAATATTTTGCTTTATTTCAATATTCATCCAAAAAGTTATAATGGCATTATAACGAAGTTTTCAGAGGTAACATTCCGTTATAATGTGTTTATACTCCATTATAACTTTCTAAAAATTTGAGGATGAATATATAAAACAAAGTCGTGTTAGTTACGCCATTTATAACTCAAGAACGGGAACTCGTGAAAGCGCTAGTCAGCCCGCGAAATATAATATTTTAGAAATATTTGATTTATTTCTTTAAACTAAATAAATAATAAATATCGCCATACGAACACACCAACTATACGGTCCCACTTTAAGCTTAACGCTTGTGTTATGGGTACCGTACAATGGACTGAGGGCGAACCCAGTATATAATACATATTAAACATCCATGACTCGGGTACAAACATTCGTGCTCATCACACAAAACTAACCCCTCAACATTGCAATGCTTGAAGAAGGCCGCTATGTCATAAGTACTAAAATTAATGTAAGACCAATGAACACATAGTTTGCAATAAATGTTTGAGTTTGAGTTTGAGCTTGTGTCCCTACCAGGATTCGAACCCGGGACCCTCGGCGCAGAAAGCAGAGTCACTACCACTGCGCTAATTAGGACTAATTAACAATTCACCCTTATTAGCCTAGAGTTTCAATTTTGATACCAATCTTTTAAACCGAATGATCACATTACTATTAGTTTTTTTTATAGGTTGGCTGCACGTATTTTACTGTTGTATAATATTCTTTCCAACGAAATTAAAAAAAAATCAAATGTCATTATTATTAAGCACAGTAACATTAAACACAGTAATATTAAAAATAAATCACTTTCGTAAATCAGGCTACTAAGGGTTAAGATAGTTTTTTAAACACAGTGTGAAATGGCGTAGTATTTTGACGTGGATGTATACTTGTCAGCTATAGTCGGGTGGTGCAGCGGCGCGCTGGGCGGCACGTCGCCGCTGCAGTGCGTGGGGTTCGTGGCGGCGCCGGGCTGCGGCCTGCGCGCGCGCCTGCGCCGCAAGCCCGCCCCGCCCCGCGCCCCGCCCCACCCCCACCCCCTCACCAACCTGCTCAACCAGGCCAGGTGACCTATATACCTCGCATACAGGGTGCTATGCAGCAGCCCGCCTGATTATACACATCGTCTTTTGATAATTATAATCAAATCATTAATTTCGTATAGGTCTACGGGGCACTTTTTGAAAAAAACGATTTGGTATTGCCATCAAGATACATCGAAGATAATCAAATTTTAATAGCGATTGCGGCAAGCTCGCAAGTTTTCGATTCCGTTTCCGATATCGATTACGAATGGTTTAAAATAACCCCGCTTAACTGAGAAGATCCGGCGAGAAACCCAGCAAGCTTGTCTTTTTTTTATAAATCACAATTTGCCAGAACTCATCCGTTATCTGGGATTAAAAGTATTGATCGGAGTTATAAACTATCGTACATCGCCAAGGCACATGGTTGAGAATGAGATTAGCACGGAATATCTTGAAATTCGTTCTCCCAACTTGCGTCTATCACGGTTAACTCAAAACAATTCACCACACAAAATTGTAAAAGATCTTTTTAAAAAGAGCAACCATGCAGTTTCTCGCGCGTTCTCCTTCATAGGAACGGCATTCCGAACGGGTAGTAAAGTTGTAGCTTAGCATTTTGTAACTATTTATGGGGTCAAAAATCTCCAAATTTTGCGTTACGTAATACTTGATCGCTCCCTATTATAATGTGGGGGATGTCTCGCAAATTGCATGTGTACCTATTGTAATGTGGGGGGGATATCCGGCAGGCCCGGCAGCACGTTCCAGCTGCACGGCGTGCCGGTGCAGCTGGTGGCGGCGGCCGGCGACGCGGCGCTGAGCTCGGCGCAGGCGGCCGCCAAGCTGCACTCGCTCATCCGCACCGACGACCCCGCCGCCGGGGAGGTACCAGGCACATGCCACGATAATCACACTAATCACACTAATATTATAAATGTGAAAGTTTGGATGGATGGATGTTTGTTACTCAATCACGCCAGAGCGGCCGAACGGATCTGGATGAAATGTGGCACTGATATAGATTATAGTCTGGAATAGCACGTAGGCTACTTTTTGTCCCGGTAAAAAGGACATACTTTTTAATCGCGGGTAACACCGCGGGGCGCAGCTACTGGTATTATAATGATATCGTCAGACAGACACTCACTGTACAGTTCCACCTTCCATCTCATCCCTATCGTCCCATGTATCTCATCTCTATCGTCCCATCCTCACTCGTCCTAACTTGTGCCATCTCATTCTACCACATCCCATCCTCACTCGTCCCAACTTGTACCGTCCCATCCTCACTCGTCCTAACTTGTGCCATCTCATCCTATCACGGCCCATCCTCACTCGTCCCAACTTGTGCCGTCTCATCCTCACTCGTCCCAACTTGTGCCATCTCGATCCATTTCCTATCTCCCATCTCGCCCCATTCTATTCCCATCTCGTCCCATCGGATCACATATAGACATTCTCAAAGTGCGGAGTGGAACTTGACTTACATACTTACACTTGGGTAAGTCGATCATAGACTCGCCCGACCAGCGTGAACAAGACAGTGACCAATAATCCTCATCTAGTGTGTGGTGTTAACCTTTATTTCAATGTCTGCAAAGATGTATATATTTTTCATAAATAAACTGTCGTAATTTTGAACTTCGCGCCCTAACCGAACACTATCTTACTGACACACAACAGTCGGAAAGAGACGAAAATACATTCAGTTCGTAAATCTTTTGTTAGATCTGGTACCAGATCTTTTTGTCTCCCGCTTTGCAATGGAGGGAAGTGGATAATTTCCTTCCAACTCCTCCTATTTATCTTTCGATTAATTTCGTGCGGGCTCCAAGACAATTAACTTTATCCCGGGACTCGCCGAGGGTCAAACCTCGGTGTCTTCATTGGACACCACTAGTAGATCCTGGCTTACAGGAGTAGCAGTGGTGGGAGTGTGTGGCGGGTCTAGTACCATAAAAAAAAATCTTTTGTTACTGGTGTCCAGGAAGTGGAGCAAGTGGTGTTGATCGGGAACCGGGAGTGGATGCTGCGCAACGGCGTGTCCGTGCCGCGGTGCGTGCAGGACGCCATGCAGCAGGACGAGCAGCTGGGCCGGACCGCCGTGCTCGCCGCCATCAACGGTAAGCTGACTACAGGTCACACCACCTGATGGTACAGGTCACACCACCTGATGATACAGGTCACACCACTCAATGGTACAGCTTATATTACCTGATGGTATAGGTCACATCACCCTATAGTACAGGTCACACCACCTTATGGCAAAGGTCACATCACGTCATGATGAAGGGCAAACCACTCAATGGTACAGGTCACACCACCTGATGCTAAAGGTCACATCACCTAGTGATAAAGGTCACACCACTCAATGGTACAGGTCAAACCCCTGATGATAAAGGTCACACCACTCAATGGTACAGTTCATATCACCCGATTTTACAGGTCACGTCACTAGTAAAATCAGATATTAATCTAAGACCAATCTCATCTCCAACAGATCAACTAGTCTGCACCATAGGCGTAGCGGACGAGGTGAAACCGGAGGCCCACCTAGCTGTCTACTGCTTGAAGAAAATGGGTCTGAAGGTGTGTCTCCTGACCGGGGACAACAGGAAGACGGCCGTGGCCATCGCTCGACAGGTAACATAGACATTAGCCTGTTCCCCTAGAGGACTTCATTCCTATTCTGTGTCCTTGTACAACGTTCTTTCTAGCCTGTTCCCATATAGGACGTTCTTTTATTACTAGCTTTTTCCGTCATAGGACGTTCTTACTAGCCTGTTTCCCCATAGGATGATCTTACTAGCCTGTTCCCATGTAGGACGTTCTTTTATTACTAGCTTTTTCCGTCATGGGACGTTCTTACTAGCTTGTTTCCCCATAGGATGATCTTACTAGCCTGTTCCCATGTAGGACGTTCTTTTATTACTAGCTTTTTCCGTCTTAGGACGTTCTTACGAGCTTTTTCCCCCATGTGACGTTCTTACTGACCCTTTCCCCCATAGGATGATCTTACTAGCCTGTTCCCATGTAGGACGTTCTTTTATTACTAGCTTTTTCCGTCTTAGGACGTTCTTACGAGCTTTTTCCCCCATATGACGTTCTTACTAACCCTTTCCCCCATAGGATGTTCTTACCAGCCTGTTCCCATATAAGACGTTCTTTTATTACTAGCTTTTTCCGTCTTAGGACGTTCTTACGAGCTTTTCCCCCATATGACGTTCTTACTAACCCTTTCCCCCATAGGATGTTCTTACCAGCCTGTTCCCATATAGAACGTTCTTTTATTACTAGCTTTTTCCGTCTTAGGACGTTCTTACGTGCTTTTTCCCCCATATGACGTTCTTACTAACCCTTTCCCCCATAGGATGTTCTTACCAGCCTGTTCCCATATAGGACGTTCTTTTATTACTAGCCTTTTCCATCATAGGACGTTCTTACCTAGCCGTTTCCTCATAAGATATCGCTTCTAGCTTTTTACTCGTACTCTCTTAAGTACCTCCTCAACAGTAACCCTCATGGCTACTAGTTAAACAGCGTACTCATGTTAATTTACTGTTGTAGGTCGGCATTAACAAAGTGTACGCGGAGGTGCTGCCCTCACACAAGGTGGCCATAATACAGAAACTACAAGACGCCGGACAGAAAGTAGCCATGGTGAGAATATTATTTATCCATAGTTAATACTAGCTGTCCCGAACTTAGTACCAAATGTGATTTTCCCTAATAGTACTTTTTTTTGACCAGCTGCTAAAGTCTTCCTAGCCGTTCCTACATGGTTCTCACACACCCATAACAATGTACTGCTCAAAAATGTAAAAGATCTTTTTGAAAAGAGCAACCATGGAGTTTCTCGCCCGTTCTTCTCCACAGGAACGGCATTCCGAACAAGGGTCAAACCTGGTATGCACCTCTGATATGTATAATATTTCGTGTGCGAATCTCATTTTCAACCATGACTAACACTTGCTAAACGGTGATCGAAAACATCGCGAGGAAACCTGCTTGTCTGAGAGAACCCCTCGAAAGATGTGTGAAGTCCGCCAACCCGCTCTGGGCCAGCGTGGTGGACTATGGCCTAATCCCCCTCGCATTGAGGGGAAGCCCGTGCCCAACAAGGCACCACCCGTCTCAAACTATGACACCAGGACGTCAACCACCTCAGTCCTCCCGTGACCAACTGACCATGGTTGCTGTAAAGCAGCCGAAACGTCGGGAACGAAAAATCAAAATAAAAACGCGATAAAATCCTTAAAATTAGTTTCATTTCAAAGGGAAAGGGATGTTTTTAAAAATGATGTGGTGTGTGCAGGTGGGTGACGGTGTGAACGACTCCCCGGCGCTGGCGCAGGCCGACGTCGGCATCGCCATCGCCAGCGGCACCGACGTCGCCGTGGAGGCCGCCGACCTCGTGCTCATGCGGGTAACTCAACATACCAATATCGCCATACCACATATGCCATACAACTTGTTCCCCGTTGACTACAATCTGGGTGTTCTCAAGTCGAGAGTGAACAGGCACCTTCTAGGCAAGTATGCTGCATCGTAGATCTCATCGTCACTTACCATCAGGTGAGATCGAGATCAAATTCCAATCGCCTATAATGAAATTTAAAAAAAAAACCATACGGTCCCACACTAAGCAACGCTTGTATTATGGGTACCGTGCAATGGACTGAGGGTGAACTCAGTATATATTACTTATATAGATATCAAAGAGCCATGACTTGGGTACAAATATTCGTGCTCATCACACAAAGTTTGTCCCTACCAGGATTCGAATTCGGGACCCTTGGCACAGAAAGCACGATCGCTACCAACTGCGCTAATCAGGCCGTCAAACTATCTAACATCACGACCATAAATGGTCGGTCAGACATAGCCAACACTAACATTATAATAATATAATATCGCCAGACGAACACACCAACTATACGGTTCCACACTAAGCAGCGCTTACTGATTTCTTATATTTACGCGAATACTACATAAGTTATCTATACTTCTATACTAATATTATAAATGTGAAAGTTTGGATGAATGGATGTTTGTTACTCTTTCACGCCAGAACGGCTGAACGGATCTGGATGAAATTTGGCACTGAGATAGATTATAGTCTGGAATAGCACATAGGCTACTTTTCATCCCGGTAAAATGTATGGTTCCCGTGGGATAGATTTGTTTAAATTTTTCAAAGAATACCAATTAATTCATTTTCTCATACATTTGATTCTGAGGCGGTACGAAGTTCGCCGGGACAGCTAGTCTTATATATAGGGCAAACTAAAAGATTAATTAAAACCCGGGTAAAATAACACATTGCTGATGTGAAACACCGGCGCTCCACGAGGTCTGCAATCTGTGAACGTGTACAGGATCGCACCCGCTGTTATATCAGATTTGATCGACCACAGATCCTCGCAAAAGAACACCGATCCCGACCAAGCATGATACGCGAGGCCATTGAAATTAAAACACATCCTAATTTCAATAGGGAAGATGGCTGGGTGCTACCACCGAATGGGGATCCAGTAATTAATATCATTAAATCCAAAACCAAGCGCACCATTGCAAGACCTCAAGACACTGTGAGCACTGTCTGCGTAGATCGGACCACAAGCAACAACTAAATATGAGGGTACCCCGGTACACACGATGACACCAGGACGTCAACCACCTCAGTCCTCCCGTGACCATGGTTGCTGTAAAGCAGCGAAACGTCGGGAACGTAAAAAATATTAGATAGAAAATTAAACGCGATATAATTCGTAGAATTAGTTTTATAGATATATTCCTTGAATATCCTAGAGATGCACTAAGGCAGGATTTACGTAAAGTCGACCCCAAATTGGGTCAAATTGGGGCCAAAGTTTTCATAAAAAATATTTGTTTTTAATGTTACGATCAGGCACATGGCTAGTATTGGAATATTTGTTTTAAGCTTGACATTGTTTTCCAGAACGATCTATTGGACGTGGTGGCCTGTTTAGAACTATCCCGAACGACGGTGCGTCGGGTTCGGCTGAACTTCTTGTTCGCTTCAGTATACAATCTGCTCGGCATACCGTTAGCTAGCGGAGCATTCGCTATGTACCACTTGCAGTTACAGGTACGAATACGCCTACTGGTACGGTCCCACACCAAGCAACACTTGTATTATGGGCACCGTACAATGGACTGCATAGCAGTGATAGCCAAGTTCGTAGAACACTTGCCTCGGTAACGAGGATCGCAGGTTCAAGCCCCGGCTCTCACCTCTGGGATATCTCGATTTCATGTGCGAATCGCCTTTTCAACCACGATTATCGCTTGCTAAACGGTGATGGAAAACATCGCGAGGAAACCTGCATGTCTGAGAGAACCCCTCGAAAGACGTGTGAAGTCCGCCAACCCGCACTGGGCCGGCGTGGTGGACTATGGCCTGATCCCCCTCGCATTGATGCGAGGCCCGTGCCCAGCAGTGGGACATCAAAAAGGGCTGGTATTATTATTTATTATTATCCTTGCAGCCATGGATGGCGTCGGCAGCGATGGCAATGAGTTCTGTATCCGTGGTGTGCTCAAGTTTATTGCTCAAAACGTGAGTACCTTCTTCTTTTCTGTAGGTTAGTAATCGGCTACAAAATAGTCTTTTGCCAGTGTCGAGATAAAAACTTTTGTGGTGTGGTTGATGTAAAGCAGCCGAAACGTCGGGAACGTAAAAAAACATAATATAAACGATGCGATAAAATCCGTAAAATTAGTTTTTTTGAACAACATGGTTAATTAATTAAATCTTCTACTATTGTAAAAGATCTTTTTAAAAAAAGAGCAACCATGGAGTTTCTCGCGCGTTCTTCTCCATAGGAACGGCATTCCGAACGGGCGGTGAAGTTGTAGCTTAGCATTGCGTAACTATTTTCACGATTCATAAGTACTGTACTTAATGGTCTACAAGAATAAAAAATATTCTGATTCTGGTACAAATATAGTCGTTTTAATATATTTTTTGGCCAGATTCAAAAAGCCGTCAGCTGACCAGCTGCGTACCCCGGAGTATCTTCAGTCCATACACCTGGAGGAGTTGGACTCGGTGTCCGTGCACAGAGGGCTGGACGAAAGAATAGACACCGCCGAGATAGGAGCCTCACCGCTGGCCAAGTGAGTATTAATCCATTCCCACTAACGCTGGACGTTTGCCCAGCAGTGGGATCACTTAGAAATACCCTCTAGCAGTTATCGTGAGAAGCTGGGCAACCAAGCCCACTGCTGGGCAGGTTGCCCACTATTCGGTACGTGGGTTCGATTGATGTAGTGCGAATTGAATAACTGCTGGGCATCTTTTGAACATTATTTATTTGGCATTTTAAGTCACGGTTTATAAAAGCCCACTTGTGGTTCTTCAGACTTTCAATGATTATAAAGTAAAGGAATTGACTCCATGGACCATCTAATAGGAGCTGCATGTTTGTAGCGATGGGCCCACCATCTATAAGCGACTCTTCTATATACAGGATGATTCACACAGGGTGTTAGAAAATGGAAAATATTTTGTCAGGAATCACTCTAGTAGTAATAATTTCAAGTGTACCAAAAAAAAGATTACTTCTACACCTTTCTGTCTCTATCTAAATCTTGGTAATCTATCTCTGTCTCTCTCTCATGCTGACAGCAAAAACCGTGATTCGTGGAAATCGGCTCTCTTGATGGCGTAACTATGGTTTGTAAATATTATTAGAATAAAGTTTATTTTTGCATGGTCTGTGTGTGTTTTGTGTTGATGTTTGCGTCTTCGTATTTTGAATTTTCTTGTTATTGTGTTTAGCGCCATCTGTGTTTCATTTCCAGAGCTATAGAAAGATTTCATTCATTTTCACTTCTTCCTTCCTTCTTATCATTATTTGCGAAATTAATTTGTGAATGTGGGGACCATGTAGTCATTAACTTGTAATTATATACTTAGAGTTAGTACTTTTGTAACCAGCTACTCAAGTCTGGCTAGCCGTTCCTACATAGTTCTCACACACCCATAACAATGTGCTGCTCAAAAAATGTATGAGATCCTTATAAAATAGAGCAACCATGGAGTTTCTCGCGCGTTCTTCTCCACAGGAACGGCATTCCGAACGGGCGGTGAAGTTGTAGCTTAGCATTTTGTAACTACTTTGACGATTCATAAGTACTGTACTTAATGGTTTACATGAATAAAAAATATTCTGATTCTTACGCCAAATGATTAATGTAGATTTAATAAAACTCCTATAAAATGGGGTCAGTTTTTGGAATAATTTGCTTACTTTGTGAACAGCGACATCTTTTGGTGAAGAGTGGAAGTATCTTGATTTCTGTTTACTCCCTTTCTCTTTCTCTCACGCACGCTTTGTTTCACATAATTTCATTTTCGGAATATTTGTCTTGTTTATTCTCATTTTGTGTGACTGTTTGGAGATTGTTTTGTTCATAAAGATTACTGGTATTGAGCAAATAAATAACTTACTAGGTAGTCCCATTAGCCCCTCTGACTAAGCTAAAGCTAGTGTTGGAAGGGGCTCACGTCAAGTGTTGAATAGCCAGGGGATCGAACCGGGACTTCTCGTAATGTTTGTTAAATTGGTTCGTGTTGTGCCGTTTGGTGAAGGCGCTGTGAAACAAAACTATTTAATCTATTGCATCCTCTGTCTTTCTCTGTCGTCTCTTTCACACGTTTGTTGCACATAAAATCCCAAAATTAATTTGGTTCATTTTCTTTGCACCGTTTTGATTGATTGTGTTCTATAAGGGTATGTATAAAGTTGTAGCTTGGTTGTAGAGTCCGCTGCAATAAAATAAAACCAGGGGGCGTACAACATCGTGAGGAAACCTGCATATCCGAGAGAGCCCCCTGAAAGACGTGTGAAGTCTGCCAACCCCCACTGGGTCTGGGCCCCAAGTCTGCTAACACAATCGATTCATAATCGAACAGCAACCGCATAGTGACTGTCACTTTTGACAGATATTGTATCGGATATCTGTCAAAAGTGACAGTTCTGGGGTCTGAGGTATCAGTTCATTTTGGAACAGGGGTCTCTTGCCCAAAATAGTTTGGGAATCTCTGTTATAAAAATCTCTAAAAACCCGTATCTCTGGCTATTTCTTGCAGACTGTTCTATCGCAGCAAGCCCTCAGACGGCTGCCTGCTCCAGGAAGACGACGACCTCATGACCGTCTCCTTCATCCCGAAGAGTCAGCGCGTGTCCAGGAGCGAGGCCAGTATCACCAGCATCAACGGATGATGTACAAGACTGATGGAGTGTGTTATTTAGCTGTATAGCGTATGAAATATTTATTATATACTTGGAGAACAGATATACAGGATGACTCAGAAAGGGGAACCTATACTAAGCTTTGAACCTGCGCCTCGTTAGTGCATAAGTAGTTATTATCTGTAGTCAGAATGTCGATGTGTTGATTTTGAAACGTTGATTGTGTTCCCAACAAAATGATAATTGTGTTTTTTTTTTGTGAACAATTATTTTTATTATTTGTCTTATCGAAATTACGACTTCTCATAGTACAAATGCACTAACCAAGCGCGGGTTCAAGGAGTAGTATACCCTTTTTGGATCGGCCTGTATAAGCCCCAATACATGGAGCGTTCCGCGCCCTTCGAAATTAGTGTTGCCAAACCTAGTATACAGGGTTAAAACAATTTCGTTGGTGTTATAGTGCGAGGGACGGCGCGGCGGGGTTCGTAAATGCGCACGGCAGACGCCGTAGGGTTGTCAAGTATATTTAATTAAATATTTTTTAAGTGTGTATGGATTTTTTTTATATTTCGACCTATATTCCTTAGGGAAACTTGTTCGGTTTTATCCGTACATTCAATCCCTATAATATAATTTGATATTTTTATTACATCCTGTATAACGGCTGCGTTAACAGCAGATTTCAAAGAACGCGGAACGGAGAACGCTCCTGCACGTCGGGGCTTTTAGTTCCCAATAAACCTATCTCAAATCTGAGAACGAACTTGTGATGGAATTTGGGGGAGGGGGGGGGGGGGGTAATTAGGCTTAGTTAAAGCCTTGCAAATGCTTGAGGCGTTGATTTGAAAGAAGTATCAAATACCTTATACTTGATATTGGCAAAATACTTATGTTGGTATAACGCCATATTTTTACAAGATAGAATTCGATTTACATTACACTGGCATGTGTATTGCAACCTTTAACGCAACAATACTATGTATGTTAGGTAATTGCTTTGTATGTACATTTCTCCCTCTGATATAGTTATAAATAGTGTTATATTATACAATTTATAAAATATTGGTATTAATTATATTTTTTTTAATAAAAATGAATTGCATATGGTGTGGGTTTTTTTATTTTATGGAACACTAGTTTCAACGAACTCTATGTGAAGCCGAGAGGAAAGTATATAGCTCTCGGGGATAATGGAGCTTCAATCGGAACAGTCGTCGGTAGATTATCCCCTACATCCAAACTTAGATCCAAGCGGCGTTCCTTACATCCAAACTTAGATCCAAGCGGCGTTCCTTACATCCAAACTTAGATGCAAGCGGCGTGCCCTACATCCAAACTTAGATCCAAGCGGCGTGCCCTACATCCAAACTTAGATCCAAGCGGCGTGCTTTCTGTCATACACTTGCTAAAAGCTAAAGAAGTACACCTTCATAGTTCAACTTCCCGCCAAAAATGTATCTATTCTTGTTTTTTTAGGTTGGCACTCGGCTACAAAATAGAGGCATTTATGCCAGTGTCGAGTAATTGTTGAAAATTGTTTTTTAATTATAAGGCCCTGATGATAATGTTGACGATGATGATGAAATGAATCCCCACCTCTCCTACTGGAAAATTACCGGAGAACTTGAAAAGTCAAGTTATACTATTTTATTTAAATTTCCTTAACACACAATGGTCAATATCCCACTAATATTACACGTTATTTATCAAAGAAACACCTTTTTTGGGAAATAAAACAATATTGACAACTTCACGGTTACTGGTGGTAGGCTTCGGCCGTGGCTAGTCACCACCCACTGAACAAAGCCATGTCGCCAAGCGGCCTAGCCGTGTTCCGGCATGATGTTCGGTGTTGCCATTCATGGATGGCGGGTCAGATCAGCTGCGCTGCATGTGCCTAGTGAATGTAGCGTCTCTATCTACTGCCGCCTTCCTACCTAGGCAAGTATGCTCCATCGTAGATCTCATCGTCACTTACCATCAGGTGAGATTGAGATCAAATACTTGCCTATAATGTAATAAAAAAAAAAAAAAAAAAAAAACTTTCCGCCAAAAAGTCCGTTTTCTATTCTAAACATAGGCAAAGATTTTCATATCTTCATGTCACATCCATTATTTAGTTTATAATGTGTTTTTGCTATTAATTACTTGACATTGGCAAAATACCCGCTAAGTTGTGGGTGAGGCCATATTCATATCCATTTTATTTCATCGCATCTCATTTCGTAAAGAAAGAAGAAGATTAAGTTAGGCAAAAAACTTCTCTAGTCGTGGTCACTGACGTCCATGATACAAGTACGCTAGACTAATGATATCCTTTAAAATGACAGCTATCTATTGTGCCTATTTGAAGCGCCCCCAGCGTGGGGGAAAGGAACTAAATCTGACGTAAAATGCAAATGGCCGTTGTTTTGTTTACATTATCTCCGTGTTTATAAAGTGATTTTGAAGGTTTAACGCGATTAAACTTGTTTGTTGTGTCGTATTAATATAGTTAATACATAAATAAGTGGTGTTAGTTAATAGGTAAACCATGAAAGAGTACGTGTTATGCAAAACTCTTTACCAGAAGGGAAGTGGGGTTACATTCCACAAGTAAGTGAATTTACGGCTAATATTCAAGAAATTAAAACTTCTATTGATATTATAGGCACTTAAAAATATGTTACTAATCTTATTTATACGTGATTACAACGCATTTGTCTTTGTATTATCGGTTTTTTATAAACAATAAAATTCAATAGTGCTGTAAAAGTTCCTTGTCGATAAAATTTATCGATATTTTTTCTATCAATATCTTAAATAGATAGAACGTTCAAGAACGTAAAAATCGCCGAAGACAGATTTGTATTATCAAATACATATTATTTTAAAACAATGTTTACTAATTCACAGGTTTCCAACTGACAATAGAAGACTAGAATTATGGCTCAAAAACATTGAAAAGCCTAGTTGGCGTCCGAAAAAATATGATTACATCTGTTCAAAACACTTCTCTGATGACTGTTTTATTAAACATAACTCATGTACTACTTTGATGATTTTTATTTTCTATTAATACCTTACCTACTCCATTGCTTCCCAAACAACATTACATTACCTAATTTCTAATTAAAAAACGATCCTTATTTAAGTAGGATCTAGCTAGTCACACACCACTCTTTAGTCCGGTTTCGGCTTATCCTAAGATTACCTACCCTACCCATGAGCGATTCGGCTAATCATTATCATTATTTGCTTCATCTTAGTATTAACCACTCGACTATTTTGGACATTAGCCATTGTTAAAGGAATGGATCATAATTATTTTCATTTTACTGCATGGGTAGGTTTAAGCATAAACATTTTTATCGATGTATCATATCACTGTCCCATCTCTATTATTAGTTCCATTCCCCCTCACTGCCGCTATCAGCGCCAAAATGGCGAAAATCAAATAGGCACACGATAACCGGGCTTATGATTAGTCCAGCGATGTATACCATAGAGGTCAGTGAGTCGTGGTACTCCTTGGACACAAATATGTAAAGTTTTTTTATATAGCTCTATGGTATCTATTCTCTTTGGTTTCATGGCGCCATAGATTTATAACGAGTAATGTCTGTTTAAATTTTTATTAATAATTTTGTAAGAAAAAAATCAGAAACAATAAAAAAAACATGGAACAGGCGTTCGAAAATCTGAAAAAGGAAGGAAAGAACGACGTCGACAACCTCGTGAAGTGGATGAAGGATTGTATGTATGAGGAATTAATTATCTTCATCATTATTCCCATCATCATAGTAAAAATAACATTAAACAATAATAATGATATCGCCAGACGAACACACCAACTGTACGGTCCCACACTACTCAACGCTTGTATTATGGGTACCGTAGAATGGAATGGGGACGAACCCAATGTATAACGCTATGCTATAGCTGGCAACAAATTGTCAGACGCGTCTGAAAGCCGCGTCCGTAAGTCGCGTCTGATTCATATCTGAACTAGCCTCTGCCCGCAGTAACACAATAAAGTCAAAGTCAAATCATTTATTTCGTATAGGCCTACGGGGGCACTTACAAATTGTCATTACATTTTTTCCTTAACACTACAACCGGATCGGAACGCGACCTCAACTGAGAAGATCCGGCAAGAAACTCAGCGGGCTTGTCTTTTTTTTTTATCCATTATTTTTACATAAAACATAGAGTTATGAGATTTACATTACAGAATAGCACTACAGTCGTCCCAACGCAAGGGCGTCCTAAAGTCGCGTCCGCGTGCGTGTTTATTGTACTATCTATAAAAAATATATATAAAGGTTAGGTTTGTTACTTTGGGTGTAGGTGTATAATCTCCGGATCTAGAAATTGTTTTATTATGCGAAGGTTACATTGTCCCTGAGTGCTGTAGGCGCTGTTTCATTGTGGCACTGCGGGCAGAGGCTTGTTCAAATATTAATCAGCCTCGACATTCGGACGCGTCTGATAATTTGTTCCTACCTTAATAGTCGCCTCTAGTGTTCCTAAATGTGGGCAGCCCGCGCGAGAAATCCTCATGAAAATGAAACGGGCCCAAATCACCAAACTACCCCAGTTTTGAATACACTAACGGACTATGAAGATAACCCAGCCTCCTAACCCTCCACTTTACGCACGCCGCTATTCAATTAATATCGCCAGACGAACACACCAACTGGGCCCGAAGTCTGCTAACACAATCGATTCATAATCTAACAGCAACCGCATAGTAACTGTCACTTTTGACAGATATCCCATACAATATATCGGTCCCACACTAAGCATCGCTTGTATTATCTGCACGAACAAGTGCGTCGGTTAATTATACTTACTATATAGTTTGATTACGTGTTTTCAACCGTGATCATCACTCGCTCGTGTGTCGGAGAGCACGTAAAGCCGTCGGTCCAGCGCCTGATCTCTCTCCGGTCGTGTCGGATTGCCGTCCCATCGTAAGATGAGAGTGAGGGGAGAGAGTGCACCTGCGCTTGGGCACTATAATATCTCCTGCGCAGTTGGCTAGTCTCCGTTGAAATTGGCCGCAGTGACCCATATTCAGTCAGAAGGAATTTCTATGCGATAAACCATAAGGGATGGACCTACCAGCCACAGTCGGAGTACCAACTTCCAACCACGACTGCTATAGCTAATAGAGGACGCTGATAACCAAACTTATTATTTTTAGTCGAGGATCCAATAATTAAAATTGTTTCCAGCCGACATAATCGAATCTACCAAAGAATGGGAGACGAAAGCACGTTTACTATTCAAGGACTGTGAAGATATGAACAATATTCAGGTGGAGAAGTTCAAAGAAGCACTGGAGAAGCTAGCCAAGGAACGGAGAAAGTCGGTTGAGGATCTAACCAAGATGCTAGCGGCACAGGAGCCATTGCTTTTAGACGCCATCAAAGCTTTTAAGGACGCAACGAAAAAATGATTATTACTTCAAAATAATGATTTTATTTTAAATTATTTATGGTGTTTTTTTTTCTGCAAAACAAAACCCGAAAGCCAAATACTTGCGCACGGAGAAGCTGTACATCTTCGCTTTGTTTTTAAATATAGACTAGCTAGAGTTATTTTAATTGAAATCATTTGAAATCGATAACGGAATCGAACACTTTCCGATACGGATTTTCGCAATCTCTATAATATAAATTCTTCATAAACGCACACCACTATTCCACGTACGAAAATTGTCGAACTGCCTGACCAACCAGTTCACATATATATTACGATTGATTTAATATAAGCCCTGACACGCCATTTTCATATCATCATGTCACATCCATTATTTTATTTATAATGTGTATTTATTGAATGTGTTATTGCTGTTAATTACTTGACACTGGCAAAATACCCGCTAAGTTGTGGGTGAGGCCATATTCATATCCATTTTATTTCATCGCAACTCATTTCGTAAAAGAAAAGAATATAAGCCCGGAGAATACTAGAATTTTACGCAGAGGTGGGAAGTACGGGTGCTTGGATTTCAAACATCTCATCCATGCATAACCGAGGCCCCTGTGCAGCAATCAACACGCGGCCTAATGCATCAACGCATTGAGAAAAGATAAAACAACATACCTTGGTTATTAGTGAGCAGGGGCGGCGTGCGTGAAAGGATAGGTATTAGGTATGTAGACTGCAGGACATGTATACTTATGAGGTGTCTAGACTGCAGGATAGGAATACTTATGAGGGGTCTAGACTGTAAGGTAGGAATACTTATGAGGAGTCGAGACTGTAAGGTAGGAATACTTATGAGGGGTCTAGACTGTAAGGTAGGAATACTTATGAGGGGTCTAGACTGTAAGGTAGGAATACTTATGAGGGGTCTAGACTGTAAGGTAGGAATACTTATGAGGAGTCGAGACTGTAAGGTAGGAATACTTATGAGGAGTCGAGACTGTAAGGTAGGAATACTTATGACGAGTCGAGACTGTAAGGTAGGAATACTTATAAGGTGTCGAGACTGTAAGGTCGGAATACTTATGAGGGGTCGAGCTAGACTGCAGGACATGTATACTTATGAGGTGTCTAGACTGGAGGATAGGAATACTTATGAGGGGTCGAGACTGTAAGGTAGGAATACTTATGAGGAGTCGAGACTGTAAGGTAGGAATACTTATAAGGTGTCGAGACTGTAAGGTCGGAATACTTATGAGGGGTCTAGCTAGACTGCAGGATATGTATACTTATTAGGTGTCGAGACTGTAAGTTAGGAATACTTATAAGGTGTCTGGACTGTAAGGTAGGAATACTTATTAGGTGTCTAGATTGCGGAATGGGTATACTTATTAGATGTCTAGTCTGCAGTTTCGTGACACCTTACATTCAAAGACAGGATAGACAATTGTAATATGTACCTACTTCAGAGAATTTCTCTTTGAAATTTAAATAATGTTGTCTTTGTTTTCAAGTCACTTATTATTATACGTGCCGATATGACTTGAGTAGACAGAAATGTAAAATTGGCTCTCTGGTGAGCGCAAATGGTGCAGAATGCTTGTTAAGTACATTCAGCATTTAAATGTTTAAAAAAAATCTTAAAATTTTGCACACATCACCATTGTCTTCTAGGCCATAGACATTATGAATGGCTTGTCTACGTTACATCCAAGGATATTAATTTTTTTTGTGTGTTTTTTAATCTCCTCCACACTTGTCGTTGGCAGAATTATCGGTAAACGATGGAGCCATAGTTTTTAAATGGAATTGGAAGGATAAAGTATAGTCCTTCTTGTAGCCAACATAATCGACAAAGTCAAAGAGTCTGAAGAGAAAGCTCGCAGCCTCTTCAAAGATTGTCCGGACAACAAGAATATACAGTTGGAAAACTTCAAGGATGCTGTCATGAAACTCGCCACTGAGCAGAAAAAGACGTTCGAAGATTTCTCCAAGATGCTTGTGGAGAAGGGGCCGAATCTCCTGGATGCTGTGAAGGCTGGAGCCAGCGCGTTCAAGGAGGCCATGCAGAAGTGACTGAGACTATTATGTATGTTTTTTTTTTCGTTTGTTTTTTTTTTTACAGGAGCCAAATGGTTCACGAATTGGTTACTTTTCAATGAAGTATAGCGTTCTTTGTTCCGCGTTCATTGTGATGGTTACATGGTGCTCGTGGAAATCTTCTATATACAGAATGATTCAAAAAGGGCATACTAACACCTTGGACTTGCCCTTGTCTAGCCCATTTAATGTAATCATTATGTGAAGTCAGAAATTCGATTTGCTAAAAAAAACAATATAAGTAGTATTTATTTTAGAACATTATTTTTAAAAGGACATAATATCGGAATAGGTAATTGTTAAATATGCCAAGGGCCCTGGGGTGAAAATTATAGCTATGCTATCAGCCGAAAGACGTTCACTGCTGGACATAGGCCTCCCCCAATGATGTCCACACATCACGGTCCTCCGTCACTCGCATTCACCGGCTTCCTGCTACGCGTGTGATATCATCGGTCCACCTTGTGGGGGGCCTCTAGGACCTTTCTGCCCCAACAGCCATCGGTTCTGCGAGCTATGTGCCGCCCACTGCCACTTCAACTTTGAGATTCTTTGAGCTATGGCGGTTACTTTAGTTCGTCTACGGATCTCCACATTTCTGATTCTATCTCGTAGCGAAACCCGGAGCATAGTTCTCTCCATTGCGCGTTGAGCAACCTTGAGCCTTCTTATGAGGCCCATAGTAAGCGCCCCCTACAAATTCAGAATCTTACTACTAAGCCAACCAACTACTCTGATTAATATTCCAGCCAAAATAATAGACGAAGACCAAGAAACTCAGGCGCGTGACCTTCTGAAAGACTGCCCTGACCCCGCGGACGTGGCTTTGGACAAGTTCAAGGAAGTCGTGACCGCGATGGCGGTGGAAACGAAGCGCACCTTCGAGGATCTGGCGACGATGCTGGCGCAGAAGGCGCCGCAGCTGGTGAAAGCGTGCGTAGCGGGCGCCAGCGCGTTCAGGGACGCTTTGAACAAGTGATTTTGGTGAATAAATTCTTCGGTTGTTTATGGTACAAAGTCGAATCGTTTATTTCGTACACGCCTACGGGGGCTTACTTACAAATTGTCATTAACTTTTTTTGTTCTTAACGCTACAACCGGTGTAAAGGCGACCTCAACTGAGAAGATCCTCCAAGATACATATTATACTTACTCAAGCACTTGTTATTTACTGTGGACTTCATTTATTTTTTCAGATGCGAGAGGGGGGGATTGGGTAATATTACTTCCCCCCCCCCCCCGCCCTCCGACTGACAACTTTTTATAAATTTCAAAGTTTTTTATCGTTGCCTCTTTTGTAAACATGTGATGCACTCTTGCCCACCCCCCCCCCCCTAAAATAAATCTTGCATCTGCACCTGACATTCATTTTATTAGGATGAAAAAAATATCGTGGGTGGACCACCGTCATGCTAAGTTATAGTAAAATCCACCCGATGGTTTTGGAGCTACAGTTTATTAGATATTCCGTGGGAATCCATTTCTGATACTTAAACAGAATTCAAGATGTTGACCATGTTATTAGCTATCACTGTACCGAATATAAGGTAGTGGTACCACTCGACTGGCTGAAAGATCTTCCCTTTTCCACCAAAAGTTGCTAGACGACGTCGCAACTTCGTAGAAACGGTATAAAACATCTATACTAATATTATAAACTAGCTGTTGCCCGCGACTTCGTCCGCGTGGTATTTAACAAAGACAACCGTTGACAACAGCCTGCTCGCCCATTCTGAGCCCGCGGGACGCATTGCAGGTTGTTGCTATCAAACTTAATCAGGCGCTGTGCTGCAACATTGGTTTTAATCTTTTTTCGGGAATCCTATTTTTTTTTCGAAAATAAAAGTAGCCTAAGTTACTCCTTGTTACATCAGCTATCTGCCAGTGAAAGTCCCGTCAAAATCGGTCCAGCCATTTCAGAGATTAGCCGGAACAAACAGACAGACAGACAGACAGACAGACGGACAGACAGACAAAAATTGTAAAAAATTTTGTTTCGGTATAGGTAACGTGTATACATCCAAATGCACTTAGTAAAAAGCGGTTATTTTAATATTACAAACAGACACTCCAATTTTATTTATATGTATAGATGTGAAAGTTTGGATGGATGGATGGATGTTTGTTACTCTCACGCCAGAACGGCTGAACGGATCTGCATGAAATTTGGCACAGAGATAGATTATAGTCTGGAATAGCACATGGGCTACTTTTTATCCCGGTAAAATGTATGGTTCTCGTGGGATAGGTTTGTTTAAATTTTTCATAGAACACCAATAAATTAATTTTCTCATTTGATTCTGAGGCGGTACGAAGTTCGCCGGGACAGCTAGTAGAAAATAAAACAACAAACTATTGGCATCTAATTCATATATTTACACCTTGACTAGAGATACATAACTAATTATTATACACTTACTCAGTAACTCTATTTATCTAATAACAAAATGGTTTATATAATACTGATATAATAACTAAACTACAGCAGTGATAGCCAAGTTGGTAGAACAATTCGCCTTGGAAACAAGGTATCCAAGATCAAGCCCCGGCTCGCACCGCTTGGGTTTTCGGATGTCATGTCACCGTGGCCCCAAGTCTGCTAACACAATCGATTTATAATCGAACAGCAACCGCATAGTAACTGTCTCTTTCGACAGATATCCCATACAATATCTGTCCAAAGTGTCAGTTACTATGCGGTTGCTGTTCGATTATGAATCGATTGTGTTAGCAGACTTGGGGCCACGGTGTGAATCTCATTTTCAATAATTCTATCACTTGCTGTATGGTGAGGAAACCTGCATGCCTGTCCAAAGACGTGTAACATTTGCCAAAGTGGGCCAGCGTGGTTTTTTTTTTTATTTTTTTTTATTACATTATAGGCAAGTATTTGATCTCGATCTCACCTGATGGTAAGTGACGATGAGATCTACGATGGAGCATACTTGCCTAGGTAGGAAGGCGGCAGTAGATAGAGGCAAATGCAGCGCAACTGATCTGACCCGCCATCCATGAATGGCAACACCGAACATCATGCCGGAACACGGCTAGGCCGATTGGCGACATGGCTTTGTTCAGTGGGTGGTGACTAGCCACGGCCGAAGCCTACCACCAGTAAACTACCTACCACCAGTGGACTATGGCCCAAACCCCCTCGCTATGGGGGGGCGGGTGTGCCCAGTATAATGATCTGAATAGCGAGTGACAGACTCGCCCTTCATCAGATTAGGGCTGGGTTAGGTAAACTGTGTTGCTTGCATATTTCTGCCCGCCCCGCCAGTTGAAGGCGGTTAAAATGGTAATTAAAATTCGATACAAGTCAACATACAATACAACTGTTTTTAATATTGGGACAATTCTAGCGAAAAAAATGTTCGCAGTTTTTCGCGAATTTTGTTCGAATTGTTTGCAGTGGATTTTAATGCGACGTACTAGTAGGTGCTTTGACTGATATATTTTTAAGCTTGGTGTTCTCATACTCGCACGGTACACACACAAGTGCACGGATTTGTTGGCCAACAGATAGTACTTTTACACAATATATAGTCTTTTTACACAATATTCTTTTCGTTTGATACAAAATATACATTTAACTTACTTAATACTGATATAGGAACATATAATGTAAGTGCAATTTAAGAAAAATCGCCGATATACGGATCGCCTATCAAATACCACTGACCTGTACTACTACTGCGGACCTAGCACGACCTGCCTCCTACTCGACTTTGTCTCATTCTCGACCATTAATTAAGAAAAGGACAGAACGACTCGGTGCTACATAATTCGTGACATACCTAGCGTGCTAAGTCCACAAAAAATCAATACATGATATCATAACAATAATATACATTTTAATATACCTGTTTTTCACAGACAGATAAATATTGTTGCGTTGTCAACCACGCGAAGGAAATTCGCATTAAATGTCAAATTTAGTTCCAGAGACGGCCGAGGAGGCGCATCAAATTGGTACAAAAAATTGTTGTCATTTTGTTCTTGAAAATCAAGATGTACTGCTCAAAAATGTAAAAGATCTATATAGAAAAAGTGCAATCATGGAGTTTCCCGCCCGTTCTTCTCCATAGGAACGGCATTCCGAACGGGCGGTGAAGCAGTAGCATAATATTTTTGTAACTTTTGACGATTCATAAGTACTGTACATAATGGTTTACGTGAATAAAAATATTCAGATTCTGATTCTGAGTCTAGTAGTATTAATGTATTTGCGTACAGTGTAGTCCTTGTGTTCCCCGGCTCGGCGTCCCATCTGCCGGCAGGCGTTTCCACAGCTGCTAGACCAGGGGCTCCCAAACTTATTTTGTCTACTGCCCACTATGGAAATGAATAATTTTTTAGCGCCCCCATTTTTTCACCTACTTAAAAACCACTATAACTTCAAATTATTGTAAGCCTCTACATAACATCCCCATTTTTTTCTGGGTCTCTTACCGCAGGTCTAAAGAGGGGTCTTTAGACCTGCAGCGCCCAGAAGGGCTGTTATCGCCCACTTTGGGGAAGGCTGTGCTAGACCGATGGAGGCGAGCATTCTCGTATCGTAGGTCGCTACTAACACTCATGATACTATATTTACTAAAGCCTCTAGTAACGTTTATAACTATATTTTTACTTCAGTTATTCGACATCTTTTCGATCAACTCCTGTAGTGCTAAAGCTTTAGCTAGTCGCCTTCGGAAGTCCTGTAACAAGAGACAGTGAGATAAAACTAAATAGTAAAACATTACTCTTCCAGTTCTTCCAAGAAGGCCAGTAATTTGTCAGTAAAGTATCCTCAACTTTACTGATAGAGTTAGGGGTTTATTAGGCCTAGTCTACGGATTAGACCTGCATAGAATCTCCCATGTATGATATTAAAAAAAACATTCCACTTGACGTTGGCAAAATACCTACACAAAGGTGGGTGAGGCCATTGTCCAAAAAAAATAAAAAAGTAGTGAGTTTTATTTAGAGGCATCAGTGTAATCACGTGGTCACCATATTTCTTAGCAGCTCTACCGTGTTCTTCCAATTCCTCCTATTTTTATCTTTCGATTAACTTCGTGCGGGTTCCAAGACAATTAACTTTATCCCGGGAGTCGCCGAGGGTCACACCTCGGTGTCTTCATTGGACACAGTGGTGGGAGTGTGTGGCGGGCCTAGTCCCATAAAAGCTTTACCGCGTTAGAGTTTGATGCACACACCTCAATCTATTGGCAACATATTGAGTCTGTATTACGGAGCGCCGTTCTTCATCTTCTTTCTTTACGAAATGAGATGCGATGACATAAAATGAATATGAACATGGCCTCGCCCACAACATAGCGGGTATTTTGCCAATGTCAAGTAATTAATAGCAATAACACATTCCCCACCACCCACACATGCGCAACCTCACACACTAGTGCCATATAATATCTCCTTCGTAGTTGGCTGTGACGGAAATTTTGTCAGGAAAAGGATAAGACTTACCTGATGTAAATAATGTCCATTTTGAGGCACTCTAGAGGCGAACATGTCTTTTGACATGAGGCAGAGCGCTTTCCCGTTCATCGGGAATCGTTCGGGTAGGCCCCCGCGCCTGGCTACCCATGTGCCGACCTCCGCGCGACCCCACGACCTTGGATCTGTGGGTCAAAGACAAAATACGAGTTTAAATAGACTCCCAGACAATCCATGAACCTTCGAAATTTCGAAAGAAAGTAATCGGCGTTACACATTAGGTGTCGAGTTGGGCCGCTCGTTTAGGCCAGCCTTTCCTTTTCAAAGTGGGCGATAATGCCCCCTTGTGGGCGCTGCAGGCCTAAAGGGGGCGGAAAGAGACCCAGAAAAAAATGGGGGGCGTTGTGTAGAGGCTTACAATAATTTATTTAATTTGAAGTTATAGTGGTTTTTAAGTAGGCACAAAAATGGGGGCGCTAAAAAGTTTGGGAGCCCCTCGTTTAGGCTTAAAGTCTTCATCAATATCTTAATGCCTCCGAAGCTGTAGCTTCATGGTCTTACCTAGAGGCAGGTCGTCTTCTTGCAGCACTCTCAGGTCCAGGGCATCCCACTTGCCGTGGGGGGGCGGCACGCGGTCGCAGCGCGCTTGTGTGGGCATTGTAGATGGATAAGTCTGTAACCAGAGATACGAGTATTACGACCTACTTTACAAATTTTCTGATAAATACTAGCCCTTGGACCAGGGATTTCCAAAGTATTTTGGGCAAGAGACCCCTTTTCCAATATGAACTGATACCTCAGACCGCCATAGCCAAATTACTTTAAAAATCCTGTCTCTAGTTTTCTTCCTATTGATACAAAATAATAATTTCATCTTGTACGAATTTGTGCACGCTTATCGACTTGTTGAGTTTTTAAAAGTACAACAATGATACTTCCTACTGAAATATTAGTCATTCTTATAACAAGTTGGTACACGTAACACAACTTATACAGTATCTTGAAAGTTTCAAATAAGAACTTGTGTTAATTAATAGGGATCGATTTTTAGACCTCGTCGACCCCAAAACCGTACAGTTGGTGTGTTCGTCTGGCGATATCATTATTGTTATAGTGAATCGTGCGTAATGTTTTTATTCTATGGTCGGATTGAACCCGCGACTTCGTCTACCCATTGATCGCTGAGCAATTGATGCTTTTAAACTACCTATTGAAGTTATTCAATGGCCTCCCATCCCACGGAAGTGGAGCACAAATATCGGGAAATAATTACACGGAAACGGTTTATAATGTCGATGTCGACCGGATGCAAACCGGAAAGCCATGGCGGCTACAGCATTATGTTATTTTGACGATTGCCAAAGTTGCTGATCATCCTGCTCTCTGTACAGAGAGCCCCGGGTTCGTATTCCGGTACGGGTAAAACATGTGTGATGAGGTATTGCATAATATGTTATGTTCTCTGAAAACATTCATAGCGCGTTTCAGAATTGTATCAGAGAATCGTCAGCGCCATCTGTGTGTATCGTAGCGAGGTTGAAGAGGTCGCTTCATGTCTATACAGAGTAATTCAGAAAGAGTACACTAAATCTGCGGTTATTTAGCACATTTGTAATAATTGTGTTAAGTTACATTTTGGATGTCTATTTAAAAAAATATATTTAGTTTCCCGCATAATGACAATTTTGTAATTGATTTCTTATATTTACGCAAATACTACACATTGGACCTCAGTTCAAACTATGACACTAGGACGTCTAACACCTCAGTCCTCCCGTGACTACTATCCTGCTTTACGGGGCGGAGACAAATTCAATAAAATCAAAGATCATAAAACATGGGCCAACCCGTTCTTGAGTTATAATTGGTGTAACTAACACTACTTTGTTTTATATATAAGTTTTAGCGGGGTCAGTCGGTAGGCTATAAAGGTCACATTCTCGAAAATTCAAGTTATACTGTTTCATTTCAATTCTCTTCACTCGTGCACGTTTATGAACCCACAATGGTTAATATCCCACTAATAGTACACATTATATATAAGAGAAACACAATGATCAGAAAAAATTTGAGAGGTGTCAAGGGACACCCGGATGGAACGAAGTTCCTATATTATTTATTATGTACAAAAAACCTGTATACACTGAACAAAAATAATCGTCGCGACACCACACTGTTCAATGCGAAATAGAAAGACGAAACGAAAATATCTGGCTTGCTTTCTATAAGAGAGGGAGAGAGAAAGACAGACAGAGAAACATGCGCACGCCGCACGGCTTACAAAAAAGTGTTGTTACAACTTTTCGTCTTAATTTTTTCCGTCTAGCCCCCTTTCGCAACGCGCGATAAGGAACTTCGTTCCAATAAAACAAAATTGACAACTCGACCGTTCAACTTCGCGCCAAAAAGTCGATCGCCATGTTGATGTAGGTTATAAAAAACAAAAGATGTTACAAGGCTAACTGTCCTAATGTCTGTGCTCGCGGGCGAATAATAAAAAAACCGACAATGCGTTCCTTTTTTGAAACGGGCGGAAGTGTCGATTTCGATTATGGCGCGTCCGTCCGTTTGGCGGGAAGACGGTGGCGCGCGCGCTTCCGCCCAATGGAACGACTTTTTTTCGTAAATGAATTTAATTATCGAAGATATTATTTATGATGTGTCGTGTAAAAGTATTGAATGTTTGTCGGTCGGTTTATTTTTGTTTTGTTTTTGTTACTGTCACGTGTTGTGCGTTGTGTAAAAACATTTAAACCACTATCTGTCTTCTATCTTATATTACAAAGAGGTATACTTTGTTCATTTGTGAGTTTGGATGTAGGTAGGTTTCGGCGGCCTGATTAGCGCCGTTGGTAGTGACTCTGCTTTCTGTGCCGAGGGTCCCGGGTGCGAATTCTGGTAGAGACTAACTTTGTGTGTTGAGCACGAATGTTTGTATCTGAGTCATGGATGTTTAATATGTATATAAGTATTATGGGTTCGCCCTCAGTCCAATGTACGGTACCCATAATACGGGCGTTGCTTAGTGTGGGACCGTATAGCCAGTTAGGACGACCCCTAAATGACTTCATTTCTGTCCAATACACCAAGTTTCGCAGTCGTATAATAATGGTAAGGAATAATAATACCAGCCCTTTTTAATGTCCCACTGCTTGGCACGGGCCTCCCCTCAATGTGAGGGGGATTAGGCCATAGTCCGCCACGCTGGCCCAGTGCGGGTTGGCGGACTTCACACATCTTTCGAGGGGTTCTCTCAGACATGCAGATTTCCTCGCGATGTTTCCTTCACCGTTTAGCAAGTGATAATCATGGTTGAAAATGAGATTCGCACATGAAATTCAGAAATCCCAGAGGTGCGAGCCGTGGTTTGAACCTGCGATCCTCGTCACCGAGGCAAGCGTTCTACCAACTTGCCTATCACTGCTTAATGGTGTGCAAGTAATGTATATTTCTCTGGGAACACAATAACGCCATTTCCTTTCTCATACTCCGAATTAATTCCCATTTTAATTGGTCGCGATACGATTTCCTTGAGACGCCATTGTTCGATCGCAGGAAGTCGGGGAGCGCGGGAAACCGGCCGTAATGGCGGGAAAACACACGATCGGATACACAATACAATTGTGTAATTAAATTGTGAGTACAACTTAATGTGGGAACATTGCGGAATAGAAAGCTAAAACAATTAGGGTCCGGTACCGGTAAGCCTATGCACGGGTTTCGATTGGATTTTTTGAACAACTCAACAGCTGTTAGTTTTGACTTATGATTACCTGTTCGCTTGCCTTGCCTTTTGAATGGGCTTTCCTATAACACTGGGCAAGTTTATGATTCAGGTAAGTTAAACGGAAAACCCTTTCGAAAGGGTATCCAATATAAAGCACACCTATGTATTTCATAGACAAAGGTAGGTTTTTAAAATCTCTCAGGTCGCGTTTTGATACGGTTCGAGAAAATTAGACATATTGTAAGTGCCCTATATGAAATAATTATTTCTCTCCTATCACACTAATCACACTAATATTATAAATGTGAAAGTTTGGATGGATGGATGTTTGTTACTCAATCACGCCAGAACGGCTTAACGGATCTGGGTGAAATTTGGCACAGAGATAAATTATAGTCTGGAATAGCACATAGACTACTATTTATCCCGGTAAAAAGGACATACTTTTTAATCGCGGGGCGCAGCTAGTATGAAATAAAAGATTGACTTTTTATTAATGTCATAAACCTTTAGGTACAGTACCTACTAATGAATCGTTAAAGTTGTCACAAAATGTTCGGAATGCCGGTTCTATGGAGAAGAACTGTCAAGAAACTGATTTTTTGTATCGCTTCGAATAATAAGTTTAATTCGCGTTTCTCTTCAATTATTACTCAAAACATTAAATATTATTCGGCTACCTAGGATCAAACTATTTTATTTTTAAACTAATAATGTTGTCATTATCTTCGTCTAATGTAGGTATGTAAATAAAATAAATGAATGTGTCATTGGAAAGAATTTACCTTCTTAAAAATGTATTTACATACCATAAATTCTCCTGGATTCGACAGCAACAAATCCTTATGATTTCACCGAAATAACACTTAACTCATTCACAAAACACTGAATAATATATAGTTATAAATTATATACGTAAGTAAATCGTGACGGAATATTTCCTCGCGAGACACGACACTCTCCCGCCGAAGTCGAATCTTGAATGGTGATCGGTGAATCGAAATTTCGTTATTCAATGAATGAATGAATGAGGACGTTTTACTCTATGAAGTGTGTACTAAAAGTAAAAGCGTTATCTCGTAATCTGTGTTATCCAATTTTAAGCTTTATAGCAAGCTGTTACAGTTTTACTTAGTTCTACCAGATTTCTTGATACGCTCTTTTTGTTTTGTACGTCCGTATTTGCAAACACACGTTTTCCATGCGGGCGTCCGTTCTCTCTCTCGCACGGTTATGAAGATTGATTAGTGAGCGAAAGAGATGTAAAATTGCTTTCAAAAATCGATAAGTAATGAATTTCTAACATCCGGTCTGTCAGCATTGCCTCTGAAACTAATCGTTTCCGCAAAAACACATTTATTTTCAAAACGTACTCAATACACGTAAAGATTCAAACCAAAATAGATTTTATAGCTCAACCAATAAGTGTACCTTTTCTGTGAATATTCCGTACTATAGAATTCAATTTCGTATTCTAAAATAATTTAATGTGTAAAGCAATAAGCTGTCAACCGGTTTCATTGGAATGTTTTATTCTAAGCGTTAATTTTAAGACGTTTAAGTTGAATTTTCTGTAGTAAGTTCGAAGTGGTTGACTCGTTCGTGTGATTATTATAATTAGCGATGCGAGTTTCCGCCATCGTATTAGTTGGTTTACCGCGCAAAATTTATTTTGGTTAGGGCGCCGGATGGCGGACGTTTTGTATATATTTTTGATTTTACATGCTAACCATAGAGGCGGTTTTTTTTACAAGATGACTCTATTAGTGGGATCTATAAATTATTATTTAATATATGACATGCGTTATATATTTGGCTATGCTAACAAAACACATTCAAAATTATTAAGGCTTTTTGGCGGGAAATTGATCCGTGAAGTTGCCAATTTTGTTTTTTTTTTCGAAACAAAAAGATTTTTTTTTAATAAATAATGTGTAATATTAGTGAGATATTAACCATTGTGTGTTCATAAACGTGCACGAGTGAAAGAAATTAAGATTCTCCCAAGATGTCCGGTTAATTTTCAGTAAATAATCCACAGCTTTACTGATAAGGGTGAATGATGATGAACCGGAAAGATGATGAAATGAATCCCTACGGATTAATTTCATCATCATCATCGTAAGCGGTACTTATATTTTTTTTTTAAATTATCAAGTTATACTCGACACCGGCCATAATGCCTCAAATTTGTAGCCGATTGCCGATCTTAAAAAAAGATGAAGATGAACCGGGTTTAAAAAGGAACTCTCCTCAATCTCACCGTTCTCAATATAAATCAAGTTAATGCTGTCAATAATGTTACTTATTAATTACAGATAGGTACTTAAGTATAGTAATCTTATTAAAATAGTATTAAAAAAAAACAATTGTATACTTTTGTTTATTTTTTAATTGTTAACAACAAAAATATAGGCAGCGTAGTCTTTTTGATATCAGACGTGATATTTAACCCAGAAATTCTACAAGGATGTGTCTATAAACATTGTTTATCCACCATAAAGCAATGCCGTTCATTTATGATTAAAATACATTTCTTTCAAAGATGTACAAAGCTCATAATATCTACAAACCAGACGTCAAGACGCCGAGGAATATTTCAAAAGTAATTTTATTGTAATAAAAGGAATCGTTTTGACCGTCCGCCCGTCCGTCCGGAAACCGTTCGCGGGCGACGGAAGTCCACTGTAAACAATACTGAGCCATATCTGTTGAAACTTTTGGTATATAATAGGCGATATAAAAGGATTTTTTTATAGTTTCCTGAGGGACGCACGCTTCCTTCCTCGTTTTTGTGTAATAAGTTATTTGAATAATTTGTTTGAATGGGGCGGATGGTGCATCTAATAGTATTGAGAGTTGTCTGTGTCCGATGGTGTAGTGTTGACAATGGTGGCTGGCGAGCTTGCAGTACTGGGTTCATGCAGTATTTCAACTTAATTACTTTAGCTTTTAACTGGAAACATTTCATTCTCCGGGATAAAAACTATCGTATACTCGACTCGGTGTTACAGCTATCATCTTGCCGAGTTTGATAAAAATTTGTCCATTAATTTTCTGCGTACTAACTGCGTAACTGTATTTTTAGCGACTTTTTGTTGGGAAATGTAAAGAAAGATTCAATTATTCGATGGTGTTTGATACTATCCAAACTTGTACCAAGTTTTGATGTCTTATATTTACGCGAATACTACACATTGATATGAAACTAATTTTACAGATTACAGAAATTAAATTAAAAAACATCATAATTTCAATAGGGAAGATGGCTAGGTGCTACCACCGACTTGGGATCCAGTAATTAATATAATTAAATCCAAAACCAAGCGTACCATTGCAAGACCGCAAGACACTGTGAGCACGTTCTGAATAGATCGGATCGCAAACAACGCATCAGAAATACTAGAAGTAGCTAGCTACACCAGCCTACCTTGTTTTTCAAGGTTATCTGGGTAACATCTGGGCTTTATCGCGACATTATCTAGGTTGAATGTCATCTATACTAATAAGAAAGAAGTAAAGATTGTTAGGTTATCAGTATGGATGTATGTAATCCTTTCATTAATGGGAAGCTACATATCCCTGATTTCCTTTTCATGGATGGCGGGTCAGATCAGTTGCGCTGCATGTGCCTAGTGAATGTAGCGTCTCGATCTACTGCCGCCTTCCTACCTAGGCAAGTATGCTCCATCGTAGATCTCATCGTCACTTACCATCAGGTGAGATCGAGATCAAATACTTGCCTATAATGAATTAAAAAAAAATTAAAAAATATAGGCTATGTTTTCTCGTGGTATGGCGGGCCGGACCGCGGGCAGAAGCTAGTGATTTATTCTTTTTATAAGTCAAATGCACGCAAAGTCGCGGGCACTAATTATAATACTTATTAATATACTACCTACCATTTTGTACCATAATTATTATTGTGAAAAAATCCGCTAATGTTAAGCTTGCTACGTGATGCTGAACAAAACACCAAAATTACGTGTCATTTGTGTTTCCAATACAATTATTGACAAAAGGGACTGCCCATTGTCCGAAACGGAAGTCCGGACGAACCGGACGCGGTGTGTAAACTGCTTTACGATTATTGTGCCAAAAAAAAAGATACTTTGTTGGACCTCACGTTGTTGATGTGAATGTGATTTATTATCTGTGACACTTTGGTCCTGTGTGTGTAGTATGTTGATTATTTTAGCACGTACGCAAGCAATTGGAGTAAAATAAATGATCACTAGACGAACTCACCATATGTATCGTCCCAAACTAAGTGACGCTTGTATTATGGGTACCGTACAACCCGCACTGGTCTATGGCCTAATCCTCCTCGCATTGAGGGGACGCCCGTGCCCAACAGTGGGACATTGAAAAAGGGCTGGTATTATTATAAAAGGTACTGGGGGCTATCCCAGAAACATCCAGACAATGCAAATTACGAAAATCACTTTCAAAATTTACTCAGGTGGGATTCAAACCTGCACTCGGTGCAATAAGCCGGGTGAGCTTACCATTGACCCACTTAACCGAACGATCGATTTTTCTAAGTATTTTTAATAAACACGGCAATTAATGTAATTGCAACATGATTATGGCTACCTGTGACGTCATATTCAAAAAAATATAATCCCTTCCGGTACCCCGATAGGCATAATGAGCGAGATCATTGCCGACACACGTCCTCAAAAAAAAATACATCGAACAAATGTCAAAAACGGAAACAGCGGGAATTTCAACAAAAAATAACAACTTTTATTGAACACAAAGCTCAAAATAGATTGAAATTGTATAAAATAGACATTTATTTTCGTCGTATGGGTGCGTAATGTTGCGTGAAGCCGGATTTCGAGGTAAACAGCTTAGTTTTGGGGTGAAAGATGAGATATTGCACACTTCCTTGGAGTTTAGCTGTCAAATTGTGACATGGCGGCTGGCGAACGGAAAAAAATAGGTGCCGGGGTCGTCAACATTTTGTCATAGAGATCTACTATTACTAAACAATAATCTCAAACAATCTATACGGACCTACACTAAGCGACACTTGTATTATGGGTACTGTAGAATAGTTTAGAAACGAACCCAGTAAATAATTACGTATAAATCATCCAAGACTCGGGTACAAACATTCGCGCTCATCACACAAAGTTTGTCACTAAAGAGAGCAGGGTCACCACCAACTGTGTCAATTTAGTCGTCAAAGTGGATTTTCATACCGCGATTCACTTAGAGCTACAGCTTTTTAGATATCAGTACAGTACCAAGTCTGTCTCGTTACGCTTTAAAGAAAACATAAAAGGTTTCCAACACCTGACTTCTTTTTTTTCGGTCGGTTTGGGGGCGGCGCGCACACAGCCTGCACGTGGCCACCATAACGGACACAACGCTAATTTGATATTATTTAAATTATATTCTCGTAGTTTTGTGGCTAATACTTGATCAGCTGATCGGTACAATTGATAGACGAAGCTGTAAAACTAAAGGAAATAATTAGACTTATTAATATATAAGGTGAAACAATAATAGTGTAAAATATTTGAACACGGCCAACAGTAGGTTTAAAGTTAACATTCCCAAACAAATAAATCAAATGATTAGATATTTAAAAAACGGAACCCGTACTGAGCGCACGGACAAACGGTACTGGTTCGTTTGTTTAAAAATATCAAACACCATTTACACAATTATTTTATACATCAACTTGATCCATATAACTTACTATGTCAACTGTTAAAATATTTTACATTATTTTTGCTACACCTTATATGCATAGTTAATATATGTTTATAACTGAGATGAATGTTTGAAATACTATCAGCTAGAGGCGCTGTTTAATTCTCCGTACATAATGTCTGAATGCGTAGACTATAAAGTATACGATAAGCTTACGAATAATCTCGCACTTAACGCACTGAAGCGAGCTGTTAGTATTCATTTAATTATAACAACATCCGCTTTCTATGTACAAGAAAAAAAAGACGTTAATTTGACAGGAAATGTATGCAAAACGCGCCATAATATCCTCCGCTGCACTACCGCAGCGCGTTTCCGGTTCCTCTCGAACAATAAAAAGGATATCCCATTAGCGTCTGCTTGCATTTCCGGAAGATAAAGAAAGTAATTAATTAGGTACATATTTAATTACATAACTAGCTGGCTCGGCGAACTTCGTACCGCCTCAGAATCAAATGTATGAGAATATGAATTATCTTTACTATTATTTTATCAGTGAATTTGTCCCATGTTTGAATAATTATTCTGCTATTTGGGGCGGAGACGAATTCAAAAAAATCAAAGGTCATAATAATCGGCATAAATGGTGCAACTAACACGACTTCGTTTTATTTATAAATTACCTATTTAAAGTATACTTAGTAAGTGCCTACATACCTTAGTACAGTACCGGAATGAAAAGTTTCGTCAGTTTTCAAATTGATTCTTCTTTTTTTTTTAGGTTGGCAATCGGATACAAACAAGTAAATTCTTGATAATTGTTATTGACTTATAAGTACCCCTGATGATAATGATAATGTTGATGACGATGAAATGAATCGCCTACCACTATCAGTAAAGCTGTGGATACTTTACCGAAAATTTACCAGACATCTTGGGAGAACTTTTTTTTATTTTTTTATTACATTATAGGCAAGTATTTGATCTCGATCTCACCTGATGGTAAGTGACGATGAGATCTACGATAGAGCATACTCGCCTAGGTAGGAAGGCGGCAGTAGATCGAGACGCTACATTCACTAGGCACATGCAGCGCAACTGATCTGACCCGCCATCCATGAATGGCAGCACCGAACATCATGCTGGAACACGGCTAGGCCGCTTGGCGACATGGCTTTGTTCAGTGGGTGGTGACTAGCCACGGCCGAAGCCTACCACCAGTAGAGTTGTCACCTGGTTGGCACCACCCAGGGTCACGTGTAGGGTATCTCGAGGGTACTTAATTCTCCTACGGACGAAGAGGACTCGAAAAATCAAGTTATAACATTTTATTTCAATTTCCTTTACTCGTTTATGAACACACAATGGTTAATATCCCACTAATATTACCCATTATTTATTTTAATTTAAATGTTAAAGTTTGAATCGTTTAGTTCCCCGATGTCATCACATGCAAATTATCTGTTTATAGAGTCAAGTTCAAAACTAGTACAAAAATATTGGGATTTAATGCTACAAAGTTTTGGATATTTGCGCCATCTATTAGAGAATATCTTGTCTAGAACAACTACTGAAATAGGAAACAACTACATTCCAATGTAGTGTTACCACTTTTTCATAGATGTCAGTCACGTAAATTTCCTTACTAGCTACACTATTGCCATCTAGACTTGGAATTTGTAACTAATAAACTATCATCTACGGCGCAATAGATGTCTCATATTCATTTCTATCCTGCATGTAGTTATTTTCAGCCGTCCATCCATACTATTAATTCAAGTTTTCTACACTGCCAATGTTTTTAATAATCAAATTCTTAATAAATAACTAAGTTATGTGTGTAGCTTGTATAACTAATTAAGTTTCACTACTCCTGCTCATAGATGTCACGAGCTCCTTACTAGCTGCACTATCGCCATCTAGACCTTATATTGTAATTCTCTAGTAACTATGTAGCTCCATCTACATTTTAAATAGAACACTAGTTTATTTACAATCCTACATTGGTGCCACAAGACACTATAGGTGGCGGTATAATAACTTTTCAATGTTTTCAGGGAATCAAATCAATAGTAGATTACAATGAACATAGACATCAATGAATGAATGGCGACTATGGTATAACAGCGGGCGTTATCTACACTCAAACATCTAATCACCATATATTATACCTATACACTATGATGTAATGTAAATTTGCTGATAGCGCGCAACCTTGAAACGGCATCTTTTCTAATAAGCAAATAGGTAGGCACGTAAAGTCGACATTTCAACTACTTATAATTTAATTTACAATACATGGTCGTAATATTCATTTTCCTATACCCACTTAATAAGTTGAGATGTGTTTATTGTTTAATTTTATTAAAGAAAATCGACGGTTGCGTGCAGTTAAATAATTCAATGCTCGGTTCTTTGGAACGTTGTCAGAGTTGAGGAATTAACATTTTTTTTATGAGTCTTCTTTATTTCAATTAATTAATTTACATACTAATGTTATTGCTGTTACTGAGTAGAATAGATATTTAAATTTTACACTTACTGATAAAGAAAAATATTATTACAATAAAAGTCGCAGAAAAATCGATATTTCGTTACTGACGTACACCCCACACAATCTGTAGTTTGAAATTGCCGCCTATGACGTCAGCCGGTGCCTCTGACGTCACTCCAACACCCGCCTGACGAAGATCACACCACCCATCCTGCTCTAACGTTCGACACATGAATCAGATAGACAGAGAACGCGCGACTCGCGTAAAGGTTGTGAATCGAGTTCTCATTCTCATAGGCCAGTGTTGTTCAATTCAATCCCTACGTATTGATAAGAGAAACACTGATAAGAGTGTCTGTCAACATCTGTCAGGCTTCGTTATTGCAATAAAAATAAATATCAGACCAGTTTATAATGTTACCGTGGTGAATAGTGCAACAGTATACGAAATTAACATAAATAAATAAGTGTACGTTAATGAAACATCTTGGGGTGTACATGAACCTCCCGAGGCGAATGACGTGAGCGCCAGTGGCGCCGCGGCGGCGGGCGGCGGGAACTAACGCCAGTACACGAAATTCGCTCGGTGGGGACGTGAGTCCGAGCGAAATATTGCAAGTTTCACGAAAATGGCCAACAATATGAAGCCAATGCACAAAAGCAAACACTTCCCGATAGACCAGCTCGTGTGCGTTGGCAACTACGAGCTCGAGAAAACCATCGGCACGGGTAATTTCGCCGTTGTGAAACTCGCGACACATGTTATTACTAAGAGTAAGGTGCGTATTCTAATGTCGTCTAGTCGCCTATCTCTGTGATTTCAGTGTGTTATTAGTGTATTACACCATTATAAAGTGTATTCCGTGGTGTCTGTGCGTCCTAGCCGTCTCTGTGCGTGTTAATTGTGTGTTGTTTTACGTGGTTTTTTCCATTCGCCCGGAGCCACTCGTCTGCACATCGGTCAGGTTTGCTAAACATTACAATATAACCCGTTTTATTCTACAATACAACTAGCTGATGTACGAGGGGCGAGAGCGTGTTTGTTAAAAAAAATAACATCACACAAACCAGTTTGGTTGTACATTGTTTACTGTGAGCCGACCAACATACGGGACACTTTTCTAATCGGACGGATTATAATTGGAAAATTTAGTTGGAATTTAAAAAAAGTTCACAGGCTGTATGGGAATTTTTTTATTGCCTCTGCCTAATTTCTTCTTTTTCTTATCAACCCAAAATGGCGGGAATGTAAAATTATGAATGAAATTGTGAGAAATTTTTTTCATTGTTCTTATGTCAATTATGGCCAATTGAATAGGTATGTGTCCATTCAACGGCAGTGGCTCAATTATGGTGGCATGTTGCTACTACTCGCTTAACTAGTGTAGTCCAACATACTTAAGAATGTTCATCTTAAACCGTTGAACACAAAAATAAGGATAAACAAAATGAACTTGCCTACTTTATCAAAAACTAAACTAAATAAATTAATATTATACCCATAACAAAAACATATTCCTATTTATCTAACATTAGGTATGTATCTACAATACTGTCATAAATTTAATTAGTTTTTGGTTAATTTAACATCCTTTTAAGTACCTACTTTATAAATTATAACAGCACTGCTTTAAAATTCATCAGTTCAGGAGAATTTTTATGACAATAATATATCAATATTGCCAGACAAACACACCAACTGTATGGACCCAAACAAACCAATGCTTATATTATGAATATTGTAAAATGAACGGGGGTATATCCTAGCATAAAATACTTATATAATGTACCTATATTAACTCTTCATCTATACATGTAAGACAGAAAAAAATATAGTTTTAATCTCAGTTATAAGACAAATTAAAAAAAAACTAATAAGAGTTAGGTTTTTTTTTCATGAAAAGAGATCTACAAAATATTCAATTTGTTAAAACGTTTGCTTACCCCTTTGGGGATTACAGGCATAATAATATCGTCAGATGAACAGCAATTGTATGGTCCCAGACTTAGCAAATGTATTCTGTGTACCGTACAATGGTCTGGGTGTGATCCCAGTATAGAATTACTTGTTCAGATATTCAACATCTATGACTTGGTTACAAACATTCATGCCCATCACACAAAGATTGTCCATACTGGGATTCAAACTCAGGATTCTCAGTACAGAAAGCAGGGTCACTAACTACTACATAGTAGTTAGTATTTACCGCAGGTTGTCAAATGTAGTGTAACCGTGATTTTATACTTATGTTTGTTTTCGTACCCATACCAATAAGTTTTGTTAACAGTGTAAATATGAATTACTAGTTGTGGTAAGTTTTATTGTAGTTCTTATGAGGTACAAAATCTAACTACTCAGGTTTAGGGTTGGCATTTTTTTTTGGGGCTGATTAAACTTAGTATTTTTTTTAAATATCCCACAAGAATATAATAATCAATAGCAAAAAATACTATAAGAATAGACACATCAAAAATAATAATATTTCATGAAAAGAGTAAAAATATTATTTTGATTGATATTTACGCGAATACTGCACTTTAAAATAAATAAAAAAACTAATTTTATCGCGTTTATTTTATGTTTTTACGTTCCCGATGTTTCGGCTGCTTTACAGCAACCATGGTCACGCGAACGTAATAATATAAAATAAACGCGATAAAATCCGTAAAATTAATTTTATTTCAAAGATATTTTTTATTTTTGAATTTATTGCATTTGTATCCTTATAAAAGTGTCTACATACGGTAGACTATAAAGTATACGGTTAGCTTACGAATAATCTTGCACTTGACGTACAGAATACGAAATAGTTCAATGGCAGTTGAATAGCTGGTCAGTGGAAAGCCGCTGGTCTTAAAAAACTAGTAGACTAAAATCACTATTTATAAGACTATGTTCCTATTAACATCCGTTACGCGGGCAACTTGAATCGGGTTCATCCCAGAACATTTCCCCCTTTTCCAACCATGTAGTTTGCAGGTCTAAAATGCAGTACAATACTATATAATAGTTGGCAACCCTAGCCAAATCTGGTTTGCGTCCATCTAATTCTAAACTTTTACATAAAAAAAGAACTTCTAAGTCTATGCCGGACCATTTACTAGGCGACATGTTTTGAATGTGGTAACATTTACCACTACAAATGAATGGCAAAAGCGACTTGAGTTTGCTAGTGGCAACATTACGTTTGAGTTTCTAATCAAGTCTGTGAAATATGTCTTATGCTTCCATAATCCCATTTTTGTTTCTAAGATGAAAAAAAAAGATGGTCTTCTCAGTACCTAACTTATGCCATCATTGCTGCCGTCCAAAATAGTCCCCGTACCACAGACAAAAACAAACAACGTCCAATTGATGTGTTGCCAATTAAAATGTATATTATCCAAAATCAATATTTGTCATCATTCATCAAAGACCCAAATGCAATGGAAAATATACTATAAAATTATTATTGTTTGTAAAGAAAATTTAGGGACGGAAAATTATTTTAGAATTTCGACTCTGGGTTGGCACAAAGTAGAAATGATCATTGTACGATATTTACTAAGTCTCGGCGCAAACTTATAGTTTAAACTGAAGATCGAAGTCAGTGCCGGACCACGGCTATGGTCCGTTCCGCACCGGTTTTGTTTGTCTAGACCCTAGAGCAGGGATTTCCAAACAATTTTGGGCAAGAGACCCCTTTTCCAAAATGAACTGATACCTCAGACTCCCACAGTCAAATTACTTTAAAAAACCAATCTCTGGTTTTTTTTTTCTATTGATACAAAATACTTACCAATTTAATAAACTTGACATCAATAAAACTACTTTTTCGGATTTTATCGCGTTTATTACATTCCCGACGTTTCGGCTACTTTTCAAATTGAAAATCCTCGTAAAAGAACACCGATTCCGACCAACAATGATACTTGAGGCTATTGACATTTAAAAAAAACAACCTAATTACAATAGGGAAGATGGCTGGGTGCTACCACCCACTTGGGAACCAGTAATTAATAATATTAAATCCAAAACCAAGCGTACCATTGCAAGACCTCAAGACACTGTGAGCACTTTCTGCGTAGATCGGACCACAAGCAACGATTAAATATGAGGGTACCCCGTTTCAAACTATGACACCAGGACGTCAACCACCTCAGTCCTCCCGTGACCATGGTTGCTGTAAAGCAGCCGAAACGTCGGGAACGTAAAAAATATAAAATAAACGCGAGAAAATCCGTAAGATTAGTTTTTTTTAATAATAAACAATGTATGCGAGAACAATGTAGGAACGGCTAGGCAGACTAGCAGCTGCTCAAAAAAAATGCTAACTAACTCTAAGTATATAATTACAAGTCCATGTTTACATGGTTCCCACATTTACTAAGTACTTTTATAAATGAAAATAAGAAGGAGGAGGAGAAAAACAAAATCTGTGTATGTATCTATACCGTAGCTTGCACGCGACATATCCCGTGCAAGGTTAGCGCGTGTAGCCACGAGATGAGGTCCCACGAGTCAACTTCGCGACCTCCAAGGGTTCGGAAGCCTGTCAAACACGGCAACTTTGCCTCATTGTATTATATACCGTTGAGAAAGCTTCCGGAATATGGGGGGAGGATAAAAACCCTGGGTAAAGCAATATAGCGTGATGAAACGAAGTACCTATGCTGCGTCGGGTAGGTGTTCTGTTCCCGTGACGTCACGGGATCGGTCCGAGACTACGTCATCGGATATATCGACTAACGATAGGTGTTGATTCCAGGGTTGATTGATTTGAATCAAGTGATCTGAAAAAGGAAAAACATTGGTTTGAATTAAACTTGATGTTTTTTTTTAATCCTTTTCAAATATTGCTTATACAATCAGCACGATTTAAAATAACATCGAAACAAAACAAATGGCGATATTATTATAAATATTTTCTTCGCTTGAATCAACTGAAAATTAAAAAAAACTTAAAATAAAAAATCAGTGCTTGGTTCCTCTTCCCCCGTTTGTTTAGTTCCCACATGATAATCCGAAAATTCCAGAGGTGCGAGCCGAGGTTTTGAACCGGCATTCATTGTTTTCAAGGCGAACGTTCCACCAACTTGGCTATCAATGCTGTCGTCTAGTGTTATTTCTTTATTGAAGTGCATACTGCATCCAAGCGAGCCTCACTTTCACTAATCCGTCGTTTAATCCCAATAGATTGTCAGCAAAAAGTCCGTGAAACGGCCTAGGGGTGTTTTTTGTATGTACCCAAGGTCGTCGCATGGAGAGTCATCGACTTCACACTTTTTAATTCCTTGTCTCTCTCTATTGTGTTCTATTATGTCACCAGCTTTTTAGAGCCAGTAAAAAACATAGCTTACAATGTTTGAATGGCCGACGGTGACCGAATTACTGTTGAATAAATGGTGTTTCGTTCAGCCGATTTGTCTAAAACAGTGTATAAAATTAAAGAAAAAGATATTGAAATAAAACTAATCTTACGGATTTTATCACATTCATTATACGTTTTTTACGTTCCCGACTGTGAGCACTTTCTGCGTAGATCGGACCGCAGACAACAACTAAATACATATGAGGGTGCCCCAGTTCAAACTATGACACTAGGACGTCAACCACCTCGGTCCTCCCGTGACCATGGTTGCTGTAAAGCAGTCGAAACGTCGGGCACGTAAAAAAACGTATAATAAACGCGATAAAATCCGTAAGATTAGTTTTATTTCAATGTGTAGTATTCGCGTAAATATAAGAAATCAATACACTTATACGTGTTTCTAAATGAGTTTTCACGCTATACTACGGGGGGGGGGGGGGGGTGAAACTTGGCATGGGGATAGTTTATAACCCAAGTCAACATTCAGGATACTTTTTACTCCGGGAAATTAGTGAATTTCCCCGGTATAGCCCCGAAGGACTGTATCTCTAAATCCACTGGAACTATGCCTTATAAACGGTGTCAATTTCGCCGCGCAATGGAATCCTTCCTCCACGATACTCAAAAAATCGTACTATTTAAAAAGACTACCGTGTTTACCTCACGCTGTTTTCTGTGCTGAGGCTCCCGGGTTCGAATCCTGGTAGAGACAATTTTTTTGTAGGTATCCGAGTCATGGATGTTTTGTAATCTATAAAATATTGTGGGTTCGCCCCCAGTCTGTTGTACGGTACCTATTACACAAGGGTTGCTTAGTCTAAGACCGTACCGTACCGTTGTTTAGCTACGATTCGAAAGACGCTTCAAAACGTATTAACCCTGTTTTCGTTTCGTGAAGCTTAAAAATGGTTGAAATTTCAGAATCATATAGTCACCTCGTTACAGACAATCCTTGGCCGAACAGGGTTAAATAGATCCTTGGACTTGAAGGTCGCGGCACAGATTTCGCCCGCTGACACTAAGGTCGCATATTGAACGAGCTTGGGCACAAACATTGGTACTCCTTCCAATGTTGGCCTCAAACATTAGAAATAATCCTACTCCTGTTTTTAACTATATAACATACTAGGTACTATAATTTCAATAGGGAAGATGGCTGGGTGCTACCACCGACTTGGGAACCAGTAATTAATATAAATAAATACAAAACCAAGCGTATCATTGCAAGACCTCAAGACACTGTGAACACTTTCTGCGTAGATCGAACCACAAGCAACAATTAAATATGAGGGTACCCCGTCTCAAACTATGACACCAGGACGTCAACCACCTCAGTCCTCCCGTGACCATGGTTGCTGTAAAGCAGCCGAAACGTCGGGAACATAAAAAAACAAAAAATAATCGCGATAAAATCCGTAAAATTAGTTTTATTTAAATACTAGGAACTGCTTGCAATTAGCACAGATGGTAGTAACCCGGCTCTCTGTACCGAGGGTACCAGTTTTGAAACTCGGGTAAGGCTCAACTTTGTGTGATGAGCACGAATGTTTGTACACAAGTCATGGATGTGTATATATGAGTATTATATACTGGGATCGTCCCCAGTCCGTTACCCATATCACAAGCGTTGCTTAGATTGGGACCGTACATGTGTCGATATGATTATTAATCGGGGCGCGCCTAATAACACCTCGCACCCTCAGAACGATAGGGGCCACAGATCACGAGAGATATGCCGTGCGGTTCAAAATGTATGGGAACTCGCTGTCTCCGTTTTGTTCCCCACCACTCGCCGCAACACACATGCAATTACGTAAAACCAACCAATACGAAGTCTCACACACACACGCGTGCCAATAATTCGGTGCGTGCTGCGTCGTCGCCGCATTCAGCGGCCGTACCACGCGACGCACCAGTTTATTCCAAGTATCGTTAGACGATCTATCCATTGCCTCGTACATTCACTCAGTAGCGAACATAGGTGGTACTTAAAGAGCCATGTATTTTGTACAAAAATAAAAAAGTCGTTGTGCTATATGAAAACTAAAATAACATAATAAAGGCATTAAATATTTTTTGATTTGTTGTTTTTAATGATTTTAAAGACGAATAAATAAAATACTTAATACTGGCTGGTGAAATGAGATTCCATCTTTCGCGTAGTTCACTTTGCTGCTAGTATTTTTGCACACAACCACGGAATAACACGGCATTTAAAAAAAAAGTTAGAGCTCCGATACCGACGCGCAGTTGCAGTCGACTGACGGCGAAAACTCTATGTTAGCCTAATTTTGGCCAAATGTGAGCGCAAGCCCACAGCTTTCATAACATATCTCCTCTTATATATCTGTGATAGGGGCTCAACTCAAAATTTGCCAAAATGAGTTAAGATCATAGAAATACTTAAAAATATATGTTCTATCCCAGGACTTCCCAACCGGTGGGGCGTGCCCCCTCGGGGAGGCGTAGAGAGATCTTAGGGGGGGCATGAAATGTATGATTTGATGATAGCTCTGTCAAAAACAGAACCTGATATCGACCAACTGGTAGAAAAATGCATGCGCAAACATCCCATTAATAAATAATGAATCGTGTGAAAAAAAAATCGTTGTTTTTTTAATGAAGCAATGAAGAAAAATATAATAGGGGGGCATGAATTTTTTTTATAATACGGGGCACCATGCAAAAAAGGTTGGGAAACCCTGTTCTATCCGATAAATATTAAAACAAAGGCGTTTTTATGATAGATAAAGCATAATTATATTTCCGTCTCTTTGACACCGGTACTTTTCGTCCTCCCCGTTCAGTTGGAAAGATCTTTGATTGCGATTTCCCAAAAAAAAATATTTCGGAGTTGAGCCCCTGTCGTTCTGAGGGTGCGACATGTGCGTAATTTTACGCTATGATCACAAAATATACTCTTGTCACGTGTCCTCTCAACTTTAATGTATTAAAATCAATGCGGGAGCGGTATAAGGTGAACATATCACCTGACCCCTCCTGAAGGTCAAGGGCTTCAGACGTTCAGCTCTGAAACGTGCCTACATAAATTCAGTCGTTAGCTAGGAGTATTACGGAGATGTGTCGACGCTAGTCGCCTAGTAAACACACTATCTTAGCCACTGGTGGAACACTGTAACACTGCACGCAATGGTTAACGACAAATTATTATAGTCGATGCTATTTGAACGATTGTCAACTGATAACTGTCATAATATAGTCACTAGGCAGGAACATTACAACACTAGTGGAACACATCGACGCTGCGACCAATGATTGTCGGCAGACTACAATATAGTCGCTATCTAGGAACACTACGGAGCTATCACCGTGCTGTGTTGACGCTAGTCGACGAGTGAACACATCGACGCTGCATGCAATTATTGTCCATCCCACTTCCCACTTAATCACACTAATATTATAAATGTGAAAGTTTGGATGGATGTTTGTTACTCAATCACGCCAGAACGGCTGAACGGATCTGGATGAAATTTGGCACAGACATAGATTATAGTCTGGAATAGCACATAGGCTTTTTATCCCGGTATATTTGTATGGTTCCCGTGGGATAGATTTGTTTTAATTTTTCATAGAATACCAATAAATTCATTTTCTCATACATTTGATTCTGAGGCGGCACGAAGTTCGCCAGGACAGCTAGTAGACTATAATTTAGTCGCTAGCTAGAAGCATATTGTTGTGTCGAGACATTTTAGGTTAAAAATCCTTATGCCCTCGACCTTCGATAATACGAAGCGTTATTTTACATTTTCAAAGTCTTTAATCTTATCTAAGACCTTCATTCATCCGATTTCCTTTATCAGTATGTTAAGCGAGAACTCCCAATATTAATCGTAACGTCATCGAAAAAGAATGCTGTCACTGTCATACTGATCTATGAATTCTGCTGTGCGAGAGGGAGATAAATTGTTTAAGTTACTGTAACGCAGCATTTGTATAGAGCAGCCTTTCCCAAAGTGGGCGATAACGCCCCCTTGTGGGCGCTGCAGGCCTAAAGGGGGGCGGTAAGACACCCAGAAAAAAAATGGGGACGTTGTGTAGAGGCTTACAATAATTAATTTAAATTGAAGTTATAGTGGTTTTTAAGTAGGTGAAAAAATGGGGGCGCTAAAAAATAATTCATTCTCAAAGTGGGCAGTAGACAAAATAAGTTTTGGGAACCCCTGGTATAGAGGTTGTGCTTGAGCCATTGAACGTGCTATGACTTGATATTATCGATTATCGATTCACCAATGCACGATAAGGAATCAATACAATAGGTTATATGTGCAAACAAATATGTAATTCATAATCATATGTTTGTCGGACCATGTGTGTATGTGTATACTATATGTTCGCCCCGCGGCTTCGCCCGTGCTTTCTCAATGTTATAATACCAGCCCTTTTAATGTCCCACTGTTGGGCACGGCCTTTCCCTCAATGCGAGTGGGATTAGGCCATAGTCACGTTGGCTCAGTGCGAGTTTGCGGACTTCACACGTCTTTCGAGGGGTCCTCTCAGACATGTGTCGTGTGTAGAACACGCGTATTCGCGTGCACATAAGGTCGTAATTCGCGTGATTGTAACCATTTCTTTTTTCTCATTGCAGGTAGCAATAAAAATTATAGACAAATCACGATTAGATGAGGACAATTTGAAGAAGACGTTCAGGGAAATTGCTATAATGAAGAAATTGAAACATCCACACATAGTTAGGTTATATCAGGTGAGAGTTGTGGAGCCTTGATGGCGCCATGTATACGAGAATTTTGTCCCTTTCTTTCAGAAAACTACATTATTCGACTGATGGCCAGATGGCCCATAGGAACTTTGCAAATTTATTGTGGACTAGCTGTTACCCGCGACTTCGTCCGCGTGGTATTTAACAAAAAAGATTATCTAAAATAAAAGTGCCCAAGTTACTCCTTGTTACATCAGCTATCTGCCAGTGAAAGTCCCGTCAAAATCGGTCCAGCCATTTCAGAGATAAGCCGAAACAAACAGACAGACAGACAGACAAAAAAAAAAATGTTGTTTTGGTATATGTACCGTATATACATCCAAATGCACTTAGTAAAAAGCGGTTATTTGAATATTACAAACAGACACTCCAATTTTATACATAATAGTGTAAAATATTTTACCAGATAAATCAGTGATGTAATCAGTGGATATACATGCACAATTAACTGTCGTAAAAGCAATAATGTGTATTTTAAATCGTTGAGTGTGTAGAACCGTATTATTAATTAATGTATGTTTCCAGGTAATGGAAAGCAGTCACACGATATATTTAGTTACGGAATACGCACCGAACGGTGAAATATTTGGTGAGTGCGATTTTTTTCCAATAGGGCTGTCGACAATTATTTTTATACAATAATAACAACAAACAAAGTGAATAACTTAAATATTAACATACTAATATAAATTGAAAAGAGTATAGAAAAGCTACTTTAATATTTACAAACAGTGTAAAACAATTTGGCCCATGCGGTAGCGTGCCCAAGACGCTGGCCGGATTTCCTCGCTGAATAGCAAATTATTTTTTATCCGACATATAAAATGGAGTATTTATCAACTCTTTGTATGTCTATGTATGCTTTTATTATGGAATTTGTGTCGAATCAGTTCACCAGGGATTTGCAAGTCAGTTTATTTTGTAGTTTATTATGTATACGTTAGTTGATTTAGTGGCAACCCTGAATACTGAAAAGGTAGTTAAGGACATCCTTAGAAGTATTGGTGATAACTTGGTGGGAACACAAACTAAACTGGACACAGCTAAATGTTACTAAACATGAAAATACTACTCTCGATTAAACTAAACATGACTACCGTAACTAAACTTGACTGAACGTAACTTATCAAAACTTGACTAAACGTAACTTACCAAAACGTAACTAAACTCGACTAAACGTGACTAAACGTAACCAAGGTAAACATGACTAAACGAAACTAAACTAAACCTGACTAAGCGTAACTAAACTAAACTTGACTAAACGTAACTTAACTAAACGTAACTAAATTAAACTTGACCAAACGTAACTAAACTAAACTTGACTCAACATAACTAAACTAAGGTTTTGGATTTAATTATATTAATTACTTTATCCCAAGTCGGTGAGATAAGTTTTATTTAAATGTGTAGTATTCGCGTAAATATAAGAAATCAATAAAGTAACTAGCTTTGCTTTATGCTGTCTTGCAGTGGCCGACAACGAGCTGATGATGAAGTAGTTCAGCATCTATAAAGTATTTAGTTTAGTTTAAATAGGGCCCCCATTTCATTGTAGCTCCAGGGCCCCAAGTCTGCTAACACAATCGATTCATAATCGAACAGCAACCGCATAGTAACTGTCACTTTTGACAGATATTGTATGGGATATCTGTCAAAAGTGACAGTTATGCGGTTGCTGTTCGATTAAGAATCGTTTGTGACACGCCATTTTCATATCATCATGTCACATCCATTATTTTATGTATAATGTGTATTTATTGAATGTGTTATTGCTATTAATTACTTGACATTGGCAAAATACCCGCTAAGTTGTGGGCGAGGCCATATTCATATCCATTGTATTTCATCGCATCTCATTTCGTAAAAAAGAAGAAGAAGAATCGTTTGTGTTAGCAGACTTGGGGCCCAGGGCTCCTTGGTGGCATAGCACTGGAGACAGTAGAATAGTCACACTTACCCAGTATGTTTTCAGATCACCTGGTATCGCGAGGGCGTATGAGCGAGCTCGAAGCGGCGCGAGCCTTCGCACAGATGATCGCAGCAGTGGGATACTGTCACACGAACGGCGTGGTGCATCGAGACCTTAAAGCCGAGAACCTCTTGTTGGACCGTAACATGAATATAAAGGTAAATTTACGACCTAGCACAAACGGTGGTGTGACCATACCTACTGTGCTTAGAAAGTTCTCAAGAAAACCCTGCATGTCTGAGAGAACCTCTCGAAAGTCGTGTGAAGTCCGCCAACCCGCACTGGGCCAGCGTGGTCGACTATGGCCTAATCCCCCTCGCATTGAGGGGAGGCCCAGGCCCGTCTCCATAGGAACGGCATTCCGAACGGGTGGTAATGTAGTAGCATAATATTTTGTAACTTTTGACGATTCATAAGTACTGTACATAATGGTCTACGTGAATAAAAAATATTCTGATTCAACAGTGGGACATTAAATAGGGCTAATATATCATCGACGACCTGATTAGCTCAGTGGGTAGTGACCCTGCCTGCTGTGCCGCGGGTCCCGGGTTCGAATCCTGGTAGTGACAAACTTTGTGTGATGAGCACGAATGATTTGTACCCGAGTCATGGATGTTTAATATGTATATAAGTATTATATACTGCGTTCGCCCTCAGTCCATTGCACGGTACCCATAATACAAGCGTTGCTTAGTGTGGGACCGTATAGTTGGTGTGTTCGTCTGGCGATATTATTATTTTATCTTTTTCCAGTTGGCGGATTTCGGGTTCAGCAACGAGTACACGTCGGGGTGTCCGCTGGCCACCTGGTGTGGTAGCCCGCCCTACGCCGCGCCGGAACTCTTCGAGGGCAGACAATACGACGGGCCCAAGGCCGACATATGGGTTAGACATCATATTAATGGAAACACCACATTTATCCCACTAATATTATAAATGTGAAAGTTTGGATGGATGGATGTTTGTTACTCAATCACGCCAGAACGGCTGAACGGATCTGGATGAAATTTGGCACAGAGATAGATTATAGTCTGGAATAGCACATAGGCTTATTATGCCGGTAAAATGTTTGGTTCCCGTGGGATAGATTTGTTTAAATGTTTCATAGAGTACCAATAAATTCATTTCCTCATACATTTGATTCTGAGGCGGTACAAAGTTCGCCGGGACAGCTAGTCGTTCGTATACACCAGGGGTTCTCAAACTACTGTGGGCAAGAGACCCCTTTTCCAAAATGAACTGATACCTCAGACCCTTATAGCCGAATTACTTTAAAAATCCTATCTCTAGTTGTCTATCTATTAATCTATACTAATATTATAAATGTGAAAGTTTGGATGGATGGATGGATGGATAGGTGGATGGATGTTTGTTACTCTTTCACGCCCGAACGGCTGAACGGATCTGGATGAAATTTGGCACAGAGATAGATTATAGTCTGGAATAGCACATAGGCTACTTTTTATCCCGGTAAAATGTATGGTTCCCGTGGGATATATGTTTTAATTTTTCATACTTTTTATCGCGGGTAACACCGCCGGGCGCATCTAGTACAAAATAATACTTTCATCTTGTACGAACTTGATCACGCTTATCGACTTGTTGAGTTTTTTAAAAGTACAACAATGATACTTCCTACTGAAATATTAGTCATTCTTATAACAAGTTGGTACACGTAACACAACTTATACAGTATCTTGAAAAAGTTTCATATAAGAACTTGTGTTAATCTATCCATTCTATACAAATAAATTAAATTAGAGTGTCTGTTTGTAATATTAAAATAACCGCTTTTACTAAGTGCATTTGGATGTATACACGGTACATATACTAAAACAATTTTTTTTTCAATTTATGTCTGTCTGTCTGTCTGTCTATTCGTTCCGGCTATTCTCTGAAATGGCTGGACCGATTTTGACGGGACTTGCACTGGCAGATAGCTGATGTAACAAGGAGTAACTTAGGCTACTTTTATTTTAGAAAAAAAATAGGATCTCACGAAAAAAATTAAAACCAATTTTGCAGCGCTGCGCCTGCTTAAGTTTGATAGCAACAACCTGCAATGCGTCCCGCAGTAACTAGGCTTACTAACTAGGCGCCTCCTGCCGCTTCCTCCGCCAAAGACTTAATATCACAAAGGCTGCCGGTCGCGCGGGCTCAGAACGCGCGAGCGGGCTGTTGCCAACGGTTGTGTCTTTGTTAATACTTGTCACAGCTAGTTATAATAATATAATATTGATTTCTTATATTTACGCGAATACTACACATTGAAATGAAACTAATTTTACGGATTTTACCGCGTTTATTTTATGATTTCTACGTTCCCGACGTTTCGGCTGCTTTACAGCCACCATGCTCACGGGAGGACTGAGGTGGTTGACGTCCTAGTGTCATAGTTAGAACTGGGGTACCCTCGTATTTAATTGTTGCTTGTGTTCCCATCTACGCAGAAAGTGCTCGTGACCATGGTTGCTGTAAAGCAGCCGAAACGTCGGGAACGTAAAAAAATATAAAATGAACGCGATAAAATCCGTAAAATTAGTTTCATTTCAATAATAATATAATGATTAATTGATAGAATGTGTATAAGAGGTGTCGTGTCTCCCGCAGTCGCTGGGCGTGGTGCTGTACGTGCTGGTGTGCGGGGCTCTGCCCTTCGACGGCAGCACCCTGCACGAGCTCCGGAGCGTGGTGCTCAGCGGGAAGTTCCGAATACCATACTTCATGTCGCAAGGTGGGCTCACATCATACGCAGCCATTCAGATATGTTATTATTATGGTTCTTATCCTCGCACGTGTGTGTTGGGGAGCGTTCAAGTGTTACGTAACGCGGTGTCGCGGCGTAAACGGTGTCATTATGGACTCGAGGCCCGAGTCCATAATCAAACCGAGAGTGTAATGACCAATGCTCACGCATCTAAAACACGCTCGCGAGGATAATAAATATAAAAATACCCTTTCTGCATCACGCTTTAATGAAGGAGTATTATGATACAGGTGATGTAAGTCGGTCATTACACTCGAGGCCCGAGTCCATAATCAAACCGAGAGTGTAATGACCAATGTTCACGTATTAAATACGACATTTTTTCAACACACTTGCGAGGATGATAATCTCTAATAATAATATTTTTCTTGCAAATTTTTTCACACCAAATTATGGTTCGTACGAAAATTTCCCCGTATCTCCGGATTGGGATGTCCCCATACTATCTGAGTTAAAGAACACTCTGTATATCAATAATGTTGGTCATATTTCGCCAGATTGCGAGCACCTTATAAGGCATATGCTGGTGGTGGAACCTGAGAAGAGACTGTCCCTGCGGAGCGTCGCGCGACATCGCTGGCTGTCCGCCCTCCAGCCGGGCCCGGGCCCGCCCCACTACGGTCAGTATTGGTGACATTCCAGCCTCGCCAACCTTCGCCAATCTCGACACAAATAATCATACAATAGCAATGTATTAATTCTCCATCATAATCGCATGTTCAAATTGACATTGACATCCGTCCACCATCGCCACAACGACACCAATCTCTCCACAAACCTTGTCAACGTACTAATCCTTGAATTGTCCATCGAAATACCATATGGTAATTGATATTGGCAAACGACCACCTTCGCCACAACTACACCAATCATGTCACAAGCCATCCAAATGACACTTGATACCCATCTATGATGGTATACCTACATCCACGCTCGCCAAAACTTCACCAACCTCGCCACATTCCAGACTCGTCAGTCGGGCTATGCGCATGCCACGCGGAGGGGGAGACCCGTGGCGACGGCGCCTCCCACGACACCGTCATGGCGCATATGCAGACTTTACCAGGATTAACACATCAACATATTGAACAGGTATGCTATGTCAACTACTGGGCACAAGCCTCCCCTCCATGCGAGTGGGGTTCGGACATACTGTTAAAGAACATTGAACATAATTTGAAATTTGGGGAAAGCAAATTGAAATAATAAAACTTATTTTGTGTTTATTACGTTCCCGACGTTTCGGCTGCTTTACAGCAACCATGGTCACGGGAGGACTGAGGTGGTTGACGTCCTAGTGTCATAGTTAGAACCAGGATACCCTCATATTTAGTTGTTGCTTGTGGTCCGATCTACGCAGAAAGTGCTCACAGTGTCTTGAGGTCTTGCAATGGTGCGCTTGGTTGTAATTATATTAATTACTGGATCCCAAGTCGGTGGTAGCACCCAGCCATCTTCCCTATTGAAATTAGGATTTTTTATAATTTCAATGACCTCACGTATGATCCTCGGTCGGGATCGTTGTTCTTTTGCGAGGATCTGTGGTCCATTAAATCTGATATAATGGCGGGTGCGATCCTGTACACGTTCACAGATCGCAGACTTCGTGGAGCGCCGGTGTTTCACATCAGCGATGTGTTCTTTCTACCGACACGTCGGGAACTTAAAAACATAAAATAAACGCGATATAATCTGTAAAATAAGTTTTATTTCAATACTAAACTTGTCAATGTTTTCGGTTCAGGCGATTCAAGAGGACAGATTCGACCACATATCGGCTATCTACCACCTACTGATGGACAAACTACAGCAGAGATCGAGTGCCCGGAATAGTCTACAGCATCGCGGTAAGTACCACCCATGATATATAATAATACCAGCCCTTTTTAATGTCCCACTGTTGGGCACGGGCCTCCCCTCAATGCGAGGGGGATTAGGCCATAGTACACCACGCTGGCCCAGTGCGGGTTGGCGGACTTCACACGTCTTTCGAGGGGCTCTCTCAGATATGCAGGTTTCCTCGCGATGTTTTCCTTCACCGTTTAGCGAGTGATAATCGTGGTTGAAAATAAGATTCGCACATGAAATGATACCCAGGTGCGAGCCGGGGTTTGAACCTGCGATCCTCGGTACCGAGGCAAGTGTTCTACCAACTTGGCTATCACTGCTCTTGAACCACCCATGAAGCTATCCCGTAATAGGGTTATCTTATAAAACGACTGCGCAGGGTCTGGTGAACGTTGAACCCCGCCTACATCTAGACCAGGGGTTCCCAAACTTATTTTGTCTTCTGCCCACTTTGAGAATGAATAATTTTTTAGCGCCCCCATTTTTTCACCTACTTAAAAACCACTATAACTTCAAATTAAATTAATTATTGTAAGCCTCTACACAACGCCCCCATTTTTTTTCTGGGTGTCTTACCGCCCCCCTTTAGGCCTGCAGCGCCCACAAGGGGGCGTTATCGCCCAGTTTGGGAAAGGCTGATCTATACGTTCCATCCAAGTAGCGTTTGTGATATAGGCACCATACGATGGACTGGGGGCGAACTGGTTTTTGATAACTTATTACTATGTAATGCTCAAAAATGTGAAGGAGATTTTTAAAAAGAGCAACCATGGAGTTTCCCGCGCGTTCTTCTCCATAGGCACGGCATTCCGAACGGCCGGTGAAGTTGTAGCTTAGCATTTTGTAACTATTTTGACGATTCATAAGTACCGTACTTAATGGTCTACGTGAATAATAAATATTCTGATTCTGATTCTGAATGTTTTTGTTGCAGACTCGTTAGATTCTACCACCGGCCAGCCATTGGATCTCACCAGTTGTAAGGTACATATGCCGCCATCTACTATACAGGGTGTTACATTAACATGTTTCAGTATGGGGACCTCCGAAGCTATAATATATAAAACTAGCTGTTACCCGCGACTTCGACCGCGTGGTATTTAACAAAGTCACAACCGTTGGCAATAGCCCGCTCGCGCGATCTGATTACTAAAATGACTATTAAAAAATAAGGGGTTGGTGATGGAAGGGTGAAAATTTAGGGTTGTATGTGTTTTTATTTATGCCACATTATAAAAAAAAATGTCCAAAAACAAAAATGTTAGGGGTGGACAACCCTTATCACTTAGGGGTATGAAAACTAGATAGTAGCCGATTCTCAGACCTACTGAATATGCATAAAAATCGGTCAAGCCGTTTCGGAGGAGTATGGTAACTAACATTGTGGCACGAGAATTTTATACATAAGTTTATATGTTGGGTTCGCTACTGTACGGTACCAATAATACAAGCGTTGCTTACTGTGGGACCGTACAATTGGTGTGTTCATCTGGTGTTAATATTTTTTTTTAAATTTCAGAATACGGACGAGGAGCTGATGGACGCCGAAGACTCCACGTCCCAAGATTGTCTGGTCTCCATACCATGCGAACCTGTCGACTATCTGACAGACCAGCCCGACAACTTGGAGAAGGTTTGTCGACATTAGCAAGTAAAGCAGTGATAGCCAAGTTGGTAGAACACCTGCCTCGGTACCGAGGATCGCAGGTTCAAACCCCGGCTCGCACCTCTGGCATGTCTGGATTTCATGTGCGAATCTTATTTTCAACCACGATTATCACTTGCTAAACGGCATAGGAAAACATCGCGAGGAAACCTGCATGTCTGAGAGAACCCCTCGATAGACCTGTGAAGTCTGCCACCCGCACTGGGCCAGCGTGGTGGACTATGGCCTAATCCCCTAGCATTGAGGGGAGGGTTGTGCCCAGCAGTGGGACATTAAAAAGGGCTGGTATTATGTCTCTCTCCACACGGGCTATACCCGGATCTTTGGAAGGCTCGCGCGGGGACATGGGTCCGACACGTAGAGGCCCTTTTTCAGAATTGTAATGTTATGTTAGCCACCTGCTGGGGTCGACTGCTGAAAATGATAACATAAACAGCGAATTGAGCTCAGCAGGCGGAGAAACTGTTGCAGGAATATGGAAAGATAATTGGGACTATGGATTGAGGGTTGAATGGACATGAGATGGATGGATGGAAGTATAAGGTTTATTATTAATATTATTGTCGACATTTGTATCTCGTTAATTGAATAATAGTAACAAGTCCGTTCCCGGGGGAACCGTTGAATAATCGACCCCCGAATCGTAATTTTTTTTATTAAAAATTCATATATCCTGTATATATTTATAGTTGTGTGTTGCCCCGCAGTTCGGCTCCACCGCCACCCCCGCCATCGAAGAGCCGCGGCCTCACAGCGCGCTGGCCAACACACCCGACACACCCGACACACCCGACACACCCGCCGCGCGCCGACACACCGTCGGCCCGGGCGACTGCCGACACACGCAGGTGCCCACCGCACTAGGAACGGGATCACTTCGGCCCCCATCGTGTTTAGTTCAGTTTATAACAACTATGAAGATATATTCACCCCCCGATTGTCAAAGGGGACAGTGACCCCGGAGTTGGTACAGTTTGTTTGGCATTGAACCTACTATTGACACAGGGGATAGTGACCCCCAGATTGGCACTGGGAATACTGACCCCCGGTTTGGCACAGGGGATACTGACCCCGGTTTGACGCAGGGGATAGTGACCCCGGTTTGGCGCAGGGGATAGTGACCCCGGTTTGGCACAGGGGATAGTGACCCCGGTTTGGCACAGGGGATAGTGACCCCGGTTTGGCACAGGGGATAGTGACCCCGGTTTGGCACAGGGGATAGTGACCCCCGGATTGGCACTGGGGATAGTGACCCCGGTTTGGCACAGGGGATAGTGACCCCGGTTTGGCACAGGGGATAGTGACCCCGGTTTGGCACAGGGGATAGTGACCCCGGTTTGGCACAGGGGATAGTGACCCCCGGATTGGCACTGGGGATAGTGACCCCGGTTTGGCGCAAGGAATAGGGACCCCGGTTTGGCACATGGGATAGTGACCCCGGTTTGGCGCAGGGGATAGTGACCCCGGTTTGGCACAGGGGATAGTGACCCCGGTTTGGCACAGGGGATAGTGACCCCGGTTTGGCACAGGGGATAGTGACCCTCGGATTGGCACTGGGGATAGTGACCCCGGTTTGGCGCAGGGAATAGTGACCCCGGTTTGGCACATGGGATAGTGACCCCGGTTTGGCGCAGGGGATAGTGACCCCGGTTTGGCACAGGGGATAGTGACCCCCGGATTGGCACTGGGGATAGTGACCCCGGTTTGGCGCAAGGAATAGGGACCCCGGTTTGGCACATGGGATAGTGACCCCGGTTTGGCGCAGGGGATAGTGACCCCGGTTTGGCACAGGGGATAGTGACCCCGGTTTGGCACAGGGGATAGTGACCCCGGTTTGGCACAGGGGATAGTGACCCTCGGATTGGCACTGGGGATAGTGACCCCGGTTTGGCGCAGGGAATAGTGACCCCGGTTTGGCACATGGGATAGTGACCCCGGTTTGGCGCAGGGGATAGTGACCCCGGTTTGGCGCAGGGGATAGTGACCCTCGGATTGGCACTGGGGATAGTGACCCCGGTTTGGCGCAGGGAATAGTGACCCCGGTTTGGCACATGGGATAGTGACCCCGGTTTGGCGCAGGGGATAGTGACCCCCGGATTGGCACATGGGATAATGACCCCCGGATTGGCGCAGGGGATAGTGACCCCACTATTGGCACAGGGGAAATTGACCCCGGTTTGGCGCAGGGGATAGTGACCCCGGTTTGCCGCAGGGGATAGTGACCCCGGTTTGGCGCAGGGGATAGTGACCCCGGTTTGGCACAGGGGATAGTGACTCCACTATTGGCACAGGGGATAGTGACCCCGCTATTGGTACTGTTGCTAATGACCTTGCTGTCTGTACCGAGGGTTCGAATCCCGGTAGGGGCCAACATTGTGTGATTAGCACGAATGTTTGTACCTGAGTTATGGACGTTTGATATGTAAACAAGATGATACAGAAAGGATATAATAAGACTTGAGCCTGGGCTTCTTGAGCGCGCTCTTAATAATTACGTGAAGTCGTAATTTCGATGTCAATCAAAAAAAAATCGCTAAATATCACAAATTGTCATTTTGTTGAGAACCTAAAATTTAGTTTTATAAAACAACATAATAACATTATTCTGACTCTACCTTATTATTGACAAATGCGCTAGAAACGCAGGTTCCAGGCTTAGTACACCTTTTCTGAATCACACTGTATGAGTAATTATATACTGGGTTCGCCCCCAGTCCATTGTACGGTACCCATAATACAAGCGTTGCTTAGTGTGGGACCGTACAGTCGGGTTCGTCTGGCGATATTGATTGTTATGTCGGTGTGGTGCAGGGCGGCGAGCTGGGCGTGTGCGGCGCCGCGTCCGCGGACCTGAGACCGTCCCCGCTGTACGTGTCCGCGCAGTTCAACGTGAGTACACCTGCTACTGAACCCGGGACAGCCAGGTTGCTGGACCGCTTGCCTCGGTCACGAGTATCGCAGGTTCACATCCTGGATCGCGTCACTGCGATCCAGGATGTGAACCTGCCATTATGTTGTATAAAGGTTACAATTAACGCTCAGTTTATTCACAAAAATATACACTTTTTTCTACATAAATTACGTCGAATTACATTATTCTGGAATCTATACATACAAATAAATAAAATTGGAGTGTCTGTTTGTAATATTAAAATAACCGCTTTTTACTAAGTGCATTTGGATGTATACACGGTACATATACCAAAATAATTTTGTCTGTCTGTCTTTTTGTTCCGGCTAATCTATGAAATGGCTGGACCGATTTAGACGGGACTTTCACTGGCAGATAGCTGATGTAACAAGGAGTAACTTAGGCTACTTTTATTTTAGAAAAACTTTTTTGTTAATTACCACGCAGACGAAGTCGCGGGTAACTGCCAGTTGTCTATATAAGTATTATATACTGAGTTCGCACTCAGTCCATTGCACGGTACCCACAACACAAGCGTTAAGCTTAAAGTGGGACCGTATAGTTGGTGTGTTTTTCCTACAATATTTTTTTTTTTTTTTATTACATTATAGGCAAGTATTTGCTCTCGATCTCACCTGATGGTAAGTGACGATGAGATCTACGATGCAGCATACTTGCCTAGAAGGTACCTGTTCACTCTCGACTCGAGAACACCCAGATTATTATGTATACATTTTGTAATTGTCTACATGTTGTACTTCTTGTGGCAGCAACAAGCCTCCCCCAACGTGTCCATGCTGCCCAACACCAACCTGGCGGCCAAGCTGCCCGCCGTGCAGCACCAGCCGCCGCGCTACTTCAGCGTCAAGGACCAGCACCTGCTGAAACCACCTCACGCTATGCAGAGCCAAGGTAAGACCAGACTACCAGCTGCCCAATACTATAAATAATAGTACCAGCTCTTTTTAATGTCCCACTGCTGGGCACGGACCTCCCCTCAATGCGAGGGGGATTAGGCCATAGTCCACCACGCTGGCCCAGTGCGGGTTGGCGGACTTCACACGTCTTTCGAGGGGTTCTCTCAGACATGCAGGTTTCCTCGCGATGTTTTCCTTCACCGTTTAGCGAGTGATGATCGTGGTTGAAAATGAGATTCGCACGTGAAATCCAGAAATCCCAGAGGTGCGAGCCGGGGGGTTTGAACCTGCGATCCTCGTTACCGAGCCAAGCGTTCTACCAGCTTGGCTATTGAGACACTATTGTGTATATGATATGTAATGTGTGTCGTCCCCCCCCCCCCGCAGCGTCGTCGTTCGGTCGGCGCGCGTCGGACGGCGGCGCGCACGTGCCGCGCGCCCGCCAGCGCGCCTGCTGCCGCGCCGCGCCGCCCCACCACGTGCGTACACACACACACCCTCCCCACACACGCACACCCTCCCCACACACACACACGCACGCACGCATAATACACACATACATACTCTCTCTCACACACTCACTCACACACACACTCTCTCACACACACACACTATCTCTCTCTCTCTCACACACACACTATCTCTCTCTCTCACACACACACACACACTCACACACACACTCACTCACACACACTCTCACTCACACACACACAGACACACACACACACACACACTCACTCACACACACTCTCACTCACACATATACTCACTCACTCACTCACTCTCACATACACACACAAACACACACACACACTCTCTCTCTCTCTCTCTCACACACACACACACACACTCACACACACTCTCACTCTCTCTCTCTCTCACACACACACACACATACACACACACACGCGCGCACTCGCACACATTCTCTCTCTCACACACACGCGCACACACACACACACTCTCTCTCACACACATAGACTCCCACGTACATACGCAGTCTCTCTCACACACGCACGTATAATACACACATACGCACTCTTGCACACACACACACACACACACACACCCACACACACGCGCATAACCCTCTCTCTCTCACACACACACGCGCACAAAAATTACCCCGGGCAAAATTTACTCTGCCCCGTTTACGGACGTTTAGAGTCAAAGTCAAAGTCAAGTCATTTATTTCGTATAGGCCTACGGGGGCACTTACAAATTGTCATTACATTTTTTTTCTTAACTTTATTAACTAAGATTAACCCTTGGTTTAAATTAACCCTTGAAAACAAATTTCAGCGACCTCATAAAGTCGCTGAATTGTACAGTGCTGTCTGATTAGATCGAATCTTGTCAAATCGCGACTGTAGCTAACTCGTACCGTCCTGGTCTCGTCACGATATTTACTTATTCTTTCTTTACGAAATGAGATGCGATGAAATAAAATGGATATGAACATGGCCTCGCCCACAACTTAGCGGGTATTTCGCCAATGTCAAGTGATTAATAGCAATAACACATTCAATAAATACACATTATTACCTGACACCACAGATATATTAGAGGAGATATGTTATGAAAGCGGTGGGCTTGCGCTCACCTTATGCCAAAATTACGCTAACATAGAGTTTTCGCCGTCAGTCGACTGCAACTGCACGTCGGTATCGGAGCTCTAACTTTTTTTTTAAATGCCGTGTTATTCCGTGGTTGTGTGCAAAAATACTAGCAACAAAGTGAACTACGCGAAAGGTGGAATCTCATTTCACCAGCCAGTATTAAGTATTTTATTTATTCGTCTTTAAAATCATTAAAAACAACAAATCAAAAAATATTTAATGCCTTTATTATGTTATTTTAGTTTTCATGTAGCACAACGACTTTTTTATTTTTGTACAAAATACATGGCTCTTTAAGTACCACCTATGTTCGCTACTGAGTGAATGTACGAGGCAATGGATAGATCGTCTAACGATACTTTGAATAAACTGGTGCGTCGCGTGGTACGGCCGCTGTATACGGCGACGACGCAGCACGCACCGAAGAGACTTCGTATTGGTTGGTTTTAGCGAGTGGTGGGGAACAAAACGGAGACAGCGAGTTCCCATACATTTTGAATCGCACGGCATATCTCTCGTGATCTGTGCCTGACACGGACGGACGGACGGCCTGATTAGCGCAGTGGTAGTGACCCTGCTCTGCGCCGAGGGTCCCGGGTTCGAATCCTGGTAGGGACAAGCTTTGTGTGATGAGCACGAATGTTTGTACCAGAGTCATGGATGTTTAATATGTATATGAGTATTATATACTGAGTTCGCGCTCAGTCCATTGTACGGTACCCATAACACAAGCGTTGCTTAATGTGGGACCGTATAGTTGGTGTGTTCGTATGGCGATATTTATTTATTTAGTATATTGAATAATAGATGTGACATGATGATATGAAAATGGCGTGTCTATATATATTTACTTATTGTTTGTGTTTAGGTTTCCGACAGCGGGACGCCGTCGCGCGCAGACGACGCGGATCAAACGGAAGAGCAATCCTCGGAGTCTGCGTACAACACTAACCTCTGCAGGTGAGCTATACTATTTCCATTTCTTTACTTTCTCGATGACAGCTCCTGTGGAAACTTGAACGAGCGTTTTTTTTTTTTTATACATTTATAGGCAAGTATTTGATCTCGATCTCACCTGATGGTAAGAGACGATGAGATCTACGATGGAGCATACTTGCCTAGGTAGGAAGGCGGCAGTAGATAGAGGCACATGCAGCGCAACTGATCTGACCCGCCATCCATGAATGGCAACACTGAACATCATGCCGGAACACGGCTAGGCCGCTTGGCGACATGGCTTTGTTCAGTGGGTGGTGACTAGCCACGGCCGAAGCCTACCACCAGTAGAGTTGTCACCTGGTTGGCACCACCCAGGGTCACGTGTAGGGTATCTCGAGGGTACTTAATTCTCCTACGGACGAAGGTGACTCGACCCCAAAATCCAAAAGAGCGTCTTTTTTACATTATGTATATACACATCATAAAGTTAGTAAAAGTGGCGGTTTTTACAAACCTTGGAGTGTTGTATCGCTTTAAGTATTTTTTTAAGCAAACTTAATACATCGAGACACCCAATGCAGAATGCTAATATCGCAAAACACTAAATTACATCGTAGAGATGTCCAAATTTTTCGAAAAAAAATAAAAGCCATTGACCTTTATGAATTTCGCGCCCTGACCTTGTGCTTCCCCCTTAATTAAAAAAATTTGGGGCATGGTAAAGAGGGTACTTTTATTTAATAACGCCAACCTAATGCGCAAGGACACATATTTATTTAAAATAACATTGTAAAGAAATAAGCTGGCTTAATAATAGTTATTAAGAAACCTTGCAGCACCCATGCATAGAATATTATACCTGGATATATGGTAACGACAAAAAAAATGACGAAAAAAATACTGAACGTACATCCTGTAACTACATTATATAACTATGGACAATAATCTATGAAAAATTCTCTACACATAATGTTCTCTATGGTTTGCTCTCACTTCTCTATGGCGTCTCCTCGACATCGGTCGTTTTGAGAAGTGTTCTGAGTATTTAATTAAATTATATAATTAATTATTAAGAAGTATATAATTTTCACCCCAGAGCCCTTGGTATATTTAACAAACTGTTCACCCTCTGTAGCTGTACATAATGTAAATGAACACCATGTAACTGTACATCTTGGAACTATACACTATGTAACTACAAACTGTAACTGGACATCAGTAAACTATAGAATATCTAACTGTAAACCATGTAAATGTATACCTAGAAACTATACACCGTGTAAATGTGTATCTAGAACCTATACACCGTGTAACTACTTACTGTAACTACACCATGCAACTGTACACAATGTAAATCTATACACTGTAACTGTACATCCTCTGACTATACACTGTAATATATGCACAGATATCCCACTAATATTATAAATGTGAAAGTTTGGATGGATGTTTGTTACTGATCTGTGCACCTTGCATACTATATGTATGCATACTCATGTTTTACGAATAAATGTATATTTATCTTTATCTTTATCCTGTGACATCGTCAGGTACATGATGAACCGCGGCAGCAGCAAGCGCCACACGATGGCCACGCCGGAGGACGCCGCCGCCGCGGCCACGTCCGCCTGCAGCTCCGGCTCTATGGTACGCCACGCCCCGTTGCCATGGGGGGATATGACGTCATCATACATCCTCCCTGAACCGCTCTCGCAATAAATGAGATCTGTATTACGTTAGGGAGCGTTCAAGTATTACGTAACGCATTTTGTGGAGATTTGCCCCCGCCCACCCAGCCCCCCCCCCAGTAAAACGTAAAGTCTCTACCGTTCGCGTAACGCGTAGTTCTAACCCGCCCCTGTAACGCATCGTAATGTTTCAGAAGACCCCCCCCCCCCCCCCCAAATTCGTTACGTAATACTTGAACGCTCCCTTTCGACCAAATACCATTTCTGCTGAACCCTTCGGGCAGTATGGGCGTGATTGTGATAATGTTTAACTCCCGACCCACGTGTCGTTATGTTATTAACTGAGGCATATGTCTGTCTGTCTGTCTCTCTGTCTGTCTGTCTGTCTTTCTGTCTGTCTGTCTGTCTTTCTGTCTCTCTGTCTGTCTATCTATCTTTCTGTCTGCCTGTCTGTCTGTCTTTCTGTCTCTCTGTCTGTCTATCTGTCTGTCTGTCCGTCTGTCTGTGTCCTAATGGCGTTGGGAACCGCACTGTTAATAATATAAAGTGACTAACTTAGCCGTCCCCGACACCATTAAGGATCAATAATCATTTGAAAACGAATCAACAGAACTGAATAAGAGATAAGTTTGTTTGTGTTTCGTCGGCGTTTTTAAAATGTTTAATTTAATTCATATCATCTAAGCTGTCATATTGATATGATATTGTTATTTTGAAATATGATTCTATGGACTCCTAGATATACCAAAGCAGGTATCTTTGACATAGATATATGATAACCTAAATTCCCCCTCACAAATATATACAACTCGAGTGGTGTTGAGAAATAATCGCAGATACATTTTTGTCGATACTGAATTCATCATTTTTAGATTTAAACTTTATCGCTCCATCTTAACGCGCATTACTGCTAAACTACTGCACGGATTTTAATGAAAGTACGCCAAATGATAGCTCATAACCTGGCTCCAAATTTACAGTACAACTAGCTGACCCGGCAAACGTTGTTTTGCCATATAAAATAAATTGCGATATAAACTATCCTATCTTTCAAGTTGGATGAAACTGCACACAGTGTGCACAATTTTATCAAAATCGGTTTAGTATTTTAGGAGTGCATAGCGGACAAACACCGTGACACGTAATTTATATGTTATTAAGATTTATCTCAAAGTATATTCCCGCAACGCAGCCAAAAACTACATATCTCAAAAACCATTAAACAACTTTTTATTGAAACAGCATTTAATCTATTCCGTTATATTTCAGGCCAGTACATCGCCTTCCTCGACGACAAGTATACGAATGCGCAGGACTGGACTACTCACCGTCACCGAGCGACCGCCCGGTGAGTGACTCACAGACTCACCGACTCACAAGCTGTTAGCACTCTGCTAGATGTGTTTTGAATGTGTTGCATATCGGTAGCAATTTTCAGAAAGATTCAGGAGCTTATATTATATACTAATAGACAGTAACTTTTAATAATTGAATATGCAAGTAAATGGTAGTTAAATTTTATATAAAATCTATATTAAACTAGTAGACAGTAGCTGAACTTCATATAAAATTCAAGTAGACAATTGCTGAACTTACATAAATCCGTTATATATTAATAGACAGACACTAAAATCCATGTAAATGTATAATATTTGAGTAAAAAGTAGCTATATTAACTTCAAAAAAACACTTTGACAGTATTTCAATATTCACATATAATATAGTAGACAATGAATAAGTAGACATTTGCTGAATTTTATATAAAATACATAATATACAAAAATAAATTTGAAAGCACCAATTCGGGGTTTCAAAGACCAATAATAAGATACACAAAAAAATACACACGAGTACGTCAAGTGCGAGATTATTTGTAAGCTAACCGCATACTTTATAGTCTACCGTATTCAGACATTTTGTATGGGGAATTGAACAGCGCCTCTAGCGGACGGTATTTCAAACTTTCAACTATCCATCGAAAATGCCTAAATACGTAGATTATAAAGCAGGGATTCCCAAAGTGGTCGATATCGGTTTCCCAGGGGTCGACATAAACGAAAATTGGTTTTTGGAGGTCGACGAGGTCTCAAAATCGACCCCCAATGTATAGATTTACACAAGTTCTTATTTGAAACTTTCAAGATACTGTATAAGTTGTGTTGCGTGTACCAACTTGTTATAAGAATGACTAATGTTTTAGTAGGAAGTATCATTGTTGTACTTTAAAAAAACTCAACAAGTCGATAAGCGTGCACAAGTTCGTACAAGATGAAGTTATTATTTTGTAATCAATAGGAAAAAAACTAGAGATACGATTTTTAAAGTAATTCGGCTATCAGTTCATTTTGGTAAAGGGGTCTCTTGCCCAAAATAGTTTGGGAATCTCTGCTTATAAAGTATACGGTTAGCTTATGAAAAATCTCGCATTTGACGTGCTGTATGGTGAAGCGATAAACCAAGTGTGTTTTTTGCAATTCGTAATATTTTTTTTAATTTTCTGAATCTTTTGAAAATCGTTGCCCAACTATGTTGTAATTTTTTAATAGTTTTTTTTTCTGTAAACGTACTTTTGTAACATCAATTAGTGATGCATGTCGCTAGACGCATTTTGCATATAATTATTTTAAATTTTTGTTTGCTATTTTTTGTTTATATTTTTGTTTTTTTAGTAATTAGTCCCGAATTAGTTATGGAGGTTGAAGCGAGAATGAATCGGAATTACCTACCTCCGTCTATGCAATACCAAAGCCCGCCGACACCGACGGGAACGACCCCCAACACGGTACCGCAGTCTCCTACGCAGGGGTCTATAACCGCTGGTACACCTTGCACGAGTCAGAATCAGTCCAATCAAAAACCCATGAAATGTGTATTGGAGACAATACCTCAAGGTAGTATTATGGCAACGAAGGGTTCCATCATGTCTGGGACCCCTATCACCTCGCAAGCCGTCTCCCCATACACGCCAAGCATGGTACAGTTTTCGCCGAACCACGGGACAGTTGTGGGCCAAAATGTAGTGACAGGGTCAATAACCAGCGGTACTCCTATGAACCAGGGTTCAATTATGTCCGGAACACCTGTACCTGTACAGAATCAAGTTATGATGCAGAACCAACAGAGTTTAATGCCGATGCAAAATCAGGTGAATTTAATGCCGACGTACAATCAAGGGAGTATAATGCCGATTCAAAATCAAGGGAGTATATTGCCGATGCAAAATCAAAAGAGTTTAATGCCGATGCAAAATCAAGATAATTTAATGCCGATGCAAAATGAAGGCAATTTGATTGTGATGCAAAATCAAGGGAGTATAATGCCGATGCAAAATCAAGGCCGTTTAATGCCCATGCAAAATCAAGGGAGTATAATGCCGATTCAAAATCAGGGTAATTTAATGCCGATTCACAATCAAGGGAGTTTAATGCCGATTCACAATCAGGGTACTTTAATGCCGATTCACAATCAGGGGAATTCAATGCCGATGCACAATCAAAGGAATTCAATGACGATGCAAAACCAGGGAAATTTAATGCCGATTCACAATCAGGGGAATTCAATGACGATGCAAAACCAGGGAAATTTAATGCCGATTCACAATCAGGGGAATTCAATGACGATGCAAAACCAGGGAAATTTAATGCCGATTCACAATCAGGGGAATTCAATGTCGATACAAAATCAAGTTTGTTCAATGCCGATTCAAAATCAAAACCAAGGGTCAATAATGACTGGTACCCCTATGAATGCAAATTACGACGCGCAAAATTTCACTAATTTCAACAATAATTTCGGTGGAAATTATGGGTCGATCACCAGCGGTACCCCCGTGAACCAAGCGGGTACGGTACCGAGCGGCTCCATAATGGCCGGTACACCCGTACAGGGCGGTACCAATTCGAATTACAATTCGAATCAATATAATAGACAACGGAAGTACTCGGGACCGCAACGGGTCAAGTTGCAGATGTTGGCGACTGTACAGGAAATGGGTAATTTTTTTTTTAATTTCTGGTGAAGGTATTTTTTTTATGAAATCTTGATTATGAGCGTCCTCGAGGCCTGCATATTAATAACTAGCTACGCCCCGCGGTGTTATCCGCGATTAAAAAGTATGTCCTTTTTACCGGGATAAAAAATAGCCTATGTGCTATTCCAGACTATAATCTATCTCTGTGCCAAATTGCATCCAGATCCGTTCAGCCGTCCTGGCGTGATTGAGTATCAAAGATCCATCCATCCATCCAAACTTTCACATTTATAATATTAGTGTAATGTGATAATATGGCCACACGAACACACCAACTGTACGGTCCCAAACCAAGCAGCGCTTGTTTTAATGGTACCGTACAATGGACTGGGGGCGAGCCCAGTATATAATTACTTGTACAGGTTGATACAGAAATGGTGTACTAAGCCTGTTCTTCTTTAGCGTATTGGTAATCAGAATGTTAAGTTTGATTTTTTTTCACCGGACGCCGACCATAATAGTCTTAGTAAGCAGAAATATAAGCTTCAAAGTGCAAAAACACTGTATTTAAAAAAAAAATATGTGTTTAAATTATTGGATATTTTTTTTTTACTAATTGTTTTTTTAAATTTAAGGTGAAACTCAGGTAACGTTGCTTTTTTTCTGTTGTATGTAGTACAGTATTTTTGCATGTGTGTGTCTGTGTGTGTTTTTGTGTATGTGTGTGTAGTTGTGTGCACTGTTTGTTGTTGTTGAGTAGTAGTCGTTATACCACTAACTACTCAGGTGTACTATGCACATAGTATTAGTTGTGTTTTTTTTGTCTAGTAATTTTATAACTGCATACATGCTTCAACTTCATTATGGTACGTAATAAAAAAAAGGCACTGAAACCGTGAAACGCCACGTTTTTCAGTCAATGTCATGTTGTGTTTGGGCCGATTGACTTTAGCCCGAGTTGTCCTATACTTCTCATTCTTGTTATTCACATTTTAATTTCTTCAATTATTACAAACATTTTCAAAAGAGACGAGGCAAAAAAAAAATAGTAAAAAAAAGAAACGTCAAACAAAAAGAAATGTCAAACTGACAGTTATAGAGTTGAAGCGTAAACATGTTGTTTTGGTTAAGAAGTAAATAAATAATCTAATCAATTCTTCCTTTAAAATGTCCCCAGCCACTGCCAATGTCAACTAACAAATAATAATTAATAGATCAGATAGACAAATTAGCAGATTATATGCAGCTCTAATCCGTAGATTAGGGCTAATAAGCTGGGGAAGCATGGGCCCAACAGTGGGATATTAAGTGGCTCATTATTATAAACTTCTTAGCTCGCGAACACGCCGAGCGGTATTCGCCCGTTCGACGCGCCGAATGCTCGCCCCCACGCGTCGCTCACGACATCGCGTCTGCGAGGCTGGAGTACCAACAGTTGCAGGTAATTGCCCATGTAGTCTAGCTAGGTAGCTAGCCTAGCTATACTATTACCATTTCTTTTCTTTTCTCGATGACAGTTCTAATTTGATATTTGTAGTGTTGTGACCAAATAAGTAATGATATCGATCGCATATATTTATTATGTTTTGAATAAAGACAAATACAATAAAAACATTCAAATATATTTACATTATGTAATGAATTACATCTACATCTTGTAATGAAATGTAATATTAGTTAATAAATTTGTAGAAAATTATCCGGCAATAGTTTAGTTTCTTACACTTTGTAAATAAATATCGGGTCTGTTATCGTGTTACGTTTATCGATAGCTCCATCCCTGTCAGTTTCTCCGACTCTGCTATGACCTTGTACGTGCGTAAGCGTCATATTTTTATTAAATAATGTAAAAAAAGACGCTCGTTCAAGTTTCCACAGGAGCTGTCATCGAGGAAATAAAGGAATGGAAATAGTATAGGTGCCATCTTCTTATTTTCTTTTGGTTGGCAATCAACTACAAAATACATAGTACCATTTTTGCCAGTGTATTTTATGTTTTTACGTTCCCGACGTTTCGGCTGCTTTACAGCAACCATGGTCACGGTAGGACTGAGGTGTTTGACGTCCTAGTGTCATCGTTTGAACCGGGGTACCCCAGTTCAAGTCGTCAACCACCTCAGTCCTCCCGATTCCATGGTCGCTGTAAAGCAGCCGAAACGTGGGGAACGAATAACTTAAACACCTATGCAAAAAAACATGTCGATCCTTTGCTCTATGAAAAATTAAAACAGATCTATCCCTCGGGAAACATACATTTGACCGGGATAAAAAGTAGCCTATGTGCTATTCCAGACTATAATCTATCTATCCGTTCCAAATTTCATTCAAATCCGTCCAGCCGTTCTGGCGTGATTGAGTAACAAACATCCATCCAAACTTTCACATTTATAATACGAGTATTAGTGTTTGGAGTGGGCTAATAGTGTGGTAATGTCGTCAGCGCGGGCTGGAGCGGCGCGCGCCGGCCGCGTCGCCGCCGCACGCCGACGCGCGCCTGCACACGCCCGCCGCCTCCGTGCCCGGTCAGTACCTGCAGCACCACCCGCCCACTGCTCTAGGGGGTCATTCTAATCCACTCGCAAAAATCACTCAAGTTGCTAAAAACAAATTTAGAGAAATCCATATAAAACGATCCATACTATAATAAAAATATCGCCAGACGAACACACCAACTGTACGGTCCCATGCTAATCAATGCTTGTGTTATGGGTACTGTACAATGGACTGAGGGCGAACCTTGTAATAATATATACCATACTAGATGCGCCCGGCGGTGTTACCCGCGATAAAAAGTATGAAAAATTAAAACATCTATCCCACGGGAACCATACAATTTACCGGGATAAAAAGTAGCCTATGTGTTATTCCAGACTATAATCTATCTCTGTGCCAAATTTCATCCAGATCCGTTCAGCCGTTCGGGCGTGAAAGAGTAACAAACATCCATCCAAACTTTCACATTTATAATATTAGTATAGATTAATACCATATTAAACATCCATGACTCGAGCACAAACATTCGTGCTCATCACACAAAGGTTCTCCTTACCAGGGTTTGAACTCGGGATCCTCAGTATAAAAGCAAGACCACTATCAACTGCGCTAATCAGGTCGTATTGTATCTCCAGGGTCACCCATCCATTCGTGTGTCGGGAGTCCGACCCCGCTGGATCTCAACACCGTGTCCCCGGAGGCCGCTCGGGCGGTGCTGTTGGCAGCCCGGGGCCTGGTCACAGACCCTGGGGCGATAGAACTGCACCGGAGCCTCGTGCTCACCCAGGTGAACATTTATCTATATATATATATAAAATTCTCGTGTCTCAATGTTAGTTACCATACTCCTCCGAAACGGCTGGACCGATTTTTATGAAATGTTATAAGTATGCATATTCAGTAGGTCTGAGAATCTTCTACTAGCTACTATCTATTTTTCATACCTCCAAGTGATAAGGGTTGCCAACCCGTATAATTTTTTTTTATTTTTTGGACAATTTAATTTTTTTTATAATGTGGCATTAAAAATGCATACCACCAAATTTTCACCCTTCTATCACCAACCCTTATTTTTTAATAGTCATTTTAGTAATCAGAGCGCGCGAGCGGGCTGTTGCCAACGGTTGTGTCTTTGTTAAATACCACGCAGACGAAGTCGCGGGTAACAAGCTAGTATTAAATAAAACTTCTATAAATATATTACGGCGTTTGTTTTATTCAAAGACCTTGAATAAAACATCTTCCATTTCGGAATACAATTAATAAAATATCAACCTCAAAAAGTTTGACCTATACTTTTTGCTTCTTTACAGGACGTTGCATTAAAACTAGGCATCAATTTACACACCCTGTACACACCACACATTAATATGTCTCAGGAAATAATCAAGTCCATACACTCGTTCAGCAGCTACGCTTTGCTGTCCGGCCACACGTCTCCCGTGAGCCCTGGCTCACCTCTACACCAGATCACTGAAGGTCTCAGCTACCTACACACTGGCTCCATAACTAGAGGGACCCCCCAAGTCAGCGCCACACCTCTAGACCTCCGCAGCAACATAGAGATGGACACCGGACAACACCAACAACTACATCCACTAATACACTCGCAAATACACATGGTCGCGCACAGATCCTTGAATAACTCCCCCATTTCCAATCCGGGATCACCTTTGGGCATGATACAGGAGGAATCGGCGAACGGAGACAAGATGTTCCCGGAGCTGAGAGCTTTTACCACCGGATTTGTGTCCACACATCCTCAAATAAGCTTGACGGACTGCTTAGGCTCCGAAATTACCCTCGTAGCCTCATCCTCCGAAGACAGCATGGACAGTTTAGAGAATACCAAGTATTCTTTGCCTCAGTTCGTTATATCTGAGCCTTCAGATTTGGACACGCGACCTTCTATAACCAAAGGGATTGGCAGAAAGGTTAGTCAGGAGACGGAGCTGGTTGAGAAAGAGTTGAGAGAGAAGGACGCGGAAATGCAATCTCCCAAAGAGAGTGTCGATGAGACGGCGAAGTTGCTGTCGGAGGAGTTGAAGTATCCGAGGCGGGGGAGCGATAAGTCGTTGGGTTTCAGTGACGATTCGCTGAGCAACGACTCCGCGAACGCTTCGCCGAATTGCGAACAGAACGTTCAATCTATATACTCCAATATTGTGTCCGCCAGTTCGGGATTTAGCGAGAATCGCGGCAGCTTCTCCGAGCACCGGGAGTCATTTTCATTCTCGGATCGCGGCTCGTTCTCGGAACGCGGTGATTTTGGCAGATCCTCGTTCTCCGAAAAGAGTGACTTCGGCCGAGGAAGTTTCTCTGAAAAGGGCGAAACGCCGCGGTCGAGTTTCTCCGCGCAAGGCGCTTTGGGCGAAGTTAGGGAATACTTCGGAGACGTGTACATGTCTAGGGATAACAGCAGACATTGTCTCGAAAAATGCGACGAGGAGACAACGCCTCCTAGTGGGGAATTAGAGAAGTTACAACGCTCTACAATGGATCTGCGGTTAACGGACATATGCAGGCCGGAGGAGCAGAAAATACCTATACTCCTCAGCCCGCAGAAGGTTTCGTGCGTTCAAGAGTATTATGAAGTGACTCTATCAACGTTTTGCTCCAAATTGGACTCGCAAAGAATAGTGGAACTCCTCAAAGACGCAATAAATACTAGAGTGCCTCCTCAGAATATTTTCGTAGAGACAGACTCTAGAGAAGATGGGTCGTTAACTGGGTATTTAAATCTAGAATATTCTGGCGGGATACAGATAGAGTTAGTGCTGTGTGAGCACAAAGATATGGAGAAGAAAGGTCTGAAGATGAGGAGGATATCGGGAGATCAGCGGGAGTACGGGAAGCTGTGTGAACAGCTGATTACTAGTTTGACAGTTTAGGAAAATGAGGACTGTTTTTCAACCACTGTGTATGCCAAGACTAAGGTATACTGTGGATAGAGACTATAGAGGCGACCAAAGTGTAATAATTTATTTCATAGAGCCCCACAGAGGGGCACTTGTAAGTTTCACATTTTTTCCTTAACTCTACTGGATCAATACGCGACCTCGACTGAGAAGATCCGGCAAGAAAATCAGCGGGCTTGCCTACAATTTTTTTTATACAGTATTTTTAACGCCCTCGTTTATTGCAACAATATGTTTTTTTTAAAGAGATTTTTATTTATAATTTCGTGTGTCATCAATCAATGTGACACGTGTCAAAAGTGACAGCTGTCAAACATGACCAGAGAAGCCGCTTTTTCTGACGGATAATGAGCTGCATTTACTACGAAATTAGCTGTTCCATTGCTACTTGCAATACGAGTGTGGACAGTTGCTATCGATGTTGTAAATAGGGAATATTGGAAAATATGCTTTGTTCGAATTTCTTGAAGTATCGTCAGTGGTGGTTCGATTATACAGTAATAACTTAGCAGCAGTGATAGCCAAGTTGGTAGAACGCTTGCCTCGGTAACGAGGATCAAACCTCGGTTCGCAACTCTGGTATTTCTAGATTTCATGTGCGAATCTCATTTTCAACCATGATTATCACTTGCTAAACGGTGAAGGAAACATCGCGAGGAAACCTGCATGTCTGAGAGAACCCCTCGAAAGACGTGTGAAGTCCGCCAACCCGCACTGGGCCAGCGTGGTGGACTATGGCCTAATCCCCCTCGCATTGAGGGGAGGCCCGTGCCCAGCAGTGGGGCATTAAAAAGGGCTGTCATTATTATTATAACTTTGTAGCCATTTTTAAAAACAAGAGATTTTCCTCCTAAAATGGATTTCCGCCAAGTATCGCCTAGTTCTACAAATTAGGTGCAGAAATGTTTAAGTCGACCAAAACTTCTATATGTAGACGATATGCTTAAGAACTTTGAGCAGAGCATATTCGTAATTATATTATAGTGATAAATGTGCAATATTAGTTAATGAATTTGTTCGCTTGTACAGTTGAACGCGACAATATCCTGACTGTTATTAGGTCGAATTATTTGGTGTTTGGCATAATCAGGCAATCTATCTGTTGGGCGGAGAAATCTAAATAATATCACAATCTCTTGTTCAATCGTTCGTGTTCGTCGTAATTCTTAGAAAAATACAAAATGGTTGCTCTAGTTTCTACGGTTAGTTGCGCCATCTGCCGACGCAGCCCGGTACCACTTGCAATTTGCCGATATTAACGGTACCCAGCTGCGACAGCAAGAAATGCCATTTGTCATCTACAGATGGCACTGTTGTAAAAACTGACCATAATAAACACAGAAAAATATAGTTCCATAAATTAATTACGGTCGCGGACATTAATATGAGAGTCAACCTTAATATTTCCATGATGACGCTTATAATGCAATAAGACTTATATCGGCATATCTCATAGCAGTTGCAGTCCTAGTAGCGTCAGTCAAAATATTACGTCTCGTGGTATACGTTTGTTGTACGATATTCAACCTTAAATGGGTCCCGAATTAAAGTCAGCGACTGTACCCACAGAGGTACTCGATACTGTGGCCACATATTACCCCTGAAAAGTACAATCATATCGAACTAGATCAAATTTACGGATTGAATATCTAAGTATTTTGTATATTATATAGTAGCTGACTGTACATAAAAAAAAACTAATTGGTAATTTTCTTCCTACTCTCTGGACTTTATCATTCCAATCTGTGAAGCTTTCTAAATATTGTAAAGAACGAAAATGTCGATAGCGCGATCTAGAAATATTGAGGACAACGCCATCTGTTGAAAACTTTGTGAGTTATAGTAGATTATCGATAAATATGACGGGTTAAAGAGCTTCTGCACGATCGGACTAACCGCATAATATTTAGAGAGAGGTGTAATAAAATAAGTAGTTGCCGCACGTCTTATACTTTCCTATAGCTTCGTTTCCCTCTGTTGGGTGGTTGGTTTGATCTAGTAGAAGTCCTTTTAGTGCAGTCACCGTGTTCCTTTTTCGTGTTTTCTATTGGATGTGACACAAGTGAAAAAATAGATTTTCCGACAATCTACTCTTACCGACAAAAGTATTTTCTCAGGATGTTGAAATGAGATCGCATGAAAGGTATGTTTGTAAATAATAGTATATAATAATAAGCGTATCATATGAAATTGTCTATATATTTACAATTAAGATCTTGCGGGTGAGCCACAAAGAAGTGCAACCTCGTTGCTTATTTGTCAAAAATGAAGAACTACTTTACCGACCGCAAAATTGATCGGTCGGTCAACATAGTTCGTTCATTTGAAGTCGAAGCTTAGAAGGCAATATAGACATTTTTATAGAATATCGCATTTATATCCCAAATCTTTGCACATAGTATACTATTAAGTATATATAAAAGTTATTTATTCCAAAAATGTATATTTAATTATTTCTCTGTAATAATTAGGTTATGTTATATAATGTACTGATAAACCTTATCCACAATTTATTTGTCAAAGTGCCATCTGTGAAATATGTTGTGGATAGGCTTTATTTATCAGCATATTGTAGAACAGGCCCTATAATGTTTAATTATTCCATTTGTTTGTGTAATTAATTAATTATCTGTTGTGTCAAATGAATAGACTAAAGCGCCGGGCCTCCCCCAATGCGAGGAGGGAATTGTTTTCTTTTTACCCATAAAAAAAACAATGTACCTACTCTTTGGTATAGTTTTTTAAGTATCCAATATCTAATTGAGGTTTGAAATTACCTTCAAAAACCCGCCATTAGGAATAGGCCTCCTCTCATTGCAAGAGGGATTCCATTATTTTTCATTTGACATGAAGATTTTTAATAATTTAAGGCGTTGTAAATGAAGTTTAAGACTGTATAGCTCCATGATATATGCAGCATGATTCAGAAAGGGTATACTGAAGCTCGAATTTGCGCTTCTTTGGTACATTTTGTAACCATTGTGTAAAGTCAGAATTGCGATATGTCGATTTTAAAAAATGAAATTTTAAATGTGGCATTTGTGATTTTTGAGATCAAATTTAAAAATGATAATGGCTATGATCACAAATTAATGCGTTAGAGGAGCGCAGATTCTAGGTGTTGTACACTCTTTCTGAATCATTCTGTATATTTGGGCACACATCCAAGTGCAGACCGGGCTTACCCATAACTTTTTTGTTATAAGAAATGTTGTTATGTAACTTATACATTTTTTAAAAAAAATATTTTTTGTGACAAACATCTTAGATACAATTTTAAGGTAGTAAATACCTTTTTGTTTACGATTGCACCAGTAGATTAATGGTCGCCCATCGTGGGGTCCGGGTTCGATTCCGACCTTTGCCGACGCCAGCCCACTCCTAGTACAAGCGATTAGCTCAGCTGTAGAAAATGTTTATAAGCTTAATTTAGAACCTAATCATAGTTGAATAAGTGTCATATTGCCATGATAAGTAAGTATAGAGCCATGATATCAAATCTATTGTAAATATTATTTTTAATAAATAATTCCGAATCTATAATGTTTGTAATTGTTTTGACTTGATCAATACCTCCCTAGAAGCGTGCGCAATACTATATGACGTTTGATGAAGATATAGAACGTCTATAAATTCAGGGTTAAACCTGTATTCAGCGGCATCTATGGTGCAGTAGCTGAAACTAAAGTTCTAGGGAAATACACGTTAAGTAAGCCATCTATCGCGAAATATCTAAATCAAAAGTATTGTAGATTAATAATTGTTTCGGCTATTGCGTCATAGATGTCACTAGTATTTGAATTACTGCCTAACGACAACTTCGCGCTAGGTGGCATTAAATAATTATGTTGCTGTGCTATTTAATGACTACCCTCATTCTGTGTTATGGGATACCCAGTACCTACTTCTATTTCGACTACTGCACGACACTTCTATTCGACTTTACAGAGGCATTTTTTTCTTGTTTGTGTTTTGTATGTGAATACGTAGGGAGCAGCGCGGGGGGCCAACCGTCCAACACCGCGGCTAGGAATGCAATGCTTTATTATGCACACAAATAAATATACATCGCGGGACGCAGCCCGCACGCACACACTTGCATACTTAACAGTTTGGTTAGGTTATTGTAGCAGTGATAAGCAAGTTGGTAGAACGCTTGCCTCGGTATCGAGCATCGCCGGTTCAAACCCCGGCTCGCACCTCTGGGATTTCTGGATTTCATGTGCGAATCAAATTTTCAACCACGATTACCACTTGCTAAACGGTGAAGGAAAACATCGTGAGGAAACCTGCATGTCTGAGAGAAGCCCTCGAAAGATATGTGTAGTCCGCCGACCCGCACTGGGCCAGCGTGGTGGGCTATGGCCTAATCCCCCTCGCATTGAGGGGAGGCCCGTGCCCCCACTGCTGGGCATTAAAAAAGGGCTGGAATTATTATATATTATTAGGTAATTAGTACCTAGCCTAAATATGTCTAATCAAATTGTTAGAGTAAAAAAATAAACAACAATTCTTATTTAAACAAAACTTTATTTCTCAAAACTCATATACTCTCTACCCTTTTTCTACGATGTGTGAAAAAATAAAACGGCATTTTTATTTGTGATATCTCCCAAAAACTAATATCAGTGACCTAACTTTATAATCTTTTCAAAATGCTTTTCATCGTGTCATTGGCTGGTTCCAGACTGACTGGGTTGGTGCCATCCGTCATTTGGCATTTGGCTGTGCGATCGGTCTGGTTCTCGCCAATAATGAGTAGTAATGCGAAAGGATACATACAGAGAAGAATCCATTAAAGATATGTAGATGGATGATATTGTCTGATTTAAAAAAAAGTCACAAGTAATTGTGAGTATGTTAGAATACCGAGATGAATGAAATAAAACACATTGCACCGACCACAGACAATGATAATAGTTCAAGCAGTTGATTATATTATTAGTAAGTAATCTTAAAAAAATTGCCTTCAAATTTTTAAAATGACAGTAATTAATTTAAATTACACAGAGCGCCATCTATAAAAACAAATACCATTATTAATTGATCAGAAAAACAACATTCACATCTCCGCTACTCGACAACAGATGGCGTAAGTGGTAACAAGCGACGTGTATCTTTTCAAAATTCCTTCTTTTCTGCACAATAAGTATGGAATTTTCTCCATGTTCTCCGTGTTCTCTTCTCGGCTTCTCCACGGCGCTAGTACCGTCGATCGGGAAAGTTAGCAGGCTGTACAGTCGCTCCCAAGTGTTGTAATACAGTACTATACAACCTACTACCTCAACCTCTCGACGGGATCGTCTTCTTATATTCTTAATTCTCGATTTAGACTGTATAAAATGAACACACAAAACACTATCATAGAACTATAGTTATCGGCACCCTGGGTAATGGTCATGGGACAATTAATGTCCCGAGAAAAGTAAAGGTTACATACTTTTTTTAGGTTGGCAATCGACCACAAAACATAGCAACCCTCACCAATATTTCTTGATAATTGTTTATTAACTATAAGTACCTCTGATGATAATAACGATGGTATGAAATGAATTCCCTATCAGTAAAGCTGTGGATACTTCACTGATACCGGACATCTTGGGAGAACTTGAAAAGTCAAGTTACACTATTTTATTTCAATTTCCTTCACTCGTGCACGTTTATGAACACACAATGGTTAATATCCCGCTAATATTACACATTATGTATCAAAGAAACACATTGCTTTTGGGAAAAATAAATAAAATTGTCAACTTCACGGTTCAATTTCCCGCCTAAAAGCGCAAAAGGGTTACTTAGCTCGTAATAGTTTTAAAATAAACAAAAATAAAGTAACTAATGATAATAAGCAAATAATTTCTAAAACTACGCGTAGAGATGTACCGATTTTATTAGAAAATATATTTTATATTTTACTAGAACACTAGCTAAGTATGTTGACATCCTTCTCATGAGTGAGAAAGCAATATTTTCAAGTCAAACTTACTGTAGTCTACATGTTAGAATTGGTGCATTAAAAACAACAAATATCTAATAAAATAACATAAAACCGTTTGGACACTATTTCATAAAACGATATAACATAAATCGTGGGAAACCGACAACCAATGTCGGTCAAATTCGTCGGACAACTATCTATATTTCTGTATATTTTTATTTTTACTTTATATTAAATTTTCTTTGGATTGTGGCTTATGAAATAATGACCAGGTTTTAAATAATTATACCAATCTACTTAATAAATATAAACAACAATTATTGCGTTCAGTTTATGTAACATCTAAGAAAAATAGTGTAAAATATATTTAGTGCTCACTCGGTAGGTTTTAAATACAACATTAACACAATAAACGTAGGTTCATTAATTAAAATGCTCAGATTAATTAATTGTGTATATTTAAACAACGTCATCAGAACGTGAAATGCGTTATTAATCTTAAGCTAACCGTATACGTTATAATCTACGTATATAGACACTACTTATGGAGAATTGAAAGTTTTGAATACTGTCCGGTAGAGGCGCTGTTCGATTTTCCATACGATGTATCTAAATACGTAAACTATAAAGTATACGGTTAGCTTAAGTATAATCTCACAATTGACGCACTGTATACCCTTCAAAATATTTTACACACAACTTTGGTTATACCTCACACAATCGGTACACCTCTAAACATACAAAAAACAATAAAAGAAAAAAACACAAGAGTGAAAAATAAAAAAAAACAACTGAAGATGCGACGATTTCCCGCCAAAACTGCGCCCGCGTATCACCAAACTTGTGTGGGGGTCGCGCACGTTTGCGACTGAACCGTCGTACGACGACCCGACTACATAGTCGCGACTATATTTTCATTATACCCAATTTTGATCGGTTTAAATATCATGTACGTAGTTTAGTTGTCAGAATATTCTGACTACTAAACATTTGTCAACAACAAATGTACGTAGTTTAGTTGTCAGAATATTCTGACAACTAAACAACGTCAGATCAGGGACAGTCCGTAACGAGTGTTGAATATGTTAGAATGTCAGCCGAGACCGACAGCTTGCACAGAGCAGAGCATTATAGTGGATAGTGTCTATACGACGGAATAGTCGCATAGTCGCGTCTCCCCAACGTAAAAACGCACAAGTTCGGATCTACGGGTTTCAGTTAAGGGGGGCAGAGTGCTAAAAGAACCCAAAACATATAAAAAAAAAAGATAACAGTGATAAGGAATGTGCGTAATAATAAAATAATAATAACCGCGGGGCAGCTTGTGGCGAGCTGTTGGTGAGTAGCGACCCCACGGACCCGAGTGCCCCAGAGAGTCGGTCAGGGCCCCCACCTCAGCGTGTCTTCGTCGGCCGAGTGGGAACCGACGGGGACCTGCTCTGTCTCGCCTTAATTGGCTGTCCAGAGAGGGGTCGGTAGAGCTATATGCTGCAGGGGTGGAAGTGTTGAAGGGTATAACGCCGCGAGTAACCACGGGAGAAAGCGCAGTACACCAATCTACACCCCTGAGCCGCTCGCGCCAGTGTTGACCCGCCATCGTCTTATAAGACGGCTTATTTGGGGCCCACCTAAAGAGCGGCGAGTTGCCACCTGCCAATAGTAATTAGATAGAAGCTGATCATGGCAGGTGTCCGCAACCCTTCCAATAGTCCCATCCCATATCCATCTAATCCTCAATCCATAGTCCCAATTATCTTTCCATATTCCTGCAATAGTGCTTGCTGAGGTAAATTCGCTGTTTATGCTATCATTTTCAGCAGTCGACCCCAGCAGGTGGTTAACATAACATAAAACTCTCAAAAAGGGCCTCTACGTGTTGGACCCATGTGCTCGCGCAAGCCTTCCAAAGATTCGGGTATAGCCCGTGTGGAGAGAGACATAATATATAATTATATGGCCAGACGAACACACCAACTATACGGTCCCACACTAAGCAACGCTTGTATTATGGGTACCGTACAATGGACTGAGGGCGAACTCAGTATATAATACTTACATAGATATTAAACATCCACACATGAATATAAACTTTCGTGCTCATCACATAAAGTTTGTCCCTACCAGGATTCGGGCCCGGGACCTTCGGCACAGAAAGCAGGGTCACTACCAACTGCGCTAATCAGACCGTCAATACAATAATATACTCATACTGTCTCCTTCTAACTAAAAGGACGCTCCGAAGCACGGCAGAAGTCGGATGGGATAGCACACCCATCTATATCCAGACCGGCTCGACGCGTGTTAACTCCGCGACCTCCTCCAACTCTTCTGGTCTGCTGATCTCTCGACTGTGATGTTCTGAAGATAAATAATGTTCAACATTAATGACAATCCCACTAATATTATAAATGTGAATGTTTGGATGGATGGATGTTTGTTACTCAATCACGCCAGAACCGCTGAACGGATCTGGATGAAATTTGGCACAGAGATAGATTATAATCTGGAATAGCACATAGGCTACTTTTTATCCCGGTAAAATGCACAGGGGTACAGAAAAGGACATACTTGTTAATCGCGGGTAACACCGCGGGGCGCAGCTAGTATCTATATATGTATATATATATAACTCCAGAATAGGTGGGCCGATTTTTACACACATTTGATTCCGACTACGACAAAGAAGATTGAATATGATTGGATATATACGGAATGATAACTTCATAAAGAACATGTCGGGCCCACTGGGATCGGCCCCAGGTCATTGCACGTACCCATAATACAATGTGTCCCAGTAGCATAACGTGTTATAAAGTTATAGAACGTCTAACAAATATAAAGATTACACCTGTTGTACGATCACAATTTAAAAATAAAGCCGCACGGGAATCGAACCCTCACGGTAAACGCAGTCGGCCAGGTGAGATATTTACGCAAAAAAATATAAAAAATGCGACTCACATCGTGAGAAAGTAAGACAGATGGTCTATGGCAAGGACGGGAACCAAAAACGATGCAGTTTTTTTTTTGGTAAAAAACACGCAATTATTTTTGTATGGAGGGGCTTTCTTTACTAAGCCATACCGTTATCCCTGATGTTTGCTAGATACATGCCATATATAATATCGCCAGACTAACATACCAACTATACGGTTCGTTACTAAGCAAGGCTTGTATTGTGGGTACCGTACAATGGACTGAGGGCGAACTCAGTATATAATACTTATATAGAAACATCGATGACTCTCGTACAAACATTCGTGCTCATCACACAAAGTTTGTCCACCCAAATGTTATCATTTTAGAGCGGGCAATGAATCGTAAATCAAGCGATCACAACACAACGCCCCGCGCGATAACCGACACGAGTGTACAAGCGCGCTCGTTTAAGATTTCATTGCAGTTTTAGATCTAAAATCGTTATTACTATTTTTTCCACTTTTTTCTTAAAAATCACGCTCAGATACACTTCTGTTATGACTTCATGCTAAAATAAATTAAAAAATATTGAAATAATTGCATATAATTCACGAAAAGATTGACGGCAAGAATCCTACTTTGGGGTTGGGTTGAATCCATGGTATCAGTTTTTTTTTACGAAGTCACATACATTCTGTATTTAAGTAATTTAATTTATAAATTTAAAGCATGCCATAGATGATTCCAATTCCAATTAAAAAATATGGCTCCATCGTTTATCTATGATTCTGCCATCGACAAGTGTAGAGGTGATTAAAAAACACACAAAAATAATAAAAAAAACAGTTACTGATCGATGATTATCCGGTAACTGGGGCGCATATTTCAATTCAGCATAATGGATGATTCAGTACATAATAATTCAATACTAACTTCGATAATGTCATATTGACAATTCACAGAAGTTTGAAATCACACTGTTATCTGACAGACAATTTTACTGCTCGCGTAATGTGCTAAAACGCCTACTGTGTGGATCCAAACAAAGTGACATCCACTGCTAGGCACGGGCCTCCCCTTAATGCGAGGGGGATTAGGCCATAGTCCACCACGCTGGCCCGGTGCGGGTTAGCGGACTCCACACGTCTTTCGAGGGGTTCTCTCAGACATGCAGGTTTCCTCACGATGTTTTCCTTCACCGTTTAGCAAGTGATAATCGTGGTTGAAACTGAGATTCGCACATGAAATCCAGAAATCCCAGAGGTGCGATGCCGGGGTTTGAACCTTTTAACTGAGAGTAATACCAGTGATACTCAGACTGGGACAAATTATTAAAAGAAATTAGGAATGTTACCCCCGCTGGGATCGAAGCCCAAGACAGTGATCCGAGCTATGCTGTGCCCCCAGGAGCCGAACAATGTCCCATCTCACTACGACCCGATCGGTTCAGATGGTAGCGACCCTGTTTTTTGTGCCAAGAGTCCCGGGTTCGAATCCCGGTAGGGGCAATCTTTGTGTGATGAGCACGAATGTTTGTACCCGAGTCATGGATGTTTCATATCTATATAAGTATATATATATAAATGGGTACGATTGTCCAGAAAAAAGAAGGTATATGGACAATTTTAACTTATGTTCGTGTCCGTACCCCCCTGCCTACCCTCCTGAATTTTACACCTTTAATATACCTCGTTCAACATTCAAGTACCAGGCCCTCATAAGCGATAGGAGTTCGCGAAAAGTTTGCACAACATAGCAACGACTGTTCGAGTCGATGGTTCGCGTCTAGACGCCTCCCCTGCCCCCCTCGCCGTCTAGACGGACGGTAGACTACCCCCCCACCCGGTGGGGGGGGACCAAAGGCTTCACCTGAAAGTTATTTTGGTTAAAATTCTTAGTATGGGGCAGATCATTTTAAGCCCTTATTTTTGGGAGCTTATGAAAATCTTGCCTCAAACGAATTAGCCTGGAGTTGGTTTCTGAAGGCGTAACCTTTTGCCAAATACTTATAAGTATTGGTAACAAGCTTTATATAAAAAAAAAACAATGATTTCCCTAGTATAGTAACGCACTTCCGCAATACCGTAATTCGTAATACTGTAATTCCCTAGTATAACTTTCTATACCGAGGGTCCTAGGTATGAATCCCGGTACGGACAAACTTTGTGTGAGCACGAATGTTTGTACCCGAGTCATGGATGTTTAATATCTATATAAGTTATGATATACTGGTATACCTCCAGTCCATTGCACGGTACCCATAATACAAGCGTTGCTTACTTTGGGACCGTATAGTTGGTGTGTTCGTCTGGCGACATAATTATTGATTATGTTATAATGTTTACCTTTTATTTGATTATCTTGGTAGTCTTTTTAAGCGCTGCTGAAGTCTCTCTTCACGCTGTAGTCCAATGCCTCAGTCTCGTCCTATTTAGTCTTCCTCTAGTCCGATGTTCCTGAAATTAGCAATAGTACAAATCTATACCAATATTGTACATGATAGCAAAGTTGGTAGAACGCTTGCCTCGGTCGTTACAGAGGCAATCGTTCTACCTCAACCTCGTTAGGTTCGCAGCTTCCAGCCCCGGCTCGCACCTCTGGAATTTTTGGATTTCATATACGAATCTCATTTTCAACCACGATTATCACTTGCTAAAACGGTGAAGGCGAGGAAACCTGCATGTCTGAGAGAACCCCTCGAAAGATGTGTGAACTCCGCCAACCCGCACTGAGGCAGCGTGGTGGACTATGGCCTAATCCCCTCGCATTGAAGCGAGGCCCGTGCCCAACAGTGGGACATTAAAAGGACTGGTATTATTATAATTATATTGTACCAATATTATACAGAGGTAAGTTTGTTAGTTTGTATGTAGGGGGTAATCTCCGGATCTACTGATTCGTACGGGCAATAGCTTGTATTTCATACAAGGATTTTGGGCTTCATAAGATGCTGGGCCAGAAATTAAAAATGTTTCAGGTTGGAACTCCACTGATACAAGCATTTTAGTTTACTGAAGAATAAGCTAAGCTGCTTGTATCATGGGTACCGTACCATGGTCTGTGGGTGATCCCAGTATCATAACTTAACATGGTTTCGCAAAAAGGGTATACAATTGTGAGAGACAGTGCAGAGATAGAGCGGAGAGCAGATTGAGTCCGGAGGAACGGAAAAAAATGCTTAAACATCTAGATATATATATCTTTTTAAAACAAATTATCAACGTTTTTATTACTATCTAAATACTATGTAGATCCGAGGCGCACTCACGCGCACCGGACATAGTGTAGACACAACAGATAACAGCCGAATATTACTCCTAATAATAATAGTAGGTAACTATTTAAACACTGATTATTTTGATAAACTTCTTGTAAGTATGATCTGCTGACTGACGACTATCGCGTGCAGTTTCGATGTGTTACCTCAGTGTGTGAGTCAGTGTGTTCACTAGGCGACTAGCCGCGACACAGCATAGTAGTAGTTCTGTGGTGTTTCTAGTTCGCTACTGTATAATAGCCTGATCACAGTTATCGCGTGCAGTGTCGATGTGTTCCGCAGTGTGTGAGTCAGTGTGTTCACTAGGTATCTGGCGTCGACACAGCACGGTGGTAGCTCTGTTGGTAGTTCCTAGCTAACAACTATTGTAGACAGCCGACCATCATGGCGTGTAGTGTCGATGTGTTCCCCCAGTGTGTGAGTCAGTATGTTCACTAGGCGTCTAGCGTCGACACAGCACGGTGGTAGCTCTGTTGGTAGTTCCTAGCTAACAACTATTGTAGACAGCCGACTATCATGGCGTGCAGTGTCGATGTGTTCCCCCAGTGTGTGAGTCAGTATGTTCACTAGGCGTCTAGCGTCGACACAACACGGCTGTAGCTCTGTAGTATTAACAGCTAGTGTTTGTATGTTAGTCCGCTGACAATCATCGCCTATAGCTCTAGTGTCGATGTGTTCCGCTAGTTTGTGAGCCAGTGTGTTCACAAGCCGTCTAGCGTTGACATCACGATGGTAGCCCTTTACTGTTCCTAGCTAGCTACAATCTAGAATTAACCATGGTTCTAGATTAGCGAGTAGGTCGGAGGCAATATGTTTGACAGCGAGTGTTAATATATAACATAATTTTCTTCCAACTCCTCCTATTTTTATCTTTCGATTTAATTCTTGCGGGTTCCAAGACAACTAACTGTATCCCAGGACTCGCCGAGGGTCCGACCTCGGTGTCGTCATGGGAGACCACTGTAGATCCTGGCTTACAGGAGTAGCAGTGGTGGGAGTGTGTGGCGGGCCTAGTCCCAAATAAAAAAAAAACCAGTGTCAATATGAATCGATGACATTGTACGACTGGCAAGAAACTGATGGAATCGGATGACCGTGATGAATGGATGTCATTGGAGGAAACTTATGTGTCCAGCAGTGGGCTATGGTTGATGGATGGATGTATACGAGGCATGTATCCCTATCATATGTTTTCCAATGGTCGTGATCATAGCGATATGAATGTCGATCCGGCCAATACGGTGGCGTTGATAATAAGTCAGGTTTAAATAGTAAATAGTTATGATAAGAGTCAGTGAAGTATACTTTATGTGATATACTTAGATGTCTATTAATTATTTAATGTCAGCAACCGCATGGAACTGACACTTTTGACAGATATTGTATGGGATATCTGTCAAAAGTGACAGTTACTATGCGGTTGCTGTTCGATTATGAGTCGATTGTGCTAGCAGACTTGGGGCCCTGATCTACTGATCCCATTCTGAAAATACTTTCACTGATTGAAAGCTACATTATTCCTGAGTGCTGAGTGCTATATGGTAGGTGTTATCGAGGTACCGCGGGCGAAGCCGCGGACAGAAGGTGTGCTACTAATAAAAACAAGGCACTACGCTTGTATTATACGGGTTTAAAAAATTGATTTCTTATATTTACGCGAACACTACACATTGAAATAAAACTAATTTTGGGATCCAGTAATTAATATAATTAAATCCAAAACCAAGCGCACCATTGCAAGACCTCAACACACTGTGAGCACTTTCTGCGTAGATCGGACCGCAAGCAACAACTAAATATGAGGGTACCCCGGTTCTAACTATGACACTAGCACGTCATCCACCCCAGTCCTCCCCAGTGACCATGGTTGCTGTAAAGCAGCCGAAACGTCGGGAACGTTAAAATATAAAATAAACGCGATAAAATCCCAAAATATAGTTTAATTTCAACGGGTTTCATAAACTCAAAATGGGGCAACCCCAGTATCATAATACAGAATAAATAAATACTCGTTCATTTTTTTTCACGCAATTTTTTGCTATTATTTTTTCTACGTAGGAACTCAAACGAACATTATTTCTTTTGTCAATTTAAAAAAAAAACCGTTTCCAATTTTCGACAAAAAAATAAAATATATTTTGCAAAAAAAGTTGCAAAGTCGCCATTGTGCAACCCCTTTGCAATAACCCTAATTTAAAATCGAACAATGGCTTCGAGTAACAAGGGTGATTTAAAAAAAATCTATAAAATCAATACCGGTAGTGTGATGATGGTGAATCGATGTTTTTTTACGATTCCCACTTTTTAGGGATCCGTGGAGAAGTCCATTTATTGACTAACAAATAAAAAACTTATCGCCGTACGACCCCAAACCCGCCACGCTTGCATTATGAGTACCGTACAATAGGCTGGCGGACAACCCTGTATATTACAAAAAAAAACAAATTTTAAAGATTTTATCGCGTGTACATAAGTTATTAACATTTCGCCTGCTTTACAGCAACCATGGTCACGGGAGGAAGAAATCTGTAAAACTAGTTTTATTTCAATGTGTAGTATTCGCGTGAATATAAAAAATCATCGATTCGGTCACGAGGGATGGCTCTGACAGATCGTCATCGCAACGAGAAAATTTCTAATCGAATCATTCAGATACTTGTCGAAACGTTCTGAATCAACGCAGGGCGCTTGGTACAGAAAGCGGGGTCACTACCAACCTTGCGAATCGTCGTTATTATATAAAATACGTCCAAGTTATTGGTGATACGAGTATGTTCGTATCTTTTTACCACCATTATAGCCACCTGTTGCTCGGGCCCCAATAATAATGGTTCGGTTTGTTTTTTGTTTATAAAGCGGGCTACACACATGCGGTTATAAGTGACAGCTTCACTGAAGACTTGGACTGATGAGTCAAATTGTTATGTGTTATGTTATGTATGTTTTATGTTAGGTACTGGGAATTGTACAGTTGAGGCGACGAAATTTTTTTTCTTATTTTTTTTTTTTTTGTAAAATGCCTCACCCACTATTGTGTAGGTATTTTGCCAACGTCAAGTGGAATGTTTTTTTTTTAATGTTAAAAATGAGAGATTCTATGCAGGTCTAGTCCGTGGACTAGGCTTAATAAGCCCCCCTAACCCTCCTACCAGTAAGGTTGAGGATACTTTTACTGACAAATTACCGGCCATCTTGGGAGAACTTGAAAAGTCATGTTATACTATTTTATTTCAATTCCCTTCACTCGTGCACGTTTATGAACACACAATGGTTAATATCCCGCTAATATTACACATTATATATGAAAAAAAAACACAAAATTGACAACTTCACTTTTGAACTTCACGCCAAAACCGGTATACTTTTTTTCTATAATAATCATTGGTTCATCAGAAATTATTGGGCACTCGTGAAGAAATTATCTGAGCAGAATAACAATCAATATTTATTAACTTATGCACCTACTTGATATTTATGAATAAATAATTAAAAATATACTTATAAAAAAACCATTTTAAATTGAAAATAAGTAAAATACGGAACCCAACATACAAATAAACACACACAACGGCTACTCAAAAAGACCGTTCGCCAAAACACAATACCGAGCTTAATCCGCGAAAAAAAAAAATGTCCCGCGCAACGCGTATTGACAGTTTATTTTTTTATAATTTTACACCACCAGCAAAGGAATCAGCTGCTGAGCCATGGACTACCCCCAAAAGAGGTTTTTTAAAACTTTTTTTTAGTGATTCGCGCAAAAGGGATGCGTTGCGAAACGGTGCTTTTAGGAATTATTTTTAGGAACGGTTAAAACTTTATGTTTAATGATATAATAATATGGCTTCTACTTTTATTTAATCCACGAACTCAATCGGTTATTGGATTGAAAGTGTTAGGTACAATAATAATTATTATTATTAGAATAACATAACATTTAAAATCTGAAAAAGGGCGTCTACGTGTTGGACCCATGTCCCCGCGCAAGCCTTCCAAAGATCCGGGTATAGCCTGTGCAGAGAGAGACATTATTATTATAGCTAGTATACATGTTGATCAAAATAGGTTTTGAACTTGCGAAAATGAACATCAAGGATCAACTAGTTCCTAGTTAGTCATAATGTTATGAGCTTCAAACTTAATTTAAAAAAATACTGTCTTATCCATGTTCTTCTTTAGTTTTTGTAAAAAAGAATATGCCCTGTAACCCCCTCTGCTAAATCTAACAATAGCGTCTGGTAGAGTAAGTGTCAGTCAATTAGACGCCATACGCCGTCTGACGCGTATTGTGAGCGCGCCATCTGTTGGTTAAAATATGGTACTGCTGCTTCGTAATGATCGGCGACTTAAATTAATTATATTACACACTAAGTAATTTTTTTTTAAATTATATTTTAACAATATTATGTATACAGACCAATCATATTATATCATACGATTTCAGCTATCAACGGGTTGAAGTAATTGAAAACAGAAAAAAATACTTCACTTCAACGCCATCTAGCGGTCGTAAATTACAACACTGAGCTCGTTTTGGGCTGACTTGCAAGTTTTGAGTACAATAAGGAAAGATAAGGCCTGAAGTTAGACCTTCAATATTGTTTTATTTTCAAAAAAAAAAAATCTTTTATAAATAATGTGTAATATTTAGTGGGATATTAACCATTGTGTGTTCATAAACGTGTACGACTGAAGGAAATTCAAAATAAAATAGTATAACTTGACTTTTCAAGTTCTCCCAAGATGTCCGGTACATTTTCAGTAAAGTATCAACAGCTTTACTGATAGTAGTAGGGCATTCATTTCATAATCATCATCGTCATCAACATTATCATCAGGGGTACTTATAGTTTTATAACATTAATCATCAAGGAACACTCGACACTGGCATAATTGTCACCATTCTGTAGCCGAATGTCAACCTAAAAAAAAAAAAGAAGGCCTACTTCTTCTTTTTTTAGGCGTACGCAGTGATAACTAAGTTAATAGAACACTCGCCTTGCTAACAAGGATCACAGGCTAAAAATATTCTGGAATGCATGTTGTTGTTGACGGCCTGCTTAGCGCAGTTGGTAGTGACCCTGCTTTCTGTGCCGAAGGTCCCGGGTTCGAATCCTGGTAGTGACAAACTTTGTGCCTATTGCCTTAAAACTGGGCACAATCCCCCCCTCCCCCCAATATATAGGGGGATTCAGGCCATAATCCATGACACTGGCCCAGTGGGGATATGCGCACTTCACACGGCTCTAAAAGGCAAGGGTTCATTTAAATGGGGCCAGTGAGGTTGCTGGATAAAGCACCTTATCAAGGTTGTGTCACAATATAAATACATTCCTTATTATAAACAATACTATCTTTTATAGGTCACCAGCAGTTCTGAACGTCACGTACGGACCGGCAGACGAAACAACGCTATATATGGCAGTCACGTATGTATATAAAAATATATAGATAGGTATGTTTGTCGTTACCCACATTGTTCAAAGGATGTAAGTAATTTTATACTGATTACTGTCTGGTTAGCAAGATGGAAATATGTGTACGTAGCGGCGCGCGCGCAGCTTGGCCAACGTGGTCGTGTTCAATCATTTGAAATCAATGTCGCTTGACGGAATCGGAAACTTCCGAAACGAGTTTCCGCAGTCGTCTACAGAATTCAAAGTTTTTGAACTGTCACCCGAGTATTATTTAAAATAGCCTTTTTCGTCAGTCTGAGGTTGATCCGCTTACTTTCCTAACACACATTGTATGGTACATTGAACAGCGCCTCTAGCGGACAGTATTTAAAACTTTCAACTCTACACACCATGTGTCTAAATACGTAGACTATGAAGTATACTGTTTGCTTACGTACACCTCATAGTTATCGATTTATACACTTACCTGCACAGAAACTGTAACGGTATAGTGTGTAGTGTAGTGACTGTCACTTTTGACAGATATCCCATACAATATCTTTTTTTTTAACGTGGCAGTTACTATGCGGTTGCAGTTCGATTATGAATCGATTGTGTTAGCAGACTTGGGGCCCTGGATTTAGCATCACATGTAGCTGTGTCGCTCACCTCCAAGCAATGGTACGCCTGTAGCTGTGCCCGGCGGATGTAGCATAGCGACATGGCGGCTACTGCGACCCCTACCAGCAACCGCGACAACACAGACTCACGTGGCACTAGTCTATGGAATTAATTATTTATGGCTGTCTGTCCGTTTTGGTATAGATGTGTCATTAGTATGAGCGACGTTTGGTGTGTAGGTCTACGAACCATAGATAGAGATCAGGCGGCATGTAACTGTCTATGTTCTTACTGGGCCCGCGATTTCGTTTGCGTTGGCTTTAGTTTTTTCGTAGTGTCCCGGGATAAAATGTTTCCTGGATTTGACCCGGGTGATGAGCTATATCCGGGAGAACTCTCATCAAAATCTGTTCAACAGTTTTACAGCAACGCGCATTCAGACAGGCAGATTTTGATTCAACAAGACACAAAGTTTTTTTAAAATATTATTGTAAAACATTCGCCTCGGAAACAAGATGTGCAATTTCAAACCCCGGATCGCATTGTAGCGACCTCTTCAACCTCGCCACCAGCTACACAGATGGCGCTGCAGACCCATTCAGAACAATTGACAATTCTACATACAATCCTGAAACGCGCTATGAGAGTTTTCGGAACACGTCACATATATACAAGATCCCGACCATAACCGTCGGGGCATAGCGGCCGCCCCGCCAGGCATACCACCCGCCTGGCTGGAAGATCTTCCCTTTTCCGCTGAAGCATCTTTGGGCTTTTCGGTTTTAACATATGTGCGAATCTCATTTTCAATATTTATTATCAGTTGCTGTACGGTGAAGGCAAACATCTGTCGTGTGAAGTACACCTAACCGCACTGGGCCAGCGTGGTGAACTTAAGACCCAAATCCTCCTCAATATGAAGAGCATCGGAGAAAACAAAATTGATAACCTGTCTCTTCGGCCTGTCTTTTGAAAATAAAAAAACATCCTAACTTTAATAGGGAAGATGGCTGGGTGCTACCACCGACTTGGGATTCAGTAATTAATATAATTAAATCCAAAACCGAGCGCACCATTGCAAGACCTCGAGACACTGAGCACTTTCTGCACACATTTCTTATTTACATTTAACATTTCATTATATACTGAGTTCACCCTCAGTCCATTGTACGGTACCCATAACACAAGGCGTGTTCGTCTGCCGATATTATTATTATTTATATACCTAACGTATTTTTAATTTTAAGAATATCGATGTCATATAACTAAACTCAGTAGATTTAATGTTTTCATGAAGCAATCTACCTAAAATAAATTGACTAAGTTTCTATTTAAGATAATCTAAGAATAGTTCATCACTTAGTACTATGCCTGGCAACCATATAAACGCCCTTTAAAGACGGTCAATTATACAGCTTGAACCATTGGCAACAATTAACTACATTTTTACATGACATTCGAAACATCCATTTATAATAATGATGGCCAAGAATTCCCTAATAATTAATACTGCTTGGTACGGGCCTCCCCTTAATGCGAGGGGGATAGTCCTCCGCCAAGTCTTTACACGTCTCTCAGACATGCAGGTATCGCTACGATGTTTTCCTTCACACCGTAAGAAAAAATCCCTACGTTAAAATAATATAATTATATCAAAAATATGATACCTATTTATAGCAAATTACTCATATTGTTAGTTAATTCACTTTGCTGTATTACCCGCATCGTTTTTAAACAATATCCACATAGAACTCATATATTTTGAATCACAACAAAATATTTAATTATGTTCACGGAATATAAGCACGACAACGATTCCAAGTGAGATTTTGCAAGAGAGTAGCGCGACCGTCCCTCGCAAGGTATCGACTGACACTGGCTGGCTAGGCGGGTTTGTATAGCAACAGTGTTGCCAATATGGTGGAAAAATACTCCCTGTTTTGGAATAGGGAAACGTTTTACTGATATACGACATTTGTTGCCTTTTAGCAGAGTCGAATATATATGCTCTTAGCATAATTCGACTTATCAACTAGAAAATTGAAAGGGACAAAGCTGTATGAAAAAACGGGCACCTGCTGTGCGTCTTATTCTTTCGTATAACTTTGTCCTGTTTGTGGGTTGAACCAACGAAATTAATGCGTCTTTTAGTAGGTAGCTTTATTAGAAGAAATTAGAATATAGTTTAAGTTTAAAATAAAGATACACTCATTACACAATAGGTAGTCACGTCGTGACGACGAAAATCAAACCAGTAAGCTTGAACATTAAATAGCTTACATTTACCCATAAATATGGGAAAATTTTCACCGTGGCATCACTGGATGCGGTGTTTCTGTCTGTGTGTCGTCAAGCAATAGTCTGTTATCCCGATTTACTATCACATTACAATTCTATACCTTAACTTCGTAACATAAAGTTACAATTGGAAGTTCGTGTAATCATAATCGCACATTCTAAACTTTTTGTTGCCATGGTAACGGTCCTTGTATTATATCTTTACGACAGTTGAATTATGAGGTTGGCAGAGAGGACAGAGTGACGAATCGTTTGGTTAAATGTGTTATTTCGTCTCCAATACGGTTGCTTTAAGGTTAAAAAAAATCTTCTGAAATTGAAAGTGACCATTGAGTTTCGTGCCGAGTTCGTAAGGCCGGGTAGGACTTTGGTGACTGATTTTTTACATCAGCCAACCTCCGTGCTTCGGAAAGCAAGTTAAGCTGTCTGTCCTAGTTATCACTCTAACCTCTTCGGCAGTCAGAAAGAACAGTTCTGATAAATAGTATTACGCTTTGGTAAGCCGTAGTCCCGTTAATTGTGTCTCGGAGACAGAAGACTGTCTCGCTCTGAGGGAATATCGGTGGTCACACGAATCAAAGCAGACTGGAAGCTGGCGACGATTCAATATAAGTGGAAATAGGCTTAGCAGAAGCAAGAGTATATTGCTGACTCTTTTTATTAGATCTAACGTTGTATACCGGTGGTGGTTTAACATACAGTAGCGTCTAAGATTCCCTGCAATTTGCGAGCTATATCGATGTAAGATAATGTCTAATCAATATAAGTATTATATACTGGGATCGTACGCTACCCATTATACAAGCGTGGCTTAGTTTGGGTCTATACAGTTGGTGTGTTCATCTGGTGTTATTATTTTCATATTTCTATTATGATTTGAAGCTATTAATGTGCCAATTACCCTGGAATTAGCCATATTTTTTCACCATATTTTCGACGTTCACAGACGCTCCCGTCATTATCCCGTGTCGTCCTCGTGTCGGCACACACAATGCAAGGGCAACGACCTCGACCTGTCTAGACGAAGCCCAGACTGCAGCGAGGTATTTACAATCGTAGCGTTGGCCCAGCGGTGGGCGAGATGTCAGGGCGATACTCGGGTCGGTCGGGGACAAATACTTTTTTTTTTATCCGGGTCTGGGGCTCCAGACACTCCCACGCCTGTTACTCCTGCACCCAGGGCCCCAAGTCTGCTAACACAATCGAACAGCAACCGCATAGTAACTGTCACTTTTGACCGATACCCTACAACATCTGTCAAAAGAGACTGTTACTATGCGGTTGCTATTCGATTATGAATTGATTGTGTTTAGCAGACTTGGGGGCCAGGACTCACAGCGGTGACCGACGAAGATGCCAAGGTGTGACCCTCGGAGTCCCGGGATCAAGTTAATTGTCTACTTGTTCAGCTAATTCTGAAGTACAAACGCTCGCTGCAGTCGTATGTACTAAGTTATCCAGTGGGAACCCTGACATTATTAATAATAATATAATATCACCAACACACCAACTATACGGTCCCACAATACGCAACGCTTGTATTATGGGTACCGAACAATGGACTGAAGGCGACCCAGTATATAATGCTTATATAGATACTCAACATCCATGACTCGGGTACAAACATTCGGCAGTTCAGCAGATAATATAAATCAAGTATTGAAACTTACCTAATTTTGGATTATAATCCTGAATTCTAAATCCAATTGGAATATGTTTCTCCAGTAGGATCGAAGTCAGAACACTCGTGATAATCTGTAACAAAAATATACATCTTATTATTCAATGCTAAATATAATAAATACAGCCTTAATTACACAACAATGATATCGCTAGACGAACCCACCCACTGTATGGTCCCAAACTAAGCAACTCTTGTGTTATGGGTACCGCACAAAAATAAGGGGCGATCCCAGAATATAATACTTATATAGATATAAAACATCCATGACTCGGGTACAAACATTCGTGGTCATCACACAACGTTTGCCTCAACCAGGATTCGAATCCGGATCCCTCAGCACAAAAAGCAGGGTTACCAACTGAGCTAATGAACTAACACTTAACGATAAATAATCGTATCGTGTATCGTATACGACTCGAAGTAATCGGAACGTCTAAGCGAGCCTATAACCAACACTCCGATTCTTAACATCACTGACCTAGCCAACATAACACACGTTGAGCCGACGAGAATATTTTTTTCTAAGCAGCTATTGCTTTGCCCGCGGTTCTGTCCGCGCTAATTTCAATTACGCTTCTCAGGTCGACCCTTGATAGAATTAGCGTCATAATATGTACCATATCTTCGAGTCTAACCATAGGGTGTATATAGTGAACACTATATCGAAATCTGTCAGGTTGTTTTCCCGCGATACTCGGACAAATAGACTCAAAAGAATTAAAAAAACCTGTATATAATGTATATAAATTTATTTTTATTATACAAATGTCTTTATTTTATTTACATTGTTTATCTTTCCTATTAATGAGTATATTTTAGTTTTTTTGTTTTTTCATGTAGATATCTTTGTATATACACCTATTGTACGTAATTTATAGTAAATAAAAAGACCTCTTTTTTAGATTCAAAGACGTTTCATAGGGTTTTGAGGGTTTTTGAAATTCCATTGTTATAGTGAAGATAAACATGAGCCAACATATCTCAAATAAACTGACCCAGGGCCAGGTCAACTGAAGGACCGTGCTGGGTCCCCCTTGTAGCGAGGGGAGGCCCGTGGCCAGATGTGGGACGATGGAAAGGACTAATATAACCATATTATTAAGGTACAATATTGTGGAGAAAGCAGCGGTAGCCATATTGATAGAACGCTTGCCATTGAATCGAGGGTCGCAGGTACAAACCCCGGCTCGCACCTCTGGAATTTCTAGATTCCATGTGCGAATCTCATTTTCTGACGGCTGAAGTAGACAATTGGCCACCGTTTACGGTGAAGGAAAACATCGCGAGGAAACCTGCATGTCTGAGTGAACCCTTCGAAAGACGTGTGCCGTCCGCCAACCCGCACTGGGCAGCGTGGTGGACTATGGCCTTATGCCCCTCGCATTAAGGGGAGGCCCGTGCCCAATAGCGGGACGCATTAAAAACGGTTAGTATAAAATTAACCACAGACCAATACTTTTTTATTGGTGGCTACCATATTATATCATTTAATATATTTTTAATAATTTAACGATTACGTAATATTTTCATGATTATTTCAAGTTCAATGTCGCGGTCACCGTCATGTCATATTCAAGCGTAGACTTGTTTAGAAGTTCCGACGTAACGCCTCCACTAGCATATATATAAGTTACGACGTAAATGTGGGAACCATGTAGCCATTAACTTGTAATGATATAGGTAACTTAGAGTTAGTACTTTAGTTGTAAATACCTATTGTACATAATTATTTATATCAAATTTACAACAATTGACTATCATACTAAAATTACACAAAATCATCACGACTATACCCTGAAAAGGTAGACAGGGTTGCACTGTATTCCACCTGAATTTCACTAAAGGTATTTCAGTCACAATGTGGGCGAGCTGGGTGCACTTCCCTAAGTCAAAATCGAATCGAACTAATCTGCTCATGCCCAGCGGACTGTTGCAACTACTTTGCCATAGGGGAAAATTATATTGTCATATACCTATGCCATATATCTAGGACTACATATTCATATGATACTGTAATTCAGACATATGATTATACTAGCTGCGCCCCGCGTTGTTACCCGCGATTAAAAAGTATGTCGATGCCTATGTCATTTTCTGACCCCTAAACTACCACTATCTATGCGAAAAATCATGTCGAGCCTTTGCTCTATGAAAAATTAAAACAAATATATCCCACGGGAACTAAACATTTTACCGGGGTAAAAAGTAGCCTATGTGCTATTTCAGACTATAATCTATCTCAGTGCCAAATTTCATCCGGATAATTTCAGCGGTTCTGGCGTGATTGAGTAACATACATCCATCCATCCAAACTTTCACATTTATAATATTAGTGGGATTTATGTTTCCAATCCTTTAATGATATCGTCTACAATCATATGATAAATCCAGATCTATGTCATAGATATATGATGATGTAAAAAAGTTGCCATAGAGACAGTAGTGTACTTAGTAGTATTTATATGTTTTTTTTACAAAACATTCACGCCCAGTGTTGACACAATAAAAAAATTGTCCGATATCCTGTATCCTGAAATTGGTACTCACACATTCGCAGCCAGACAACTCACACAGATGTATATTGTCGTGTAAGCGTGTAAGTGAACGTCGGCCGACGACGCACACACACGCAGGCGTCTCATCGTGACCAGATACATGATGTTTTGTGGAGTAAATTGATGATTGTACGTTTTTTTAATTCTTTTTTTTATCACCTTACGAACGCTGACTATATGGTCCCACACTAAGCAATGCTTGTAGTATGGGTACCATACAATGGACTGAGGGCAAACTCAGTATATAATACTTATATATATATATTAAAAATTCATGACTTGGATACACACATTCATGCTCATCACACAAAGTTTGTCCCTACCAGGATCCGAATCCGGGACCCTCGGCGCAGAAGGCAGGGTCACTACTAACTGAACTAATCAGTACATCAATTGCGAGATTATTCGTAAGCTAACCGTATACTTTATAGTCTACCGTATTTAGACATTTTGAACGAAGAATTGAATGTTTCAAATACCGTCCGCTAGAGGCGCTGCGCAATTCTCCATACAAAATATCTAAATACGGTAGACTATGAACTACACAACTAAATAGACAAGATAGAAGCACGTCTTCTTTACTATAGAAATAGGTGTATTACAGTATAAAACTGCTAAACGGAATAATTAACGAAATCTGACGAAATTCATCGCTGTGAAACAGTCAACCCGCTGTAGATACCTGCACACATACACAGAACCGTGTCCGTACACGTCTGCCTCACGCACACAAACATAAGCCTATAGAACTTCTGTTACCACATAGACACCTCTATCCATACCCGTCTGGCCGCACACATAGGACAATGCAATACACATGCATATACAACCGTGTATATACGAACCCACACACACGCAATTCCAGCTCAGAGCTGACCCACACATTGAAACAGCGTGGCTGTAAGCATAAATCTGAACGCACACATCGGCAACTTAGTGCGTTGACCCGGCCGTCGGTTTTTGCAGTGCACAAGATTTAAGAATTTTTAGAATTTATTCTTCATACGTCCCAATCGATAATCGACTCTATTTTTGGGGCGTTAAGCTCTATTAATCATTATAGTGAACATGCTTATAATCATGGTAACAAGTCTTGAAAAGGCTTTTTAATTTAAACGTAATTTAATTTTGACGACTTTGTCATCGTACCCGGCGTATTATGAACGTTTATTTCCCGGCCTAAAATATATCTGTAAATTGTAACGACCTAGTTCCGGCTAGATAGTACTTTGTCTCAGTCTGTAATTGTAATTTTGACCGACAGACAACGCTTGGAAAGAACATATTTATTCAACGGTCTAGAAGACAATGATGATAAGTACTGGATATGTAGATTTTCAACAGCAGTGATAGCCAAGTTGATAGAACACTTGCGTCGGTAACGAGGATCACAGGTTCAAACACTGACTTGCTCCTCTGGGATTTCTGGATTTCATGTGCGAGTCTCATTTTCAACCACGATTATCACTTGCTAAACGGTGAAGGAAAACATCGTGAGGAAACCTGCATGTCTGAGAGAACCCCTCGAGAGATGTGTGAAGTCCGCCAACCCGCAATGGGCCAGCGTGGTGGACTATGACCTAATCCCCCTCGCATTGAGGGGAGGCCCGTGCCCAGCAGTGGGACATAAAAAATATGGCTGGTGTTATTATGTAGATTTTCAGGAGAGCAGTTTAAAATTTGACACTTTTTAAACAGTTAGCAATAAAAAAATGGATAGTTACTTTTTTATAGGTGATAGAGTACTTGTCTATGTCTTTTTTTTTTTTAAATACAGAAATAAATATCGCCAGACGAACACACCAACTATACGGTGCCACACTAAGCAACGCTTGTGTATCACGGGTACCGTACAATGGACTGGGGGCGAACCCAGTATATATTACTTATATACAAACTTTCGTGCTCATCACACAAAGTTTGTGCTTACCAGGACTCCAACCCGTGATCCTTGGCACGGAAAGCAGGGTCACTACCAACTGCGCTACCCAGGCCGACGATTTAAAGAAATATACCCATCCATGAATTGTACTGAAGAAAATTCAGAAACTTAAAATTTATTTAAGTTACTACTGCTACTAACTATTAACTTATTATTTATTTAGGTATTCACTTAACCTCATTGTCTACCAGCCTCGTAGCAATAAAGACAGCATAGACAATTTTAATAAAATCACTTAAAATGTTAAGTAGTACTTTTTAAAAGTTTAACAGTGGAAAGTAGAAATGTTGATAAATACTTTGTATGTTGATAAATGTATGAGAAAATCTATTTTGTTGCCATGTCTTAATAGTTATTCGGGGCGGAGATAAATTCAATAAAACTAAGATCACAAAAATCGGCTCACCCGTTCTTGAGTTATAAACGGTTTAACTAACACGAATTTGTTTTATATATACACTAGCTGTTACCCCCGACTTTGTCCGCGTGGTATTTAACAAAAAAGTTGCTAAAATAAAAGTAGCCTAAGTTACTCCTTGTTGCATCAGCTATCTGCCAGTGGAAGTCCCGTCAAAATCGGCCCACCCATTTCTGAGATTAGCCGAAACAAACAGACAGACAAAAATTTTAAAAAAAATTGTTTTGGTATAATTACCGTATACACTTACTTAGTAAAAAGCGGTTATTTTAATATTACAAACACACTCCAATTTTATTTATTTGTATAGATTTATCGAACCATGGATTTTACGCAATCACACCAAACCGTTGACCCAATAAGACATTACTACTTATATTCCGAGAAATTAGCCCTATGTATACATTCGCCCCCCCCCCCCCCCCTCCCCCTCGCATTGAGGGGAGGCCCGTGCCCAACAGTGGGACATTAAAAAGGGCTGGTATTATTACTTATTATTATACGTTCGCCAGGGGTTGATATCGACGCGGAATACAACCCCCATACTTTCTTTTTTTTAATGGTCGTAAGGGTGAAAGTCAGGGGTGGCTATTGGTTGGACCACCCTTTCAAAAGGGTGGTTTTATTCTTGTTAAGATAGACCAATAGTAGCAATTATAGCCATGTGTCTCGAATACTGGCTTTGAAATGACGAGTGTGCAGGTTCGAATCGTGCAACTTTTAAACGTTTTGAACACCAAAATCTAACTTATTCTAACTTAATTATGTGATGGATGTTGACTCGGTGCCAAACAACCGACCAACGAAAGTGTTGACAACGAAGTTAATGTATAGGTAATCTTTGTCGCGAACCGGAAATACTCGACTCGGTTGTTCGTTTGGCACCGACTCAACATTCATTACATATTACATTAAGTTAGACTAAGTAGATTAAGTTTGATTTTTTGCTAAGTTAGATCCATTTTTTAAGGCGGTTCTTTGTTGTTGTTAAAATATTTGTTATTTATTATAAGGATGTGTTACATTATACAGATTCGGAATTAGGAAATCCGCGAAAGATCCTAGCGACCGAAATAGTTCACAGAATCACCAAGCTAAGGGGGCAGTGGATAGGCCACATCGCTCGTGGAGCTGATAGTCAGAGAGGAAAGGTTCGGAGCGGCAACCCCCCCCCCCCCCCCCCCCCCCGAAAACTGGAAGACGCAGCGTCAGACGCCCCCCCCCCCCCCCCCCCACGAGATTGACCGACAACGTTCTGTTGTGCTATTATGTAACGACAATCTCGTATCTCACGCATCGGTCCGAAAGTGAATTGTAAAATGTCAGTACAAAATTCACATTTACAAGTGATTTAGATTAGTGCAGTTGGTAGTGACCCTGCTTTCTGCACCGAGGGTACCGGGTTCGAATTCTGGTACGGACAATATTTGCGTGATGAGCGCGAATGTTTGTGCCCGAGTCATTGATGTTTAGTAATAATAATAATTTTTTTTTTTTTTTGTTTCAAATTTGTGTACGTTTTAAACGTACACAAATTTGAAGTCTTGTGGTGAATCCTAAAATATTGAACAAAAGAGTTCAACGCGTTGATTCTAAGACCATGAAGAGGAAATCAGACAACCGATATGCGTTCGTGAAACGTCGTCATGGTCCATCTCAATCTCTTCCTAATCATAGGTGGAGAAAGAGAGAAGTTGTTCCTTCCACCGACTTTATTAGGTCTATCGATCATATGACCGCCAGGTCCAAGGCCGTGGCCAGGAATTCACTTCCAGAGACATTAATGAGTACCTATGTATGCGACGGAGGATTCTCTAAGGCATTACATAACCCTACAAAAGTAATAGTAATTTGTAAATGTCGGAACCATGTAGCCATTAACTTGTAATGTACTTAGAGTTAGTACTTTTTTTGACCAGCTCCTAGTCTGCCTAGCCGTTCCTACATTAGTCTCACGCACCCATAGCAATGTACTGCTCAAAAATATATAATATCTTTTAAAAAAGAGCAACCATGGAGTTCCTCGCCCGTTCTTCTCCATAGGAACAGCATTCCGAACGGGTGGTAAAGTAGTAGCATAGTATTGTGTAACTATTTTGACGACTCATAAGTACTGTACTTAATGGTTTACATGAATAAAAAATATTCTGATTCCTTACGAACTTAATGAACTCAGACATGCAGGTTTCCTCGCGATGTTTTCCCTTCATCGATCAAGGGTTTTCTGGCCAAAGGAATATCTGCCACATGGTTGCCAGGTACAATGATGTTGAATATTGAATACGCGTCGGTAGTCTTATGAAGTTCGCGGATGCTGTACGGGGAGAGGCAGGGGGGAAGGGAGGGGGGACACGGGGCCCCTCTCGCGGCGAAATCGTGTGTGTATACTGGTTTAGGGGTCCATAATAAAGGTCCTCAATTATCAGAACAAATATCGCCTCAAGTACGCCAATAGTGCAGTCTAAAACATAGCAGTGATAGCCAAGTTGGTAGAATGCTTGCCTCGGTAACGAGGATCGCAGGTTCAAACCCCGGCTCGCACCTCTGGGATTTCCGGATTTCATGTGCGTTTTAAAGATCCGGGTTTAGCCCGGGTGGAGAGAGGGATATATTAATCTATAAAAATAAAAATTCATAAAATTGGAGTGTCTGTTTGTAATAATAAAATAACCGCTTTTTACTAAGTGCATTTGGATGTATACACGGTACATATACCAAAACAAAAATTTTTACAATGTCTGTCTGTCTGTCTGTTTGTTTCGGCTAATCTCTGAGATGGCTGGACCGATTTTGACGGGACTTTCACTGGCAGATAGCTGATGTACTTTTTTTTTTTATGGGTTTTTTTTTGGAAAATCTTTTTTGTTACTCACCACGCGTACGAAGTCGCGGGTATGTAACAAAAAAAGTATAGTATAAGACATGATAGCCAGGTTGATAGAACGCTAGCCTCGGTAACGAGGATAATTTTATATATCTGCATTTTTGTCTATACGGAACCGTCACGTCTAAAACCTGCCTCACGCTAGCGGGCCGCGTGATTCAGCGCCGGGATAACGACCACTGTGATCTCGTCCGGCGGCTACCGAGATACGCGGCGAGGGCGCGCACGCGCAGCCGCGCGGCCGTGTGCGCGCGCGCCGGCGCTGTGTGCGTGAGCGCGGGCGCATTGGAGAGGACGACACGAGAACATTTACCTTAAGGTGGAAGTGCTCATGTATTATGTTTGCTTAAGGTTCCAAGGTTTGTAATTTTTTTACAAACCGTAGAGTATTGTATCGCTTTAGGTATTTTTTAAGCAAACTTAATACATCGAGACATCCAATGCAGAATGCCAATATCGCAAAAAACTAAATTACATCGTAAAGATGTCCAAATTTTTCGTAAAAAAATAAAAATCATTGATATTTTGAATTTCGCGCCCTGACCTTGCGCTTCCACCTTAAGTACAAGCTGATTGAAAAGTGGTATATTAAGTACAAGCTGATTGAGAAGTGGTATATTAAGTACAGGCTGATTGAGAAGTGGTATATTAAGTACAAGCTGATTGAGAAGTGGTATATTAAGTACAGGCTGATTGAGAAGTGGTATATTAAGTACAAGCTGATTGAGAAGTGGTATATTAAGTACAAGCTGATTGAGAAGTGGTATATTAAGTACAGGCTGATTGAGAAGTGGTATATTAAGTACAAGCTGATTGAGAAGTGGTATATTAAGTACAGGCTGATTGAGAAGTGGTATATTAAGCATTGAGCCTGCGCTTCTTTAACGACTTTGTAATCATTTGTGAAGTTACAATTTGGATGTGTACTCTTATTAAAAATAAATATAATTGTCTATTGATTTCTTATATTCACGCGAATACTACACATTGAAATAAAACTAATCTTACGGATTTTATGGCGGTAATTATACGTTTTTTACGTTCTCAAAGTTTTGGCTGATTTACAGCAACCATGGTCACGGAATTAGGATGTTTTTTTTTTAATTTCAATAGCCTCACGTATCATCCTTGGTCGGAATCGGTGTTCTTTTGCGAGGATCTGTCGTCGATCAAATCTGATATAATGGCGGGTGCGATCCTGTACATGTTCACAGATTGCAGACTTCGCCGGCGCTCCATTAAGTCTGCAATCTGTACATAAAATAAACGCGAGAAAATTCGAAAAAATTGTTTCATTTCAATGTACCTACCTATCTATGTAAGTCTATACTTAACATTATAAGAGTTTGGTGGTTTATGAGTTTAGATGTAGGGAATCTGTGGATCTACTGATCTGTGGGGCAAGCAGGAACGAATTTAATCCTAACGTCATCCAGAAAACATGCTGTCATAGTCATATAGTTCGATTATGTGGATGATAAAGCACCTTGCGATTCTTCTTTCTTCACGAAATGAGATGCGATGAAATAAAATGGATATGAATATGGCCTCACCCACAGCTTAGCGGGTATTTTGCCAATGTCAAGTAATTAATAGCAATAACACATTCAATAAATACACATTATAAATAAAATAATGGATGTGACATGAAGATATGAAAATGGCGTCCCCACCTTGTGATTGATCGCTCAAATATCTAGCGTCAATTAAGATTTATGATGTCAAAGTGTAGCGTGTGTGCGCCTCGCATGGCAACACACTGGAGCTTATTATTATTATTGTTGTAACAAACATAGATCGTAAAAAAAAAGTCAAGCTCGCTGTGTTTCTCGCCGGATCTTCTCAGTTGGGGTCGCGTTCCGATCCGGTTGTAGAGTTAAGAAAATAAAAAGGAAATGACAATTTGAAAGTGCCCCCGTAGGTCTATACGAAATAAATGATTAGACTTTGACTACACTTATTTATGAAATCTGTGGTCTGAGAGGGGTGGAACACGCTACGTTAGCGGAGCCTTACTTAAAAAAGAGTGTGCTTGAGTTACGAATTCTGAAAATTATTTCACTAATAAGAAGCCACATGATCCCTGAGTGCTAGAGGCTGTGTTTCATCGTGGTACCGCGGGCGAACCAGGGTGCCGAAGCAAGTCAATTATCGTGTCGTCGTTCAATGGAAATAAGCTTAAGCCAATGACACGAGGCAGACGTCTCGCACTTAGATCTAGCCAGTCGACGGCCAGCGCTGGGCCTGGCGACACATCATTTCTGGCTTAAAATATTAAAGGCAGGTAGAAACGACCATAACCTTAAATAACACTATACAATGCACCGTATGGGCGGCTAGTAACAAATCCAAGTAGTCTAATAGATATAGGTGTGAAGTCCGCCAACCCGCACTGGGCCAGCGTGGTGGACTATGGCCTAATCCCCCTCGCGTTGAGGGGAGGCCCGTGCCCGGCAGTGTGACATTCAAAGGGCTGGTATTATTTTTATACAGCAATTGATAATTGAAAATGAGATTCGCACATGAAATCCAGAGATCCCAGAGGTGCGAGCCGGGGTTTGAACATGCACACCGTGTTTCTAAAACGAACGAGCCCGGTATAATGACCGTAGACCCACCAGCTGTTAGACCTAACCAATAAAGGTGGCTGTAGACCCACCAGCTGTTAGACGGAAACAATAAAGGTGGCTGTAGACCCACCAGCTGTTAGACGGCACCAATAAGGGTGGTTGTAGACCCGCCAACTGTTAGACGGCACCAATAAAGGTGGCTGTAGACCCGCCAACTGTTAGACGGCACCAATAAGGGTGGTTGTAGACCCGCCAACTGTTAGACGGCACCAATAAAGGTGGCTGTAGACCCGCCAACTGTTAGACGGCACCAATAAAGATGGCCGTAGACCCACCAACTAATAGACGCGACCAATAAAGGGACCTTACTTAGACTATCACCTATCTGATGGAACTGTATTTCATGTAATAGAACTTTACAAGTATAATTAATCAAAATAATTAGTCATCCTGTTTAATCTTCACACGGCTTTAGAAAAAGGTGCAGGAAGTGAAGTGCGAGATTATTCGTAAGCTGTGTGTGAGTATGCTACCCGGGGTGCGCGTTGGTGGACTTGAGGTTCTCTCAGACATGCAGGTTTCTCCACGAAGTTCTTCTTCACCGTTTGGCGAGTGATAATCATGGTTCAAAATGAGATTTTTTTTGGGGTCAAGTCACCTTCGTCCGTAGGAGAATGAAGTACCCTCGAGATACCCTACACGTGACCCTGGGTGGTGCCAACCAGGTGACAACTCTACTGGTGGTAGGCTTCGGCCGTGGCTAGTCACCACCCACTGAACAAAGCCATGTCGCCAAGCGGCCTAGCCGTGTTCCGGCATGATGTTCGGTGTTGCCATTCATGGATGGCGGGTCGGATCAGTTGCGCTGCATGTGCCTAGTTTATGTAGCGTCTCGATCTACTGCCGCCTTCCTACCTAGGCAAGTATGCTCCATCGTAGATCTCATCGTCACTTACCATCAGGTGAGATCGAGATCAAATACTTGCCTATAAATGTATAAAAAAAAAAAGATTAGCACATAAAATACTATAAACCCCTTAATTTATAATCATGTATGTACACAGAAATAAGTACTTAATATATACATAGGAACAAACACGTAGGTACAAAGAGTTTACAAAATTACTTTCTCTCAATCACCAATAGATGTCGCTAGTAGGAGGTAAAGAATTACTGAATTTTATTTTTTTTATACCTGGCGGTGTTCGCGACTTTACTCGTGGATTAAATTGGCTATCCCGGGGAAGCCTTCTATTGTCCGGGATATATATGATACATGTTGATATAGCTGCATAAAAATCCGCTACAGATTTTTGGCTACACCGCGGTAACATATCTTCTTCGGACAATATGTATCCTTTATCAGGACCCGGGTAATAAACGATCACTATAATACCAAATATGTCTGAAATAATTCTATTTACAGCTAGCTCTTTACGTATACAATCAAGATGCAATCTTTATTATATTTTAATAAATTGTAATAATTAAGATCTGTTTTTAAACACCTTTGTCGAAAGACAAGCGAGCTGAGTGAAATAGCTTGTGGTGAGAGTGAGTTGTCACTCATGATACTCCATATATTATCTCTACTCTCTCACTACATTCTCCACACCCTTTGGAAAAGGACACACTACATTGAGGTGCCTCTCGCTCAGCCCCGTCCCGTACAACAGTGATCAATCCTGTCAAAGCAGTAAATCCACTCTAAACAAAGATAACACCGCGATACTGAAACTCTATCACAGTATTATGTAATTTGAAATTTGCACAACTTTAAAAGTGAACTCTTCAGTTTCGGCAACTCAATAACAGATGGCATTACTTGTAGGATGATATTTTTGTAAATAATCTTCCTTGTAATTACTCAGCTATTATTACGTGACTTTCCCTGGATGGGATTACTTATGTGGAATTTCAGGATACACTCTATCTTTAGCCTGAATTTCATGCAAATATATACCAGGGCAGTGCATGAAACACCGAGGTAATGTCGTCATGTTATTGATTTATGTATTAGACTTGAAATGTTGTAATACAATCCATTTTGAAGTAGTGTATCGACCCGGGACGCTATTGAAGCGAGCCTCGACGATAATTAAGCAGACCCTATTAATTGACAAGCCGAGGGTCAGTGGTGGGTCCTCTTTCCCCATAGGTTAACAATGGATTTCCGCCAAGTATCGCCTAGTTCTATCAATTAGACCCTATTAAAGTAACCCGGATGCTAGTGAAGCGACTCCGGACGCTAGTGAAGTGACTCCAAGAAGCTATTGCAGCAACGCCGGACACTTGTGAAGTGACCTGGGACGATGTTGAAGCTACGCAGGACGCTAGTGAAGCGACCCGGGACGCTATTGAAGCGATCCCGGATGCTAGTCAAGCATAACGAATGCTAGTGAAGCGAGCCGGGACTCTATTGAAGTGTCACGGATAATAGTGAAGCAACCTGGGTTCTAGTGAAGCAGCCAGCGACGCTATTTAAGCGACCCCGGATGCTAGTGAAGCGACGCCGGACGCTAGTGATGCGACTCCGGATGCTAGTAAAGCAACTCGGATATTAGAGAATCAACCCAGGACTCTATTGCAATGATCCTGGAAACCAGTGAAACAACCCGAATTCTAGTGACGCAATCTGGGACGCTATTGAAGCGACGTCGGACGTCATTGAAGTGACCCCGGATGCTAGTGAAGTGCCCGCTACCCCGTCTGAGTCTCGTACAGGTCTAGGAGATTGAAAGTATATTTTATGACCTACCTCAATCTTAATACGCTTGACCTACGATGCATAATCCCACTAATATTATAAATGTGAAAGTTTGGATGGATGGATATTTGTTACTCAATTACGCCAGAACGGCTGAACGGATCTGGATGAAATTTGGCACAGAGATAGATTATAGTCTGGAATAGCACACAGGCTATTTTTTATCCCGGTAAAATGTATGGTTCCCGTGGGATAGCTATGTTTTAATTTTTCATAGAGCAAAGGATCTACATGATTTCTTGCATAGGTAGTGGTAGCTTAGGGGTCACAAAATGACATAGAGTATTTTTATCCCGAAAAAATGCACGGTTCCTATGGGATAGCATACAGGAACCGTGTTTTTTTAAACTCAACTTTTTAATCGCGGGTAACACCGCGGAGCGCAGCTAGTATTACATAAATGTAAAGAAATACTATCACGCCTGTATTCTCGGTAGGGGCAGTCAGAGGTGTAACGTTGTGCACCCATATTTTCATAATCCCCAGTGTATTGAGCGAGCCAATTGCCATATAATTGCCACACGTCTAGACTGTGTGGGTTGTTGTTTATAATTTGAGCAATAAAACAACATCACGACGGGCGTTCCGACGGGTGTGGTCAGAGACATTCCGAACATATTTTTGATAGATCTCCGGTAGGTAGGCCCTATTATATGTCGGAAGTGATAATTACGATGCTATTGTCACACCATTGCGAGTGAATTGTTATCAAGATTTAGCTACGTTGTGTTGAGACGAAATTACAAAAAGTAATCCTTATAAATCGGTGAGATATGGTTAGGTATTTACTTATATGGTTTGTGTATATTTGTATTTGTGGCCAAATTTGCGTTTTTAATTGGCTTGTTCAGAATTGACACCGCTGTATATTCTGGTGTACAGTCACATAAATTTCCCCGTTATGTAATATATCCCACTAATACTATAAATGTGAAAGTTTGGATGGATGGATGTTTGTCACTCAATCACGCCAGCACGGCTGAACGGATCTGGATGAAATTTGGCACGGAGATAGATTATAGTCTGGAATAGCACATAGGCTACTTTTTATCCCGGTAAAATGTATGGTTCCCGTGGGATAGATTTGTTTATTAAATTTTTCATGAGCAAAGGATCGACATGATTTTTTGCATAGGTGGTAGTTTAGGGGTCAGAAAATGGCATAGAGGAAAAGGACATAATTTTTAATCGCGGGTAACATATATATATATATATATATATATACATATAACTCAAGAACGGATGGGCCGATTTTTGTGATCCTTGATTTTTTGAATTTGTCTCCGCCCCGAATAGCAGAATAACTATTAAGAACATGGGAAAAATTATAATGAATATAATTCATTTTCTCATACATTTGATTATTTGAAAGGATATGCTCACAGATTGGTCGCATTTTCTTTCAATGAACTCGATACATCAAAAGTATCGCCATATTACATGCAAATAAATTTTATTTATTAAAGATAAAACAATATATATTTATTTGTGATTTTCGTATTTTGTCTTATATATCTTTTGTAAGTAGCTATAATTTCGAATTGCTGCAAATGATAAATATTGATTTAAGATTATTTTTACAGTGGTCATAATTATGTATTATGGCCCCTCGCATTGAGGGGAAGCCCGTGCCCAACAGTGGGACATTAAAATAAGCTAGTATTATTCATATAATAATTATGTATATGAGTCCCCCCTTCTATGGTGGGGGGACGTTATTATCAGTGGGACATTATTTCAGCCAATAGTCCCTGAAATAAATTGTCAAAGTAGAATCCATAAATAAACTAGTTACTATCGCGGTTTCACTTGGAAAAATCTTAAAATATTTTTCTCTTAGTATCCCAATTTTGAATACATTTTCCCCTTCAACGAGAAGAGGATTCAGGTGATAGTCCACCAGGTCTGCCCAGTAAGGGTTGATGAATGTTATCACGTCTTTCAAGAAACTGGTGAAGTTTATCTCACATATGCATATTTTCTCATGATAAGTAAGTAATAACCTATATTAATGAATAAGTAATAATTTACATAATTTTTTTTTTTGGTGTTTTTTTTGTTGTTTCATGACTGACTATTTTTATGGATAGTCTGAAGTCTGAAAATAAAGTGATTTAAATTATCTATCCGTGTTAATAGCAGTAATCGTTATATACAGAATGATTTAGAAAACGTGTACAAAGCTTTGAACCTGGGCTTCTGTAGCCCATTGTAAACACTGTGTAAAATCAGAATATGGATATGTCAACAAAAAAAAACGCTCATACCTATTCAGAATAGTCATTATGTTGCAAACATTTTTTTTAATCAGTATATCGAAATTCAGACTTCACATAGTGCTTATAAATACACTAAAGAAGGTGAGGTTCTGACAAAATAAGCTCAGGATCCAGGCTTAGTATACCCTTTCTAAATCAACTTGTAGGTCAGGGTAGTCCGATGGAAGCTGGCCACAAAATAATTTTATCCTGATCGCGTTGTAAAAGGGGTAGCCCTATCCCGTATGGGTGCAGACTTAGAACACCATGATGGGTGCGGATTTAGCACACCATTGAATCCCAAAATGGGTGTCAAGTTGTAACCCCGTATGGGTGACGGGTTAGAATTCCGTATAGATGCCGACTTTCAGAATCAGAATATTTTTTATTCATGTAACCCCATTAAGTACAGTACTTATGAATCATCAAAAGTTACGAAATACTAAGCTACAACTTTACCACCCGTTCGGAATGCCGTTCCTATGGAGAAGAACGGGCGAGGAACTCCATGGGTGCTTTTTTTGAAAAGATCTTTCAACCCCGTATGGGTTTCTAGCTGGGGTAGGAGCGCCTATCTTAAACTTTCCCTAATTATAAATTCCTATTTAGGCAATTATGGATTGGGACTTAATTGAAGCTGCATGATTGGACAAATAAGGTTAACACTTGACACGTGTCTGACTTATCATCATTTTCATCATCAACTTTCTGACCAACCATTCTGGGTTTGCAGTCATGACGGCTCTGATGAAGTCCATGACAACTAGGAGGCTCATACAATGTGATATAGGTATACCTACATACGTGGAATGTTGGGCTATACTGAAGCAAAGGCTACCTCAATCTTAATCTGCAAGTCCAAGTCCACCAGGTAATGATGGACTGAAAAGTTTTAAGGACTCTGTAGATTAAAGACTTAGAATTTATTAAGCACGTGGTTTTAAGAATTTTGTGCTTAGTTGGCACTCAGCTTACCCCAATTTTAAGACTAAGGTGAGATGTTATGGATGTTGCAGATGGATTGTGATCGTGGTGATTCATGTTTAAGGTTAGGCAGAGAGGTCTGAATATAATATAGAGTTTAATGTGATTTTGTGTGTGACTAATAATTGGTTAAATATATAAGGAGTAGGTTAGGTACTTACCGGGAATGTTCAGTTTAAAAATTTTCAGTAATTCCAATTGGTCTACAGAATAAATGCCATTGTGCCACAGCACCACTTATGTAGCTCCAAAAAAAAGTACGTATCTCAAAATTCCAGCCATTATGACGTTCAGTATTTAGGCCTAGAGCACTCTCACCAACACTTCGCGCACAGAAACCGAGTCATATTTTTTTTTTAAACAAAAGAACTAAAATTGCAAAGTAATGAAACTTGAATCACGGATTACAGAATGGATTTTTCGAACCCCAAGCAAAGACGGCGAGGTGGGGTTTGTTTCAATTCAAAATTCGAATGCTTGGCGGACGTTAGCCGTTTGGTCTCTGTGCGAGGGAGACGGCGAATGTTCCGTGCGCGTCTCTCGAACGCAGAGTTCAATGTACCGGCCTCCTTACGTGGGCGCGGGCGACGTGTCTCCCCATCCCCCTCGGGCCGCACGTCGGCGGGCGAGTGCGAGCGAGAGCGGTGAACCTGGTCCACTTTTTGTACAGAACTTGTATTGCGATCGATATAGCGCGACTAGAGTAGTTTTGATACTTGTTTTTGTCAATAGATTTTAAGGTTTTATTTTTGAGAAATTGTGATTTTTTCCGTGCAGTTCTATCTACATGCCTTTTTGGCAAATGTATATAGATGTATACCACGCGAGTAGATACACAGCTAAGCTATTACTTATTAAATTACACTATCTATATTTATTTCTTATATTTACGCGAATACTACACATTGAAATAAAACTAATTTTTCGGTCAGTCCTCCCGTGACCATGGAAACGTCGGTAACGTAAAAACATAAAATAAACGCGATAAAATCTGTAAAATTCATTTTATTTTAACTATCTACACTTACTGTACAAATAATGCGGATTCAATTAACATACATATTTTTTTACGGTAACATAATAACAAGTTTACTTTCACTGCTGCAAGAACTAATGAACGCTGATGAATGAAACAATGCAACATTGTGTGCCATTGAGTGGTAAGGCCAGTTATACACTGTCGATCAATCGCAGTTGAATTACAGCTTTAAGTCCGTAATATATCTGTAATAATATTTTTTTAATAGATTATCTTATACTTATTCCGATCGAACTTAGACGCCAAATTCAGTGTTTGAAGGGTTTTGAATATTTATATTTGTAACATAAAAAACTTATACACAGGTATTTCATTCTTGTAAATAACTTATTCCTTAATCTTTTTTATTATTAAAGCCAAAATATGATAATTCAAACGTTGTTTATTAAATTTAATACAAATACAAGTATATACTTTATATTACCAATCCACTGACTAATCTTCTTGGTCGTATCGCTCTTGTCAGAGCGGTCGTTATCATCATCTGGACCCGTCAGGGTTAGATGTGACTTGCCTCTCGATGTCTCGCCATTTGTCCTTGCTAGCGGTTTTTCTGATGCATTCATGTAAAAGTCTGACCAACTGAATAATACTCGTAGCGACATCCAAAATGTACAATATAAAAACGAACGATTGTCAATCTTTGTCGATTGTTGCAGTAATTAGTATTGCGTTCGCGATGCTCAGCTATGCATCACAAAGCGCATAGTAACCGCCTGGCTATATATAACATGCTATTTATAGAACTGAATCAGTCAATTAAAGGCTCAGACGGAACAACGCGCGGTGGTATTCTTAACATGTTGCTTTTATATTCAATTGGCAAGTTTTTTACAAAAAATGTTTTACCGAATACTTTTTTGTACTTATAAAAAAAAGGAACCAGGTAATCTCCAATTTTATTGTATCAAACGCAAAACTTGTATAGCACAACAATCCTGGGTCAAATTTCAAAAATATGGTTTACGAAGTTAGTACCAATTCACGTTTCGACGTTCGACGAATATTTAGAAATTAAGTTGCATCTAGTTACTTTTTTATCATCTAAGATATAGAGTGTGTTTGACAATATTTCGCGACAAGTACGAGATTAACCGTATACTTTATAGTCTACGTATGTAGACACTTACTTATGTAAACTTGAGCAGTGTCTCTAGCGGATGGGATTTAAAAAAAACAATTCGCGATACAAATTGGACAAAACGTACACTATAAAGTAAACGGTTAGCTTACGAATAATCTCCCTCTTAACGCACTAGTTTTAAAATATTTTTCAACAAATGCCATCGAAATAAATTGTGCAGGTTAGATATAAATTCTACACCAATACAACGACTTTATATTTCACAAATCCGATAATTATATGTTGGCATAGCAACTGCCAGACACTTGCATCTCAGAATAGCATGCAGCTTTTAATTCGAAAGCAAACCGTATGTCCAAGACATAAAGCACAAAAACAAGTGAAAGGGCTTATGAATGTTGTAAAATTCAAATTTAAATTATAAGTTATGGCAAGTAAATCTTCAGGATATGAAGATAATTGAGAAGCTCAGTCTCGATATGAACTTCATCCTTAGTGCAGTGGCTCTGCCTGATCATATGGCGTTGATCTTGAACGCATCTTCAATAACAACCTCTTTAAAAACAAATAGAGTAACCACTGAATTTCGTGCCAGCTTTTCTCAATGCAACCACCATTCCGAAACTGAACTGTTGACTGATGACTTTTGACTATTTATGAGTTACTAGCTGCGCCCCGCGGTGTTACCCGCGATTAAAAAGTATGTCCTTTTTACCGGGATAAAAAGTACCCTATGTGCTATTCCAGACTATAATCTATCTCTGTGCCAAATTTCATCCAGATCCGTTGAGCCGTTCTGGCGTGATTGAGTAACAAACATCCATCCAAACTTTCACATTTATAATATTAGTGCGATTGGCTTAAAATAATAAAAAAATGATTTTGGTTCTTACCATAAACCGAACAAATGTCAGTCATGTCTAAATGATAATATAATCTCTCCCTAATCTAAATTAAACTACCTTTACGATGAACAAATCGCAAATACATACCCAACGTATTCTCAATACACATTCCTTTGTGTTCTATGCAATGAGTGCAGTTTAAAAAACGTAACAATTCTGTCTGTAATCTGGTCAAGGTTGTTGGTACAGTCTCGTGGAATGCGTCTTCATACTCAAGAATAGACGATCCGAATGCAGTCGAGTCTTTTAGTTCAGTACCTCAAGCACAATCCTTTTTTACGTACCCTTTCGGTACGTGAGCGTCGTCCATCCCTCTCGCACCACAGATTTTATGAATACATATGACAGTGACAGCATGTTTACATTAGAAGTTACTACTTACCTTACTGATTTTTACTGTTACTGCCTATAGCTTTGGTAGAAAAAAAATGTCGTATGACAAAGTAGTCTATGACTCTTGTTATAATTGACATGTTAGCGGTAAGTGTCCGCAATACGTTATTCATAATTATAGGCATAGCGAGTAATGATTTCGCACCAAATGGATCGCGTAATTGGTTAAACCGGAGGCTGAACATAATAAAAAAAAAGACTACGCAGCAGCAACCTTGGCTTTAAATGTCAACTAAAATATAATAATTTTCATTTTAAAAAAAATACAAAAAGCATATAAAAGGTCTCGTAAAATGACAAACGGTTAACGATCATTGGCACTTGAATTTAAATTATGTAGTCGTATTTTCAAGGCTTCATTACCATATGAGATTCCTGGTTGCAATGTCGAAGTAATGGCTGGCCGCTGGCGTACCATCCACCAATCTCGTAACTACCTATTAGGGAGCGTTCAAGGATTACGTAACGAATTGGGGGAGGGGGGGTCTTCTGAAACGTTACGATGCGTTACATGGGCGGGAGGGGGGGTCAAAAATCTCCAAAAATTGCGTTACGTAATACTAGAACGATCACTTAAGACTACATACGCAAGATTTCTTTTGTATACGCGGCAAGCGCGTGCGCACGTGCGGTTGACTAGAAAAAAAAAAGCCAACAAAATGTCTCATATTAATGCGGGGATGAGATTTGTCAGTCTGTACGTAAAACTGTACTTCTGTGATCATAGATAGAGAATTGTGTCCGAAGAATGAACCTTATTATACCTAACATAAATTTTGTTTTGTTCTGTATATATTCAACTAACAATATCATAAACGTATTTTATAACACTGTCAAATAGCGAAAACTCTGTATTAAAAGCTGGTTTAAATAAAATAAGACAGTTATTTTCCATAGATTCTTGAATAAAAACTCTGGTAAAAGTTACAAGTACATGCTTTATATTATTAAAATGGGGTCACCAAAAAAAACCGGGAAATAAGTATAAAGCCAATAACTATGATACAACACACACAATTTATAATATTGTAATAGTCAGTATAGCTAGAGTAATACCTAACATAGTACATCTCTAGTGATCTTTTCAAATTCAATATTTTCTTACTCGCACACGTTAAAGAACAGTTTTAATTAAATTGTGAGACCACCATCAGTTCAAAGAATTAGTTCTATTGACAAAAGCCAGTAAGAAACTCAATGGATATGCTTACAAAGAATGCTAATAAATAAAGTTGTGCACACCGTTCATCACGTCATAGTCGATCAATTAGTTGCTATAGAAAAAAAAACCGTGTTAAAAAGCCAGACAGAGTATCAAGATTCACGGTCACAGTACAAACGCGCCTTCCGATGGGTAGGTAAGGTAGGCGGGTGCGAGTGACAGAGACGGATGTATGTAGCCCAGCTCCGCAGCTAAAGAGTAACGGTGATCGGCGCTCGCGCCGTGCGACCTCAGACTTTTTTTAAATCGCCGCTTTTTTCCACCGATTTAATTTGATTTTCGATGAAAATTATATGGTATCGGATACAGGAAGATACGTTTCGACATCTGGCCGGGATGTTTTGTTGCATTTTTAATATTTTCTCAATGTTGTGCACGTTCGAATGCGGGAATCGGGGCGTTCTATTTTTAGAATGAATTTTTTTCTCAGTAATATCGTTTGTTTTCGCGAAATTCTCCTTGGGGTAGCACGCAGAGGTCCTTAATAACCCCAAACGTCGGCCCCTTTTTCAAAAAGTACATTCAAAATAGATTTTTTTTGCACTTTATTTTTATAACAGGGCGATAGAATATTGATGTGTCTATATTTCTTTTTATTTACATAATAAAATAAAAAAGGCAAGGCAAAATGTTTCATTTTGAATAAATCACATAATTTTTAATGGTATTTTAAAATGTTTGCAATATTATTTAATTCAATTTTGTATTTGATACAACTCTAAAGTTATAATATTTTATTCTAAAATAAAACCACAAAAACAAACTACACAGTACATAAATATAAAAAAAATATATTACCGGCTTGCTATCTCTTCATACAAATAGGACTTAACTCAGTTTAAAATGAAAAAAAGTGCCTATCTAGTCTATTTACCCCTACCAACCGTTGCATCCTTACTTTTATATTATAACTATTTGTCGCTTTAGAATTTAATATACATATATGAGAAAATAAATTATCTTTATTATTATTATTTTTTTTCATGTTTAATAGTTATTCTGCTATTCAGGGCGGAGACAAATACAAAAAAAATAAAAATCATAAAAATCGGCTCACCCCTTCTTTAGTTATAAGTTGTGTAACTAACACGACTTTGTTTTATATTTATTATTAAAAATAAGTATTTATTTAATTTATTATTAAAACATAGACGTATTAAATAATATATGCCTACTTAAATAGCAACTATTAAACTATTAATAGTTTGTTTTCATGTAATTTTTAAGTTTTTTTTAATTTTTCTGTTGTAAATATTTAGTGAATAAAAAAAACATATTAAAAAAAAAAAACTATTAAACAAAGTTTATAGGATAGTCTCATAAATTAATAGATATATATTTCTAAACACACAATAGGCTTTTAAAGACAAACCTGTAGCCACAAATATATAGCAGCTCATATTACAATATAATTTTAAAACCATTGTCCAGAAGAAACGAGCCTTCTACTGTCAACCTGACAATTAAAACATTCTATAAATTAGGGGGAAATTATTTAAAACTATCTATCACAAAAAATATACCTATCAGTTAAATGTGGTGTGGTGTGGCTATGTGTGAAACAACCTAAACTAAACTATTAAAATTCCTTTGTATACTTAAAAGACTAAAAATTACTGAAAAATATTAACGCTTTTAAATATAAAAAAACATAGGTACTAAGAATACCAATTATTATTTTTCCGTACCTAGAGGCAGTTTCTAGTGACTTTTGATAACAAGGCAAAATTTATTTGCGAGATGAGAACCATTCCAACGAAATATACCAGCAAAGAATACAAAAAAAGTTATTATATAATATAAATATAAAAAAAAACATGATGGGTACTCGATACCCAATTAGAAATGTGGTGGGCAACAGTGCATCTCCGCCTCTGTGATGGTGTTAAAAACAAATTAATAGTTTATATAACAAAAAAAAAAAAAAATGTGCGACTGAAAAAATATAACTTTCACCTTGTACGTAGGCATAAATGCTGTAATCATAAGCTTTTTTTATATTACCTAATCTGTTACCTTTTATTGGGAAAAGGTCTCCTCCATCTCTCTACCTGCAATGGAATCTAACTACTTTGTTCCACTCGTCTTGATACTTCAAAAAATGTGTATATAATTTCAAACAAAATTTAATAATTCTTATAAAGTTTACTTCATATAAATAGGTTTTACTTTTTTGTGAATAAATATAAATATTTGATTTTATAAAAAAAAACACATAAATATTGTATAATCTCAGCAGAAAAGAAGTTCATTAATATTATACTAAATTTAAAAATATAATCTATCATTTCTAAAAATAACAAATGTGTCTATTTTATCTATCCGTCGGTACCCATACCGATTTATTTTATAGATTAATTAATATGTAGTCGTTCATTGAAATAAAACGAATTTTAAGGATTTTATCGCGTTTAAACATAATATAAATACGATAAAATCCTTAAAATTAGTTTTATTGCAATGTGTAGTAATCGCGTAAACATAAGACATCAATATGTAGTCGTCCAAGTTGCATTATCTAAAGGAAACTCAATCAGTAGCTTGAGCACAATCTTAATAAGTATTGTTAACAGTCTCCCGCCTCTCTCACACCACATGTATCACATATAAGAGTAACAGGGACAGCAAGCTTTCTCGATGACGTAACGGTTACTTTAAGATGTCTTGCTAGGTACACAGGTTGTTATCGGAATCTTGGCAAACGAGGTGATAGTTAATAAGTAGGTATATAAGTAGCAGTGATAGCTAAGTTGGTAGAACGCTTGCCTGCCTTTTCAACCATGATTATCACTTGCTAAACGGTGAAGGAAAACATCGTGAGGAAACCTGCATGTCTGAGAGAACCGCTCGAAAAATGTGTGAAGTCCGCCAACCCGCACTCGGCCAGCGTGGTGGACTATAGCCTAATCCCCCTCGATTTGAGGGGAGGCCCGTGCCCAGCAGTGGGACATTAACAAGGGCTGGTATTATTACACATTATTAGGTATATTTTATACTAGCTTATGCCCGCGGCTCCGCCCGCGGTACCTTAATGAAACATAGCCTATATCACTTTGGGATAATGTAGCTTACTATCAGTGAGAGTATTTACAGTGCATCTAGTGCGAGTTTATTCGTAAGCTAACCGTATACTTTATAGTCTACCGTATTTAGACATTTTGTATGGAGAATTGAAAAGCGCCTGTTTCGTATTTAAAACTTTCAATTCCCCATACAAAATGTCTAAATACGGTAGACTATAAAGTATACGGTTAGCTTACGTATAATCTAGCACTTTTTTTAAATTTGGCTTCACCATAGGTATTTTGCCAGTGTCAAGTGATATAAATTATTTCAGTTTTCGAGCATATGCACAGGCCCAAAGGCTAGGCCCAAGTAAAATACCCCCCATCCCTCAATCAGTAAAGCGATGGGTACTCCACTGAAAGATTTTTATGGATTTTTTGTGAGAAACTGAAAAGCCACGTTTCGTCACTCTGTTTCAATTACCTACACTCGTGCACTTTACCGAACCCATAATGGTTAATATTCCACTTACATCACTCACTATAACTCGCAGGAACACTAGTTTAGTTTTAGAAATTAAATCATAACTGACGCCATGACTTTTCAGTTTCCCGCCAAAAAGTCCAATCTCGCACTTGACACTTGACTTCTTCTTCTTTCTTTACGAAATGAGATGCGATGAAATAAAATGGATATGAATATGTACAGATTTGAAATAGATAATGACATAACCTGTCAAGCTTAGTCGAAATTTCGAAATGAAATGCCCAGTTTAAGTACGACCTATCACAAACACGCTGAAATTCATGAAAAAAAAAAATAGGTATACTCACCAAAATTATATCTAGTTTTCGATGACGTCACCTGTGGAAAGAGACAAAATATATCATTAGCCAAATGTATTATCCGGTGTCCGGCCATTTGACCGACTAAGTAATATTGTGAGATTAATTTTTATATATATTTTAAGATAATTCATAACAGCTGTTTATTAATAAATATTAATCGCTTATCGTAAATTTTGACGGCCTGATTAGCTCAGTTGGTAGTGACTCTGCTTTCTGTGCCGAGGGTCCCGGATTCGAATCCTGGTAGGGACAAACTTTGTGTGATGAGCACGAATGTTTGTACCCAAGTCATGGATGTTTAATATCTATATAAGTAATATATACTAGGTTCGCCCTCAGTCCATTGTACGGTACCCATAATACAAGCGTAGCTTAGTGTGGCACCGTATAGTTGGTGACTTTTTCTGCCCAACTCCCAACTCACGAGAACTTATACCTACATGATAGCTAGGAGTTTACTTAAAAGTCTACGTATTTCTCGACTTTGAATTATGAATAAATGTTGTAAAAACCGTCCGCTAGAGGCGCCGTTCGATTTGCCTCACAAAATGACAAACATGCAAACTATGCAGCGCAACGTACAACGTTTTGCTTACGATAAAAACTCGCCCTCGAACGAAGTTCAACACGTCAAGTGCGAGCTAACTGTATACTTTATAGTCTACCGTATTTAGACATTTTATATGGAGAATTGAAAAGCGCCTCTAGCGGACGATATTTACTACTTTAAATTCTCCATACCAAATTTCTATATACGGTAGACTATAAAGTATACGGTTAGCTTACGAGTAACCTCGCACTTGACGTACTGAGCAACTGTAGCTTATATGTGTTTACAGAGAAAGGCGTAACATGTTCGAATGAAATACGAAAAAAAAAAAACTGTAAGTCATTTTAATGCTACACAGAGAAAATAAAAACCTAGCACGCACCGAATTCATTACAGCCCTGCGTTTAAACATGGACCCTTTAAAAAATAAGATTAAAAAAAACCACCCCCTCACAGCGTACTTACATTGTACAATAGTCGTCTATTACGTTACATGGGTTACAATAGAGGGAGAGAGACGCATATGTTTGTGTGAGGGAGACAGCGCGTCCCCTCGGTAGGCCCTTCGTTGTCTATTATACTTAGGAGCGAAGCGGACAGTTAAATATTATTTTTTGGTATTTTTTTAAATTAATCTTTGGTTTATTCATATAAGGGTATAGTCCCTGATTAATAGTGCTCGGAGAGTATGTTAATGCTAGGTCAGCGAATAATTTAATATCGCAAAACACTAAATTACATCGTAAAGATGTCCAAAGTTTTCGTAAAAAAATAAAAACCATTGACATTTTTGAATTTCGCGCCCTGACCCAGAGCTTCCACCTTAAACTATTTTACACAATTTTTGTTAAACCATATTATATTTTAAAATAAAATAAAATACAATCGAATTGAGAACCTCCTTTTTGAAGTCGATTCCTAAAAATAATGTATGTTTGTTTGTCTCGTACGTGTTCCTATACCATTCATCCGATTGCGATGTAACTTCGGTGAGTTGTCGTGCGCACGCGAAGGTGTCTGTGATATTGGAACGCACGCCAGATACTCGCTGGTTGATTGTGAAAAAAAAAATAGTCAACTTGTTGTCTATTCTAAAAGCCGGGACCGTGAGCCTGAAAACCCCATCCACTGTCCGAACGGAGCCAACGTTGCTTAACTTAGTTTAATATGCCAGTATCCGTTATAGTGGGTGTGGTTTTACAACGTCATCATTCTTATAATATTCCTACTATCGAGTTGCATAATCGAATGAGCGAGCGAATTTGTGTATATTTCAATGTCTAACTACAAAATAGATGACTCCAACATGATGAAACCTTGACAGTGGTCGGATGTTTCGAGATTACGTTCGTTTATACAGGGTGTCTAAACGTACTTAATATACAGGAGGGGGGTGTAATTGCAGTTATAGGCGAGTTGGTAGAACGCAAAGTCAAAGTCACATCATTTATTTCGTATAGGCCTACGGGGGCACTTACAAATTGTCATTACATTTTACCGGATCGGAACGCGACCTCAACTGAGAAGATCCGGCAAGAAACTCAGCGGGCTTGTCTTTTTTTTTAAATTCATTATTTTTACAAAATATAAAAGTAAGTTCCAGTGTGTTGCCATGCGGGGCGCACACACGCTACACTTTAAAATTATATATATTGATATTTGAGCGATCAGTCCCAGGCTGCTTTATCATCCAAATCCAAAAAAACGCTTGCCTCGGTAACGAGGATCGCGCACTGCCCAAACCTGAGGACCTAGAGATTTGAAATCTTAAGGATACATTCCTTGAGTATGAGTACCCTGGATGTGCACCGAGGAGGGATTTTCGGTATTTTCATCCCTAAGGGGGTCAAATGGAGTGTCAAAGTTTGTACGAAACAGGTTTTTTTTGTAGTTGTGATCTGGCACCAGTCCTAATAATATTATCTTGAATTGGAATGGCAATATGCCAGGATCAATATAGAGTCTGGAGGATCTGATGCCTCCATCCACCTTCGGCAGTACCCAAGTCGAGGACCATACCTTACTCGAGGTCTCGTTGAGTCAACTCCTTGGGAGTCTGTATAGGATTTTAGATTTGAGACGACATGCTCACCATCTGACACTTATGGAGTTGTTCTAACAAATGATATTGATAGGTATATGTATAATACCGGCCCTTTTTAATGTCCCACTGCTGGGCACGGGCCTCCTCTCAATGCGAGGGGGTTTAGTCCACCACGCTGGCCCAGTGCGGGTTGGCAGTAAGTATATGTACCGAATTGTAATCTATTTGTAAGCTGTTTGTAACGTTTCTGACACCGACGTGATTACAGTAATTATGTTACGAATGCATGCAGAAAAAAAAACTCCATACAAAAGTGTAAATTGAAAAGTAACATAATCAAAACATATCGAGGTCAATTTCTAGCAGCTCACACACTCCTGCGCAACGGGCCGGTGGCAAGGCCGAGTGACGTAGCAAGATGGCCGCTGCCGAGTTCGTTCACACCCGGCGCGGCGGCCGGCGGCGGCGCGGGCGCACAGATTCGTATACTATAGTGACATTACCCGCGCGATTCAATTGTGAGTGCGAGTGGCGCGGCGCGGGGCCGGGTGAACTTCGGATACTGAATAATTAAGCTGATTTTAATGGACTTTTGCCAAAGATGCTACGGGTATATGGTTAATCCTGGCATTTTTATCAGAGATAATTTTTGGCCAGATAGTAGACATAGGTCGTATACCTCTAATTTAAAAAAAAAAGTTTTATCATAGTGTAAAATATGAAGCAATAACAAATGTTTTGCTAAAATCTTGCAGTCGCAAATTATGATATACATACCTATCTAATTGGATCAAAGTTTTCAGAATCAGATCAGAATACTTCTTATTCATGTAAACCATTAAGTACAGTACTTATGAATCGTCAAAAAAGTTACAAAATGCTAAGCTACAACTTTACCGCCCGTTCGGAATGCCGTGCCTATGGAGAAGAACGCGCGAGAAACTCCATGGTTGCTCTTTTTAAAAAGATCTTTTACATTTTTGAGCGGCACATTGTTATGGGTGTGTGAGAACCATGTAGGAACGGCTAGGCAGATTTTAACAGCTGGTGTATGAGTATTTGTCTCATTTCTTTCAATTATCCACTGCGCATGACCTTATCATATCGGTACACAGCAATCACACACAGATAACTTTTATCAAAACATATTAAAATGACCAAATAATCCTAAAGATGCGAACTTTTCTTCTATAACATAATTTGCGAAGGTCATTTAAGAATTAGTTGAAAGATTATATTTTGCCGAATATCCAGCGAGCGGATATTATCGACCGACTAATTATTAAAATCAGTTGCGACACTAAACGCAACACATTTTATAATATGAGTCTCGCGCGCCATCTTGCATTTCCTAACTTATTTTTTTTATAATTTGTGGTGCAAGCTAGGGTCCTATTACCAGTCAGTGTTATCCGCACAGAACTCTAAAACTACCTTAAAATATCCAAATAAAAAAAATATGTACTCTTAAAAAAAATTGGCCCAATTCCGTTCCGCTCCTTAGTATATGACCTCAAAGGGCCGACGCCCAAATATTTGTCACACATGTTTCGAGGCGATCCCATTGGCTGTTGCGATGCATTCATAGACAAGCGTCTATGAGCCCTCCGATTGGTCGGCACGATGACGATGACGTCACTCAACAGGATAGTTAAGGGACTGGTGGGGTTTTAAAAAAAGAACAACGAACGTTGATGATTCGTACGGGAAATATTGAAAAGAGAATAATTTGGTAGAAAATCTTAAGTCTATAATCAGTTCTCGGAAGCAGTGGTCTATGGCCTGATCCCCCTCGCATTGAGGCCCGTGCCCAGCATGAAGACATTAAAGGCCAATTTATTACAATGATTAATATAATGCTACTTAAGTGAAACTGGAGTTAATTTTTTATTGCATATGAAATTGAGAAATCTCAGAGGCGCGAGCCGGGATTTGAACCTATTATCCTCGTTACTATCACGGCTATATCGATAAATTAAAAACAAATTCGCCATTTCTTTTTAATTTCGTGAGTTACATCATAAGGTTTTTAGTGAAAACAATATTGAAATAGTTTTCAGAATTTAAAATTTTTGTCGAATTAAAAAAAAGAATTCCCACTAAATAAAAATTGTGACTATTTGTGAGCCAATAAAAAAAAATCTGACTCAGCATAATGATAATAAATGTGTTAAAGAAGCGCGGGTTCAAAGGTGAGTATACACTTTCTGAATCATCGTGTATAAATTTACAAAGTAATGGAAGCCTCGTGAGCCGGTACTAGTGGCAGGTACTCGTATCAGTTTGGTACAAGTGGTACTTATTACTAGTTTAAGAGTCCTTTAAAAAAAAATACGTGGATAAGCAGTGATAGCCAAGTTGGTAGAACGCTCGCCTCGGTAATTAGGATCACAGGTTCAAACCTCGGCTCGCACCTCTGGGATTTCTGGATTTCAAGTGCGAATCTTATTTTCAACCACGATTAACGGTGAAGGAAAACATCGTGAGGAAACCTGCACGTCTGAGAGAACCCCTCGAAAGACGTGTGTAGTCCGCCAACCCGCACTGGGCCAGCTTGGTGGACTATGGCCTAATCCCCCTCGCATTGAGGGGAGGCCAATGCCCAACAGTAGGACATTAAAAAGGGCCAGTACTATATTAAGTCATTATACGTTAGTTGTGTGGCTATATGTAGAACTAGCTGCGCCCCGCGGTGTTAGCCGCGATTAAAAAGTATGGAAAATTAAAACAATTCTATCCCACGGGATCCATACATTTTACCGGAATATAAAGTAGCCTATGTGCTATACCAGACTATAGTCTATCTCTGTGCCAAATTTCATCCAGATCCGTTCAGCCGTTCTGGCGTTATTGAGTAACAAACATCCATCCATCGATCGATCCAAACTTTCACATTTATAATATTAGTAAGATAAGTACCTAAAAAATATGTTTTATGGACAATCACCATTGCCCACCCTTCCTAGAAAACGAGGCGTAATGATACTAAATAGAAGTGGGGTAAACAAGTTTGATACATAACGCCCTCTATGATCGCTTCTAAGAATCCGTTTACCTTTTTAGGGCCCCACCCATTGGTCACAATTTACATAAATAGGACCCAGTGCGCATAGACCAATAGGAAATGGAGACCCTTTTTTTGTTTACCTGCCTATTAAAAGTGGTTCACGTCTACCTGTTTGTTAAGATATAATAATACTATGTGATTTAGATCTTTATTATACTATGATGTATACCTACGGTGACGGCCTGATTAGCGCAGTTGGTAGTGACCCTGATTTCTGTGCTGAGCGTCCCAGGTTCTAATCCTGGTAGGGACAAACTATGTGTGAAGAGCACGAATGTTTGTACCCAAGTCATGGATGTTTAATATCTATATGCGTAATATATACTTTTTTTGTCACCCACTTTGCAATGGAGGGAAGTGGATAATTTTCTTCCAACTCCACCTTATTTTTATCTTTCGATCAATTTCGTGCGGGTTCCAAGACAAGTAACTTTATCCCGGGACTCGCCGAGGTTCACACCTCGGTGTCATCATGGGACACCACTGTAGATCCTGGCTTACAGGAGTAGCAGTGGTGGGAGTGTGTGGCGAGCCTAGTCCCATAAAAAATATATACTGGGTTCGCCCCCAGTCCATTGTACGGTACCCATAATACAAACGTTGCTTAGTGTGGCACCGTATGTGTTCGTTTGGCGATATTTACTATTTATTAGCTTATGAATAAGCTCGAACGTGAAGTGCTGAATACATGATTTGGACCGGGAAATGCTTTGCCTGCCATTAAGAGGTAACACTACGCCCCCGGAGCAATTGAAGAAAAAGTCTATTTGGAAAATTTGCCCAGGCGGGAATCCAACCTGCAGCTAACTACTCGTATGTGGGCCCAGTGGCCAAAGAGTCATCTTCTAGAGTCTAGACTAAGCTCGCGTCTAGACAAAATGTCGTCTAGAGTCTAGACCAAGTAGTCCTATTGAGTAACACAGGGTGATAAAAAAAGGTGCTAACGGGACCGGGAACCCGGGCTTCTTAAGCACATTTATAATGAGTACGTGAAGTGAGAATTTCTTTGAAATTTGGCACAGAGATAGATTATAGTCTGGAATAGCACATAGGATACTTTTCATCCCAGTAAAATGTATGGTTCCCGTGGGATAGATTTGTATAAATTTTTCATAGAGCAAAGGATCGACATGATTTTTTGCATAGGTAGTGGTAGTTTAGGGGTCAGAAAATGACATAGGCTATATTTTTCCCGGAAAAATGCACGGTTCCTATGGGATCGCATACAGGAACCGTGCATTTGCAAAAGGACATATAGGAAAAGGAAATACTTTTTAATCGCGAGTAACACCGCGGGGCGCAGATAGTGAATACATCTGCGCTAAATCCGAGGTTGAAGACTTAGTATACCATTTCTGAATTAATCTGTATAGGGAGTGGGTGTTCTTTGTGAGCGCTCAAGAGTTGAACGGCCATCGATAAGTTATCAAAGGGTATATAATTAGCTTATTTACTACTTGTTCGAGATAATAAGCCAATGGCCTTTGCACCAAGAATAATGGAGTTTTCCTTCCCCGGTGTAGGCTCGTTGCGGGCTCAGGGTATATGCCCTTTCCACAGACTTATGAGAATATTCAGACAGCACACGGCGTAAAAAAATCGCTGCCCTAGCATGTTGTTTAAATATAAGAGTAAATGTGGGAACCATGTAGCCTTTAACTTGTAATTTTATGTTTAGTTAGTACTTTTTTGACCAGCTGCTAATGTCTGCTTAGTTCCTACATTGTTCTCACATACCTTAATTTACTGCACAAAAATGTAAAAGATCTTTTTAAAAATAGAGCAACCATGGAGTTTCTTGCCCGTTCTTCTCCATAGGCACGGCATTCCGAACGGGCTGTAAAGTTGTAGCTTAGCATTTTGTAACTTTTTTGACGATTCATAAGTACTTAATGGTTTACATCAGTCTTTCCCAACGTGGGCGATAACGCCCCCTTGTGGGCGCTGCAGGCCTAAAGGGGGGCGGTAAGAGACCCAGAAAAAAAAGGGGGCATTAGAACTTGATATCAACAAACTTATTGAACAGCATCAGATTCAACCTTCACATTAGTTTTTATATAAGAATTGATTATGTTTGTTTTATTTTCAATAAAAGATACTCTGTCCGAATACTATAAATTTGCGTTTCAATAATAAGTTATAAGTACTTAGCGGTTTTTAAGTATGTTTAAAAAGGGGGGCGTTAAAAAATAATTTATTCTTAAAGTGGGCAGTAGACAAAAAAAGGTTGGGAACCCCTGGTTTACATGAATAAGACGTATTCTGATTCTGATCGTGGCCTAGAGTTTTTTAGCGTACGCCGTGGGTTGTCTGATTATTCTGACAAGTCTGTGGGTATAAGGTTGTCAAGAGAAATAAACAACGGACTGTTGGGCTTATAAATCTTAAAAATAAATTTTAAACTACAAAAGAAAAAAGAACTCACACTAACAAGAGCATCGACCTTATGTCAATGGGCATGCTGCTACATGAAAAAAAACGTCGTTATAAGTAATTGGGGTTATGCTCGGTTTACACGAGGTAGGTTGACCGTTACCAATATAATAATAATAATATCGCCAGACGAACACACCAACTATACGGTCCCACACTAAGCAACGCTTGTATTAGGGGTACCGTACAATGGACTGAGAGCGAACTCAGTATATAGTACTTATATAGATATTAAACATCCATGACTCGGGTACAAACATTCGTACTCATCACACAAAGATTGTCTCTACCAGGTTTTCTAACCCGGGACTCTCAGCGCAGAAAGCAGGGTCACTACCAACTGCGCCGATCTGGCTGACAAATTACTGCCATAGATAGTTTTTCTGAACAGACAATCAGTCGGAATCCTGACAAGATATAAAATATCCCCTGACGCTGGCTTCCTCTCTGACGTTTAGTACCCAACCTGAAGCTAGGTTCCCTCATGATGCTTGCTTTCCCTCTGACGCTTAGTACCCAACCTGACGCTAGGTTCCCCCCTGAAGCTTGCTACCCCTCTCAAGATTCGTATTCCCTCATGCTACCATAAACTTACCTACCTTCAGAAGAAAATAAGGTTGTCCAAAGGATTAATCGAATGTTAAAATTATTTGCTTTGTAATTGATAATAATTCGGATCAATAGTAGGCGTCTTTGTCCGGGAACGGGTGGGGGACACTTTGCAAAATGGCGTACATCGTGACGTAATATAATATTAAATCGAACAAAAGAAATAACTAAACGAAATAACTGGAAAATTACATATTTTTTACATATTTTTTATTGGTAATAATTGTAAGTTTTTTTTCAAATAAATTCGCTTTGTCACCTAGATATTTTGGCGTAAGTTTTCGGAATAACTGTATCAATCCACCAGAATCGCACCACAGATGATAATAAAATAAGTATTAAAAATAACACCACAAACAATAATTACATGTTTAAATTAAAAGTAAAAGAGAACATAAATGTAGAGTTCCATTTTGAAACGCGGTCTGGTAGCACCACATTTTTTTTTAAACCAGCGTTACCAAAAAGGTTTTATATCAGAAAATGAATACAGGCACATGACGTTAAAAAAAAACGAAAATTCGAATAAAGAATAGAAAGCTTGCACTCACTCACCTCAATGCGATCCAAAACTTCAAAATGGCGGACAAAGGCGGCATTTTGATCGAGTAATCAAACTGTAATCCTTCAAAACCGTCGATCTTATTATTAATCTCGACAATTGCTGACACTTTCGTGTAGTTTCTTAGTTAAAAATTGGTTATTTTATGTGTCTGGATAGTCGCGACGCGGTGGTGCAAGCCAGTGCATCGGGTTGTACTGAATGTTGAGTGCAGGGCTCGGACCGGCGCAGGGCTGCACACAGACGCAGCGCAGACACGAGTGCACACACACACACACGCACACCGATGCACCGCTCGCGAAAGTCAGAATTGTGAAACCAACATTTGACATGGCAACAGTTATTCCTTAAAAAAAGCAAACTAAAATAAGGCTAACTACATAATAGCTGATATGTCCTTTGAATATTACCAAATCATGTAGAGACGTTTACCTGATGCATCGGGATTAAGATGGCAAATAATATCGCTGGACGAACACACCAACTATACGGTCCCACACTAAGCAACGCTTGTATTATGTGTACCGTACAATGGACTGAGGGCGGACTCAGTATATAATACTTATGTAGTTATTAAACATTCATGACTCGGGTACAAACATTCATGTTCACCACACAAAGTATGGCACCTACCAGGAGTCGAACCCGGAACCCTCGGTCCAGAAAACAGGTTCACTACTAACCGAACTGAATAAGAGTCTTAGTATTTCTTCTTTATCTTCTTCCTTTGCGTGGGTTTTCGTTTATGGTGAGATTTTTTTTTATTATAAGTGGCAAGTATCATATAATCTATATCTGTGCCAAGTATTTGTACAACCGTCAGATACATAAACAAATCACTCAAAAAAAAAACAAAAAAACCCGACTGCAAAGATATTTTTTATAATAGATTTTTTTTATAATTTGTTTTTTCCCGACTTTTTTCTGTACGTCAAGTGAGATATTATGCGTAAGCTAACTGTATAGTTTACGTATTAAGACACATATGGCAAAGTAAACAGCGCCTCTAGCGGATAGTGTTTAAAACTTTCTATTATCATTACGATTACATCAAAAGTTCCTGTTTACTCCACTATAATGGTTTACCTACATAAATAAAAATATCCTCTGAAAAATTTTCAAACTTCCTCGTATATTATATATCAATAGGTACCCATTTTACTGAAATATTAAATGCCAATGAATTAATCTATACTAATATGGAATAAATATATAAAACTAAGTCGTGTTAGTTAAACCATTTATGGCTCAAAAACGGGTGGGCCGATTTTTATGATCTTTGATTTTTTAATTTGTATCCGCCCCGAATAGCAGAATAACTATGGGAAAAAAGACAATTCATCTTCCTATACATTTGATTCTGAGCCGGTACGAAGTTGGCCGGGACAGCTAGTTATTAATAAAGCAGTGAAACCCAAGCTGGTAGAACGCTGGCCTTACAAATTCGGGTCACATGTGCAACCCCCGGCTAGCACCTCTGCGAATTCTGAATTTCATGTGCGAATCTCATTTTCATACACGATTAACACTTGCTTAGGATGAAAGCGAACATCGTGAGGAAGCCTGCGCGTCGGTCGAAAGTTGTGTGAAGTTCACCATACCGCACTAGGTCGGAGTGGTGGACTACGGCCTCCATCTTCCTCATATTGAGGAGTGTGCCCGGTATAATGGCAATAGGCTCGCCCCCTATAACATTGGGACCTGTAGCGACCTCTTCAAGCTACACAGATACTGCTGCAGACGCATTCAGAATAATAGACAATTCTCAATACAATCCTGAATCACGCTATGAGAGTTTTCGGAGCACGTAACATATATACAAGATCCCGACAATAACCGTCGGGGCATAGCGGCCGCTCCGCCAGGCATACCACCCGCCTGGCTGGAAGATCTTTCCTGTTCTGCTAAAGACCGAATACCATCGGTGAACTGTGGTGGCCTAGTGCTCCTATGCTTAACCTTTCGGTGATTACAGGAGTGATGATTTAAGTATTATGGTTGTCTGTCTGTTCATGTATATCGGGAAAACGTTTGCCTGAAGTTTCAGACCACAGATGATAACTGGTTCATTACAATGTAATGAATGACGCATAGTATGCGGGACAGGACATCCCAACCGGTGGGGCGTGCCCCCCCCCCCGGGGGGGGGCGTAGAGAGACCTTAGGGGGGGGCGTGAAGTGTATGATTTGATGACAGCTCTGTCAAAAACAGAACCTGATATCGACCAACTGGTTCAAAAAATGCAGGCGCCAACATCCCATTAATAAATAATAAATCGTGTGAAATAAATATCGTAAACATAATTTGTGTTTTTTATTGAAGCAATGAAGAAAAATATAAGGGGGGCATGACATTTTGTTTTTAATCCTGGGGGGCACAATGCAAAAAAGGTTGGGAACCCTGGCATTACATCATTCAGTGATATGGGTTAGTCTAGTTAGTTTAAGGAAAATAATACAATTATAAATAAGCATCCATGATTGGACATATTGTCGACCAACCGGAACGATGTATATACAGGATGTAAGTGGCCTTGTAACGAAAATTGAGACCTTGGATTCATTGTTGGAATGTTTCGTCGATTTCTTGTATTTACGCGAATACTACACATTGAAATAAAACTATTTTTTGGGATTTTATTTTTTTCAGTCCTCCCGTGACCATGGTTGCTGTAAAGCAGCCGAAACGTCGGGAACGTAAAAACAAAATAAACGCGATAAAATCCAAAGAAAAAAGTTTTATTTTATTTCAGTCTTCCGTCGAACTTTTCATGTACGCAATTATTTACTACTACACCTTATATAAGGTGTACGATAATATTGCAAAAGATTTTAACAGGTCAAACGGTAAGCTATAAAGGTCACATTCCCGAAAAAAATATTCAAATCATTTAAAATACTATAATGAACACTAAGTTCTAAGTACTTGGTAGAAACGATACTGGCTTATTTTCTCGAAAAAAATAATCACACACATGTATTGACGGCCTGATTAGCGCAGTCGGTAGTGCCTCTGCTTTCTGCGCCGAGGGTCCCGGGTTCGAATCCTGGTAGGGACAAGCTTTGTGTGACGAGCACGAATGTTTGTACCCGAGTCATGGATGTTTCATATGTATATAAGTATTATATACTGAGTTCGCTCTCAGTTGATTGTACGGTACGGTTGTACGGTACGGTACGGTTATAACGACCTACTTGTTAGCTCAAATATTTTACACTATTCATGTTACACCCTGTATACGAGCTACGATACAGGACATTCATAGTTTTCAGTAATGTCTGTTACTGTGTTATGATTCAGAATAGTGTTCAGACAATATCGTTCGTGTGTGCGAAGCGCGTCACAGAGTAGCGGACATCAGTGGGGTAGGTCACAGTTGTTCATCTGTGACTACGATGGCATGTGTCATTCTGTCCAGTGTATGGTCCCAAGTCTGCTTACACATCGAATTGTAATAGCATTGTAATTGACGACCCGATTATAACAGTTGGTAGTGACCCTGCTTCCTTTTTTTTTGTTGACGGGGGGGAAAACTTCGATATATACCCGGCCTCTGTGTGGGAGAGGGCCGGGTTATGTGGGATTCTTACCCACTAAAACCCCCCCGGTGGCCGCCTTCGACACATGTTGGAGGGGCTCCGGGATCCGGACGTCCGGGGCCCACACCCCAGTTGTCCTCGACCCCAAGGATAGCCCGTTGTTTAAGGCCCTGGGCATCAGGGCCGTGACCCTGCTTCCTATACCGAGGGGCCTGGGTTAGAATCCCGGTAGCAGACATTGTGTGATTAGCACGAATGTTTGTACCCGAGTCATGGATGTTTAATATCTATGTTAGTACAACATTGTTTCCGCCAAGTATTATTGAGGCCTATAAAACGATCGGCAAAATAAAACTTACACGATATTATTAGCTTTTGACCTTTTTAATTTTTTTTCATAAAAATACTGTACTGATTTCCGAACCGAAGAGAATAACCTAACAAACAAAATAAGTGGGCGAATCATAATAATGAAATAATGACTATGTTTATTTTGTGTAGAATGAAACGACCAAGTGAACTGTTTTAAACGGGTGCGTTCGTTAAATGCACACAAATACATTAAATGTGTTCAGTTAAAGCCTACGATTAGACTCTGAAACAAAAAAATACCCAAAATTCTCCAAGATGTTTTTGATTTCTCCAAACTTTTCTCCAAGTATTTCATTTCTCCAAGAGCTAAATTTTTACCCGGAATTGCGAAAAGAACACCCAATCTGGTGACCCCAACTACAGGACACTTACATTTGGGATTAATTTACTAAAGATCGAGCTTATAACACTGCCCCTAGTTGTAAATATTTGAGCCATATTCCACCACGATTGGTGGAATAGATACATAATTAAATGTGTCTGAAGGTCTCTACATAGACCCTCGGACCATAAAAAACGCAGGTAGGACTCAACTCTAACCGCCATTGGCCTATGGATTCATAGTTTATGTAAATGATAACTGGGGAATGGGCGACCCCGAATTAGTAAATATATTGTCTAAGAATTTTGACCTTTGGGTTAGAAAAAAATTGAAATCATATGAGTTAAGAAAATAATGTAAAAGACATTTTGTAAGTGCCCCCCTACGAAGTATAAATTATTTGATTTTGCCTGTGAGGAATCCCACTAATATTATAAATGTGAAAGTTTGGATGGATGGATGTTTGTTACTTTATCACGCCAGAACGGCTGAACGGATCTGGATGAAATTTGGCACAGACACAGATTATAGTCTGGAATAGCACATAAGCTACTTTTCATCCCGGTAAAATGTATGGTTCCCATGGGATAGATTTGTTTTAATTTTTCATAGAGTACCAATAAATTCATTTTCTCATACCTTTGATTCTGAGGCGGTACGAAGTTCGCCGGGAGCTAATATTATATTATAATACATCCATGACAAACATTATATTCAATTGAATAATCAAATGACATGTAGAATTATAACTTGATCATCAAACAACCCCTTACAACATCAAGGTCGGCGGCACAAAGAGATCCGGCCCAAGAAGTTCCGCAGGGTTCGGCCCTGCGGAACACCACACAAAATCACACAACAAAACTCAGCTCACCCGAGTCTTATCAATTATTTTACAACCAGTTTGCAAGTTGCAAGTGAAATGAGTGTACACTAACACAAAATGAACTTTACCACCAAGTTTTAGAGTTAAAAATCGATGGTGAAGGCATCGAAAGCTTCGGTTAAGACAAAAGTGGGGTGTTGCTGGAATCGTGCCGTTGCTATGCGCTTCGCACTTGACGTGTACCATGTACTTAGTTTTCTACGTTGACTCAATAGTATTCGTCACATTTTTTTTTTTTTATACATTTATAGTCAAGTGTTTGATCTCAATCTCACCTGATGGTAAGTGACGATGAGATCTACGATGGAGCATACTTGCCTAGGTAGGAAGGCGGCAGTAGATCGAGACGCTACATTCACTGGGCACATGCAGCGCAACTGATCTGACCCGCCATCCATGAATGGCAACACCGAACATCATGCCGGAACATGGCTAGGCCGCTTGGCGATATGGCTTTGTTCAGTGGGTGGTGACTAACCACGGCCGAAGCCTACCACCAGTAGAGTTGTCACCTAGTTGGCACCACCCAGGGTCACGTGTAGGGTATCTCGAGGGTACTTAATTCTCCTACGGACGAAGGTGACTTGACCCCAAAAAATGCAATGATATCGCGAATTGGATTCTGGGTTGAGCAAAGTCAACATAAAATAACATGGAAAGTGTGTTTGTTTATTTGACAGTGTATAAATTAATAACGGCCGAAAAGTTTTGAGTGAAATTCGGCAATGGTTAAATGCTATTTGGACTTAATATTTCTGTCGTAACGTTAAGAACATAAAATAAACGCGATGAAATCCTTAAAATTAGTTTTATTTCAATTTGACCGACAACGTTCGGAAAAAAGTTTTTTTATATATTTTATTGAGTTGCCAGCTACAATATCCTGCCTGGAAATAAGATCTCATATTGCGCTACCTGGTAACATTAAGCTTTCCTTAGCTATAGCTACATATCAGCGTTCTCTGACGGCTGCGCGACTCTTGCGCAACTTGGTTACCTCTCGAAGATTCGCTTCACAATTTTAACTATAATATGCGTTGGTTGAAAAGCAACGATTCCTGGCGACCAGCCAACCCCGACCGGACGTTTGCAGTGATAAAATTTAAAGAACAATCCCATTCTGTTTATATTGAAGCACTTACTCTGTATACACCAGGGATTCCCAAACTATTTTGGGCAAGAGACCCCTTTTCCGTCATAAACTGGGCCCCAAGTCTGCTAACACAATCGACTCATAATCGAACTGTCACACTTACTATGCGGTTGCTGTTCGATTATCAATCGATTGTGTTACCAGACTTGGGGCCCTGATACCTCAGACCCCCACAGCCAAAATTTATTTATTACTTTAAAAATCCTATCTCTAGTTTTGTTTTCCTATTGATACAAAATAATAATTTCTTTTTGTACGAACTTGTGCACGCTTATCGACTTGTTGAGTTTTTTATGCTTCGACTACATTAGCGGGCTATGGCGAATATTCGTGTTAACGCGATAAATGTGGCCGGGTTCATCGTGTCATCGCGTAGTATTCGGGCGAAGACGATGTAGTATCGGGGAGCTGTCGGTAAACTGGCGCGAATCAAAGGGATTTGTCGCGCCAATATTCGCTTAGGTGGCTACATCTACGTCATTTCAGTGTCGTCCAGACTTTGAAGCGAGACGGACGTGCGTTTAATTTTTTACACTATGGAGTGGAGTAACGAAAAAGTGTTAGAATTCATTCAATTTTATGAAACTGAGAGTATTATATGGAATCCTAGTGACCCCAACCATAAAAAGAAACACTTGGTACATGATGCGTGGATTCGAATTAAAAATATGCGCATATGCTCAATCCGGCACGATGCATCGCGTCAACTCGACACGAATCTTCGCCCGCCTTAATGTAGACAAGAACATCGCCTATACCCGAACACGATGTTTTTGTCTCGCCAACACGATACGAATCTTCGCCCGCTAATGTAGCCGAAGCATTAAAAGTACAACAATTATACTTCCTATTTAAACATAAGTCATTCTTATAACAAGTCGGTACACGGAACACAACTTGCACAATATCTTGAAAGTTTCAAATAAGAACTTGTGTTAATTAATAGGGGTCGATTTTAAGACCTCGTCGACCCCCAAAATCAGTTTTCGTTTATGTCGACCACTTTGGGAATCCCTGGTATACATGGCATATCTATCCACTGCATCGTTATCTTTTATCTACACAAGAATCGGCAGCACTAGTAGCACAGCCGACTGTGGCAAGACAAAATCTATACATACAAATAAATAAAATTGGATTGTCTGTTTGTAATATTGAAATAACCGCTTTTTACTAAGTGCATTTGGATGTATACACGGTACATATACCAAATTATTTATTTTAAAAACGGTTTTTTCTTTAATCTTATACCAATACTAGCTGTTGCCCGCGACTTCGTCCGCGTGGTATTTAACAAAGACAACCGTTGACAACAGCCTGCTCGCCCATTATGAGCCCGCGAGACGCATTGCAGGTTGTTGCTATCAAACTTAATCAGGCGCTGCGCTGCAACATTGGTTTTAATTTTTTTTCGTAAGATCCTATTTTTTTTTTCTAAAATAAAAGTAGCCTAAGTTACTCCTTGTTACATCAGCTATCTGCCAGTGAAAGTCCCGTCAAAATCGGTCCAGCCATTTCAGAGATTAGCCGGAACAAACAGACAGACAGATAGACAGACAAAAATTGTAAAAAAATTTGTTTCGGTATAGGTAACGTGTATACATCCATATGCACTTAGTAAAAAGCGGTTATTTTAATATTACAAACAGACACTCCAATTTTATTTATATGTAGTATAGATATTGGCGTAAGTAACGAGAGTAAGTGCAATTCGAAGACCTCCACCAAACCAATTATGGAACAAGGCTCCACCACTGTCTTTGGGTGCAACGGTCACCCATCCAATACTTGACCGCGACGATGTCGTTTACCCTCGATCGTGAGTTCGGAAACTGGTTTCCAGGTATAAGTCTCTGTTCCTATAGAACAAGGAAATGAGTCGGTCGATGACCCCGCCCGAGCTTACCCGGTCCCCGCCCGGTGGGGTGGGGCGCCAGTGATCGCGAGTGTGAGGACACAGTGCTGCCATCTTAAACCGTTCAGTAAAATAAACGTGTATGTTTTGACAATAAATACTGATATTGATTTCTTTTATTTACGCGAATACTACATATTGAAATAAAACGGATTTTAAGGATTTTATCGCGTTTATATTTTAGCGGAAAAGTGAAGATCTTCCAGCCAGGCGGGTGGTATGCCTGGCGGGACGGCCGTTATGCCCCGATGGTTATTGTCGGGATCTTGTATATATGTTACTTGCTCCGAAAACTCTTATAGCGCGATTCAGGATTGTGACGTCAATTGTCTATTGTTCTTAACGCGTCTGCAGCGCCATCTGCGTAGCTTGTGGTGCGGTTGAAGTGGTCGCTACAATATTATATTTTTTACGTTCCCGACGTTTCGGCTGCTTACAGCGACCATGGTCACGGGAGGACTGAGGTCGATGACGTCCTAGTGTCATACTTTGAACTGGGGTACCTTTTTTAAGTACGCAATGTATCGTAAGCCACGCGATCACATCGCAACGCTCCGCGCAATACCCGAGGGGTGCGAGTGACAAGTGCGCTAGAGCGTATCTAGTTTTTATTTACATTGCAGTTTTAGGACTAAATTAGTTTAAATTATGTTTCTTTTGTTATTTAAAATCACGTTAAATAGGCTTTTTTTATGATTTTATGCTACAATCAATTTCAAAAGACTGCAAAAAAATGCGTGTAAAAATTCATGAAAATATCGAAGGAACATTTCAACTCTGGGTGTCCAGCATCATGAGCTCAATCCATGGTATCAGTTCTCGGTACGAAGCCACATACAGCCTGTATATTTCCAATTAGCTATTTTTCTTACCTTAATTATAACACCATGTAGTTGCAATCCGAGAATCTCCTCGATTGTTCTCTGCAATAGATAAAATACAAAAATTTAATTGTATAAATAACATACCGTAAATATAATTGACTTCTTATATTTACGCGAATACTACACATTGAAAATAAAACAATTTTTTAGGATTTTATCGCGTTTATATTTTGATTTTACGTTCCCGACGTTTCGGCTGCTTTACAGCAACCATGGTCACGGGAGGACTGAGGTGGTTGACGTCCTAGTGTCATAGTTTGAGACGGGGTACCCTCAAAATATAAACGCGATAAGATCCTAAAAATTAGTTTTATTTTCAATACCGTAAATATATAACACTACCATAGATATATAAGGTGTAACAAAAATAGTATAAAATATTTCACCCAGTGAATCAGTAAATAATATGGATCACGTTGATATAGAAAACAATTTTATTGTGTAAACTAGCTGTTGCCCGCGACTTCGTCCGCGTGGTATTTAACAAAGACAACCGTTGACAACAGCCTGCTCGCCCATTATGAGCCCGCGAGACGCATTGCAGGTTGTTGCTATCAAACTTAATCAGGCGCTGCGCTGCAACATTGGTTTTAATTTTTTTTCGTAAGATCCTATTTTTTTTTCTAAAATAAAAGTAGCCTAAGTTACTCCTTGTTACATCAGCTATCTGCCAGTGAAAGTCCCGTCAAAATCGGTCCAGCCATCTCAGAGATTAGCCGGAACAAACAGACAGACAGACAGACAGACAGACAGACGGACAGACAGACAGACAAAAATTGTAAAAAATGTTGTTTCGGTATAGGTAACGTGTATACATCCAAATGCACTTAGTAAAAAGCGGTTATTTTAATATTACAAACAGATACTCCAATTTTATTTATATGTATATGTCGGGTGAGGAGTGTTATTATCATCAGCCGAGTCCATAATTACTTTTTTTTAACAGTAGGCGTCTTTGGGTATGTTGGAGCAACGAAACAAAGTAGTTCACTTGATCAAATTATAATGTCTAATGCATTTACAAAATAAATATCACACAACACACACGACACAACTATAGCCACGTATATAGGAACGCGCGATGGTTTCAATATCAACCGCTCTGGGCGACTGCCGCACAAGAAGTGAGAGCGCCGCGCACGATCGGCTAATCGTTGACTCCATCGAACGCCGACAGATGGCGCTTGCGTTCTGTGTTGCCAGTTGATTCCGACATATAGATGATGATTGATATTTTTTTAATACTTTACACTTTTATTGTGCCACCTTATATACATACAGTAGATATATAGGAGGTTGTTGCCGTGGTATATAATGTAAATGATCTTTTTAAAACAGAGCAACCATGGAGTTTCTCGCCCGTTCTTCTCCATAGGAACGGCATTCCGAACGGGCTGTAAAGTTGTGGCTTAGCATTGCGTAACTATTTTGACGATTCATAATTACTGAACTTAATGGTTTACATGAATAAAAAATATTCTGATACTTATTAAAAAAATCCTGCAAAAATTTGATCCAAAACATTCCTTTCAAGGTAAGGAAATCACACGGACCGACTTTGACTTTGAGAGACCACACTCCCTCGCAAATGTGAGTCTAAGGTCATAACTTGACTTGAAGTATAGATAAAATTAACTCGAGGTGACTGTCACAAGGTCAACACTATAAAAAAAGATAAATTTCATCAATAAATTATCTGCATCATATGTTTATTCTGTGCTAATGATCACGCACGATGGTAAATAAATCGTTCATTTCGTATTGGCTTACGGAGGGCCTTACAAGAATACATTTTTAATCTGTAATTATTTACTGTGAACGAGAACGTCACTTAACCTGACAAGATCGGAGAAAATTTATATTTGTTTTGTCTTTTAAATCTATTCTCATCTAAAAGACCGACAGTCAGATAAACAAGTCCGTCAAACGCCTGTCATTTGAGACTTGAACACAGCATCACACACGGTTGATGTTCACATAGCAACAACTGAGATATTGGCGTTTTATATTAAACATTGCATTACCAAGTGAACGCTAATGAATATTACAAAGAGTATTGTAGGCACAACTGGTGCGTGCCCTAGAGAGAGAGTTCAGCGTGAATAATCAATTAGATATGTCTGTGCCCCAAGTCTGCTAACACAATCGATTCATAATCGAACAGCAACCGCATAGTAACTGTCACTTTCGACAGATATCCCATACAGTATCTGTCAAAAGTGACAGTTACTATGCGGTTGCTGTTCGATTATGAATCGATTGTGTTAGCGGACTTGGGGCCCTGGTGTATTACAAACTAGCTTTATGCCTGCGACTCCAGCCGCACAAACATCCATTTGGCTAGCAGATTCACCCCCCAATGGTCATAGCGTGACGATTTGTAACCATATATTTTGAGATTTCTAGAATTGGCTGGGTCTCTAATCAAATCTGCCCACTCCTCGCTCGTAGCCAAGCATGTCTAGACAGGTATTTTAAGTGTTCAGCATTGTTTATCATTGCTTTTGAAATATTTAACATAAGTGAATACTAATAATTATAGAGCTTACTACCACCTGCCAATAGTGATTAGATAAAAGCTGATTATGGCAGGTGTCCGCAACCCTTCCAATAGTCCCATCCCATGTCCGTCCAAGCCTCAATCCATAGTCTCAGTCATCTTTCCATATTCCTGGAATAGCTCCTCCGCCTGCTGAGGTCGATTCGCAGTTTATGCTGTCATTGTCAGCAGTTGACCCCAGCAGGTGGCTAACATAACATTAGAATTCTCAAAAAGGGCCTCTACGTGTTGGACCCATGTCCCCGCGCAAGCCTTCCAAAGATCCGGGTATAGCCCGTGTGGAGAGAGACATAATAAAGCTTATATTTAATATATCCCACTGTTAGGTACTGGCTTTTCCCCAATGCGAGAAGGTGTGGATACAGGATTTCGATTAGGGGGGAATTTTGTGTGATTTTATTTATTTTTCAGAAAAATCATTAAGTCGTGAGTCAGTGGGGGGCACTATCACCCATTACTCTCCGCGTATCCGTTGCCTGAATACGAGAGGATATGGGCCATAGTCCAGCACGCAAGCCCCGTGGGGTTTGTTTAGATTCTTTCAGACCTGCAGGTTTCCTTATGATTTTCTCTTATCTATTTAGAAAATGGCTGAAAAGGAATACTATTGGTGCGAGCCGGGATTTCAACCTGCGACTGATCGTACTTCTCATTTCTTAAATGTTCAATGATTGTGTCTTTTCTTATATTTATAAGCCATTTATATACGCACATTTACAAACTCGCCATCACAAGCACCCCACCCTAAACACCGACAGTCGCATACATCGAGGGACGCCGCTCTCGCTCGCTCCCACATAATCTATATACCTTGCTCTCTTCCACTTACAAGAGAGCGCAAACGATTGAACGTAGAAATGCACTGAAACTTGAAACTAGGTCTGAGGGGGTCTGGGGAGACCTGGGATGGTCTGGGGAGACCTAGGGAGGTTTATACACCCCTTGCATACCGTATTTGGATTCAAAATACAATTTATTGCTAGCAATTCTCTGGCTTAACTTAACTTCACTAACTAAGCTAAATGTATTTCCGTCCTGCTCACATTCGTTATATACAGGATGATTCTGTACGTAAAGTGCGAGATTATTCGCAAGCTAACCGTATACTTTATAGTATGCCGTATTTAGACATTTTGTATGGAGACTTAAAAGTTTTAAATACCGTCCACTAGAGGCGCTTTTCAATTCACCATACAATATGTCTAAATGCGGTAGACTATAAAGTATACAGTTAGCTCGCACTTGACGTGCAGAAAGGGTACACTAAACTTTAAACCTGCGTCGCTTCTGTAGCGCAATTGTAATCATTATATAGAAGCAGTGATAACCAAGTTGGTAGAACGCTTGCCTCGGTAACGAGGATCGCAGGTGCAACCCCCGGCTCGCACCTCTGGGATTTCTGGATTTCAAGTGCGAATCTCATTTTCAACCACGTTTATCACTTGCTAAACGAAGGAAATTAACATCGTGAGGAAACCTGCATGTCTGAGAGGACCCCTCGAAAGACTTGTGAAGTCCGCCAACCCGCACCGGGCTAGCGTGATGGACTACAGCCTGATCCCCCTTGTATTAAGGGGAGGCCCGTGCCCAGCAGTGGGACATTAAAAATGGCTAGTAGGTATTATTATATGAGGTCAGAATTGGAAAACTGATTTTTATTAGCAAAATGTAATTAAATCTATACAAATATTATAAATTTGAAAGTTTGGATGGATGGATGGATGGATGGATGGATGGATGGATGTTTGTTACTCTTTCACGCCTGAACGGCTGAACGGATCTGGATGAAATTTGGCACAGAGATAGATTATAGTCTGGAATAACACATAGGCTGCCTATTATCCCGGTAAAATGTATGGTTCCCGTGGGATAGATGTTGTAATTTTTCATACTTTTTATCGCGGGTAACACCGCCGGGCGCAGCTAGTTAATGTATAAAGCAATTAAAGTCGTGGTCGTCGTCTCATGGTTTTGGAGATTTCGTGATAGATAGAAGATATAAGAAGATAGATAAGATTGTGGACCCGGCTGGGCACAGCATCAATGAGATGAGAGGATGATATTAGTGAGGTTAGCCATCAAACTTTTCGAGTTCCTTTTTTTATTTTATGCTGTTCTTAATGCAAGGGTTACGATTGTGTTAACGCCGTATGGAGAGGAGTCGAGCGGACAAGAGCGGAGCGGAGAAGAGTGGAACAGGGAGGAGGAATAAACCAATCAGATCGTTTAAAAACCACGCTTGGTATCGAACGGAGAATTTCAAACAATCTGATTCGCCTTTTCCACTCAACTCCGCTCCTCTCCGCTTTCGTGGAAACCGGGCCTAATGACGGTATACACAACATTTAAAAATAAACACATCTGTCAAATGGTTTCGCATTAAATCAAAATGAACGTTGACGTTTAAGAATGTTTGGCACTGTGACAAAATATGCAAATTAAAATTCTTCGCAACACTCACTAGATAGGTATAGCAGAGCCAACATTGAGTAGTATTTTTGACATTCAATTCAATTAAATTTTTAGGTTAAATGGCTACACCGATCTTCGGTGATTTTGCCAGTGTCATATGTTTGATATATTATACTACTGTCAGGTGTTATGTAGCACGGACTGAAAATACCCGCTAAGTTGTGGGTGAGGCCATTTGTATATCCATTTTATTTCATCGCATTTCATTTCGTAAAAAAAGAAGAAGACTTCTACATACCTACTTGTCTTCGTTTATTTTTTGGTTGGCAATCGGCTACAAAATAAAACCATTATGCCAGTGTCGAGTAATTCTTGATAATTGCTTTTGTATTATATGTAACCCTGATGCTTATAATAATACCTATAGATGATGATGATGAAATGAATCACCTACCCCTATCAGTAAAGCTGTGGATACTTTACTGATAATTTACCGGACATCTTGGGAGAACTTGAAAAGTCAAGTTATACTATTTTATTTCAATTCCCTTCACTCGTGCACGTTTATGAACACGCAATGGTTAATATCCCGCTAATATTACACATTTTTTGTTCCCAGTATCAGAAGGTAATATATAATACCAGCCCTTTTTAATGTCCCACTGCTGGGCACGGGCCTCCCCCAATGCGAGGGGGATTAGGCCATAAAAGGTAATGGCTCCACCAATATGAATGATTTCAGGTCAAAATCCAGGTAATTATGTCACCATGATCTCCTGATATCTGTTATCAGGCAGGTATATCTAGACACATAGCCTTTCTTTGTTTTAAACATCATTTGCATATCGACTAGATAAGATATAAAAGTACCTATTCAATAATATCGCCAGACGAACACACCACCTATACGTTCCCACACTAAGCAACGCGCGTATTATTGGTACCTGTGATTGGTACCGTATAATATCTTTGATTATTTGGATGATAAAGCAGCCTGGGACTGATCGCTCAAATATCAATATATATAATGTTAAAGTGTAGCGTGTGTGCGCCCCGCATGGCAACACACTGGAGCTTACTTTTTTATTTAATTTTGTATAAATAATGGATTAAAAAAAAAGACAAGCCCGCTAAATTTCTTGCCGGATCTTCTCAGTTGAGGTCGCGTTCCGATCCGGTTGTAGAGTTAAGAAAAAAAAATGTTATGACAATTTGTACGTGAAATAAACGATTTGACTTTGACTGCGGTTGAACTCAGTAATTAAGGTATCACAAAAATTGTGTAAAATAATTAAAAGGGTTTACAAGTAGGTCATATATGTGTATGCAGTGTTTGATTTTTCTCTGAGGAAGCGAAGGAAGCCAGTACCGTTTCCCCGCGAACTTAGTACGGAATGGTATTTTTAAAACTTCAAATAATCTCATGGTTTCATAGCAATATTTAGGTACTGCACACAACCTACACAATCAGTATAGCAAAGAAGTTACGATGGTTTATTTTTCAAAATGACCGGGATCGACTCCCGTTTCGTGTATAAGCTTTTTTCGTATCTCTTAAATCTACGACATAGCTTTACAGCAACCATGGTCACGGGAAAACATAATATAAACGCGATAAAATCCTCAAAATTAGTTTTATTTCAATGTGCAGCATTCGCGCAAATTTAAGAAATCAATAATATATTTTTTTTTATTTAAATGAATTTAATTTTTCTGAAGCAGTAATAGACAAGTTAGTAGAAAGCTTGCCTCGGTAACGACGATTGCGGGTTCTTGTGTTTAGTTTTTTGAAATAAAAAAATACTAAGGCACCTTTACATATTCAAATCCACGACATATGTCTAGGAACCTACAATTATGTGATCATAGACAAAATGTATAGAACTTTCGAAACATGTGATCATACATAGAATTTTAATATTAAAATGATATATACATATAAATAAAATTGGAGTGTCTGTTTGTAATATTAAAATAACCGCTTTTTACTAAGTGCATTTGGATGAATACACGGTACATATAACAAAAAAATTTTTTTACAATTTTTGTGTGGCTGTCTGTTTGTTACGGCTAATCTCTGAAATAGCTGGACCGATTTTGACGGGACTTTCACTGGCAGATAGCTGATGTAACAAGGAGTAACATAGACTACTTTTATTTTAGAAAAAATGTTTTTGTTAAATCCCTCGCGGACGAAGTCGCGGGTAACAGCTAGTTTTTATAAAAAATGGAGGACGTCTAATTATATATATTACAGAAATATGATGATAAATAATAATAGTTAAGTGTCAACAAAGTAATCAATACTTGATTGTTGCCATAGCAACGCAATAGCAGACAGTCAACTATGAAATATTGCAACGTTTCCTTTGAAATTTACCGCCATTTTTGCGTAACTTGCTCGGCCACAATGACCCTAATTCTGTTGATAGACATACACACTAAACAATGTAGTGACGTTTGGTTTTCATGAATAAGCAGGACAGCAACTGAAGTTGAGTGAGTGAGAGAGTGTTTGAGTGACACGCCATTTTCATTTCATCATGTCACATCCCATTTTCATTTCATAATTTTATTTATAATGTCCTATTTATTGTTTTTGTTATTGCTATTAATTACTTGACATAATTACTATTAATTACTTGACTAATTACTTGGCAAAATACCCGCTAAGTTGCGGGTGAGGCCATATTCATATCCATTTTATTTCATCGCATTTCATTTCGTAAAAAAGAAGAAGTGTTTGAGTGTATGAAAATAAGCTTTAAATTGTGGCCATCCTAATAGATTATAGCTCTTTATAACCATTAGTCTTAATTTTTTTGCAAAAATGTGGATTCCTAGCTGCGCCCCACGGTGTTAGCCGCGATTAAAAAGTTAAGTTTAAAAAAACACGGTTCCTGTATGCTATCCCATAGGAACCGTGCCTTTTCCGGGATAAAAATTAGCCTATGTCATTTTCTGACCCCTAAACTGCTACTACCTATGCAAAAAATCATGTCGATCCTTAATAATTCCAGCCCTTTTTTTTAATGTCCCATTGCTGGGCACGGGCCTCCCCTCAATGCGAGGAGGGATTAGGCCATAGTCCACCACGCTGGCCCCGTGCGGATTGGCGGACTTCACACATCTTTCGAGGGGTTCTCTCAGACATGCAGGTTTCCTCGCGATGTTTTCCTTCACCGTTTTAGCAAGTGATAATCATGGTTGAAAATGAGATTCGCACTTGTTCGATTCGCATTCGCACTCCCAGAGGTGCGAGCCGGGGTTTGAACCTGCAATCCTCGTTACCGAGGCAAGCGTTTTACCAACTTGGCTATCACTGCTTCAAGTCGATCCTTAGCTCTATGAAAAATTAAAACAAATCTATCCCACGGGAACCATACATTTTACCGGGATAAAAAGGCCGCGTTTTGGCGGTGTTTGTTTTTTTTTATTTTATTTTTTATTACATTATAGGCAAGTATTTGATCTCAATCTCACCTGACGGTAAGTGACGATGAGATCTACGATGGAGCATACATGTCCCACTGCTGGACACGGGCCTCCCCTCAATGCGAGGGGGATCAGGCCATAGTCCACCATGCTGGCCCAGTGCGGGTTGGCAGTGGCCCAGTGTCGGTTGCAAATAAACTACTGAATTCAGACAATTGTTGCCGAGTTACATGTTTACATTACTGTGTTACCTTACCTAATAAAATGTATGAGAAAGGTGTCTCGATTTATTTGGGTTCCCGTCTCTCGTGATAGACAGTTTCTCGACTAACATCTGAGAGGAGTTCGGTGTTGCTGGCTTCTTTAATCATCGATCAAACTTGTTTGGTTTACAATTGGAAAAGTCGACAAGCCGAGGGTCAGTGGTGGGTTCCTCTTCCCCCATTTGTTTAACAATGGATTTCCGCCAAGTATCGCCTAGTTCTATCGATTATAAACAATTTGTGTCATGTATCACATTAAGCATACATCGCTGGATAAACTATATTTTTTTTTAAATGGACTTACACAATCATGTGTCATATCACCACGAGTGTTTAAACAATAAAAGTTGTTCAATGACGTGACTCCGGCGACCTCCACACTATCAACCAATCAGTACGATAAGGAATAGTGTTTACAGGTACCTACATAATGATTCACAAAGGGTACATTTATCCGTGAACGCATTTGTAATTATTATGTAAGGTTAGAATTTTGATGTCAAATAAAAAGAAATTTTTGGATGTTTTGCCGGGAAGTTTTTTTTTTAATTTGGCATCACTATAGTTATTTTGCCAGTATCAAGTGATATAAATTATTTCAGTTTTCGAGCATATGCACAGGCCCAAAGGCTAGGCCCAAGTAAAATACCCCCCATCCCTCAATCAGTAAAGTGATGGATACCTTACTGAAAGATCTTTTATGCATTTTTTGTGAGAAACTGAAAAGCCAAGAATCGTCACTCTGTTTCAATTACCTACACTCGTGCACTTCACCGAACCCATAATGGTTAATATTCCACTTATATCACTCACTATAACTCGCAGGAACACTAGTTTGAGAAATTAAAACATAACTGACGCCATGACTTTTCAGTTTCCCGCCAAAAAAAAAAAAGCTGCCGGCAAGTTGAACCGTGTAGTTCTGAACTTTGATCTCTTATATCTACGCAAATACTACACATTGAAATAAAACTTATTTCAAGGATTTCATAGCGTTCATTTTCTGTTTTTACGTTCCCGACGTTTCGGCTACTATCTTCCATCTTATGGTCGAAAGTATTAAATATTGTCCGCTAGAGGCGCCGTTCAATTTGCCATACAATTGTGTCTAAATACGTAAACTATACAGTTAGCTCACGAATAATCTAGCACTTGACGTACAGAATAATAATAATACTTATAAGTTATGTTGTACCAATTTTCGCATTCGGCTTTTGTGCCTTATCATTACCGATAAGATTTACTTATCTCGTGTTATCAATTGAGGGCGCCGAGGTGTCTAAGTGCTCCGACGCATTGGTTATATGGGGGCGAATATAACATCAACATTTATAGGCCTTTTTGAGAGAGATCGACACTCATAAACTTAATAAATTATGATTGAAAAAATGTTGGTAAGGGATTAAGAAGAAGATGTCTACTTACACCTTTGGGGAATATAGGCGTGATAGTACAAGTAGACAGGCTTAATACAGGCGTGATAGAACTAATAGACAGGCTTAATACAGGCGTGATAGAACTAATAGACCGGCTTAATACAGGCGTGATAGAACTAATAGACAGGCTTAATACAGGCGTGATAGAACTAATAGACAGGCTTAATACAGGCGTGATAGAACTAATAGACAGGCTTAATACAGGCGTGATAGAACTAATAGACAGGCTTAATACAGGCGTGATAGAACTAATAGACCGGCTTAATACAGGCGTGATAAAACTAATAGACAGGCTTAATACAGGCGTGATAGAACTAATAGACAGGCTTAATACAGGCGTGATAGAACTAATAGACAGGCTTAATATAAGCGTGATAGTACTAGTAGACAAGGTTAATTAGTAAACCTTACTATTGTAATATTGTGGGTTTGATTTCCGTCTGTGCACACATCGGAAATTACCTTTTCGTAATTTGTCCTATTCTGGGTGCTTCTGGGATCGCCCCCAGTCCATTGAACAGTCCCTATCTGTCCATAATACAAGCATTGGTTCAGTTAGAACACTATTCCGAACCGATGATAACTTTTAACTATGCATAAGTGCTTTGCTGGCCTATATGAAAAAAAAAATACTATACTATCCCGGGAAATAGGCGAAAACTGTACCGGTTTTATGGAAACACGGCATAAATAAATTAAAAAAAAACTCCTTTGCTATAAAGATTATTATAACATCATTATAAGCAGTGATAGCCAAGTTGGTAGAACGCTTGCCTCGATAACGAGGATTGCAGGTTCAAACCCCGGCTCGCACCTCTGGGATTTTTCACGTGCGAATCTCATTTTCAACCAAGATTATCACTTGCTAAACGGTGAAGGAAAACATCGTGAGGAAACCTGCATGTCTGAGAGAACCCCTCGAAAGATGTGTGAAGTCTGCCAACCCGCACTGGGCCAGCGTGGTGGACTATGGCCTAATCCCCCCTCGCATTGAGGGGAGGCTCGTGCCCAGCAGTGGGACATAAAAAAAGGGCTGGAATTATTATTAAAATTATATATAACATCATTTGTTCCGCGGTCACAATCTAAGTTTAAGCATAAATAATGTTAAATAAATCATAACTAATTGATATATTTTTTTCATTGAAAGGGTTCGGGATAGTAAAAAAAAACTAAATTCCAAGCATGCGATACTAAATCATGGATACGACGAGTTAACAATAAAACGCATTCAACAAACACCATTCTAAAACCCCACACGGTATATTAAAAAGTTGAATATAAAAAAAAATGCCGCTTCGCTCGTATTGGCTGGCCCTATCGCAGTGGTGGGGCTACACATAGCAACTTATCTAGGATAGATCGTTCAAAAGACCCTTGCACCAATGGTACTGTTATTTTTTATTTGTATAGATACCAGTTTGGAGGAATGCCATAGATAGTGGATACAACGTTTCACAATACACATTGATCTATATACATATAGAGTCGCTCAGCGAGTAGCTTTGGCTATTCAGCGAGGAAATGCGGCCAGCATCTTGGGCACGCTACCGCATGGGCCAAATTTTTTACACTTTTTGTAGCTTTTTTTTCCTATTTTTAAGTTATATTAGTTTGTAAATATTCCGTTATTTTCTTTCTAATTGTCAACTATGTAATGAAATTAATCTTTATATATATAGGGTTTAACAGAAATAGTGTAAAATATTTTTATGGGGTTAACAAGTAGGTGATTACGATCACGTTTATGTATAAAATGTGTGTGTATACATAGTAAGTGTTTGAGTTGTGTGTGAGAAAGCGAGACAGTACAGCTCGGGGTTACCAGTTTGGGTATATTTTTCGCAATTCTGGGTAAAAATTTGGCTCGTTGATAAATTTTGGAGAAAAGTTTGGAGAAATCAACAAGGGTGTAAAATGTTAAATAGTTGCTTTAAACGTAGCCGATTTCTAGTTTACTCCATATTCAAAGTGAATGGGTAAGTCAAATCTGACAGCAGTTACAAAACCCAATCAAAACCCGTTAATATAGGGTTACCGACTTCCAGGTCCTGCTTTGGTATACAGTGTTAGTTTAGTCTGGTGTTTTGGTTTGGAACTCAGCCAAAAAGCTAATAAAATCGAGAAATTACCCATTAGGTTAATTAATCGATATTATCAACTTTTTACTTTTGGGATATCTTAAGAAAATTGTATATTTTTAAGAAAAATATTTTCATATTTGGGTAGAAATAAAAAATCACATCTGGCAACCCTGGTACAGCTTCATCACGGACGTAGTGTTTTATTTAAAAATGCCAATATTAGATTTTTGTTTGTAGACAAAATATATACCTACTGATAGACCGCTTAAAATATTTTTCACTATTAATGTTAAAGCTTATATAAAATATTTAACATTATTATTGTTAAACCTTATATAAAGAAGTCATGTTTCTGAGTTTGGATGTAGGGGGTAGTCTCCGGATCCACTGATCCGATTATAAAAAATCTTTCACTAATAGAAAGCTACTTTATCTCTGAGTGTTAGAGGCTATGTTTCATTGAGGTATCGCGGGCGGAGCCGCAGGCACAAGCTAGCTTAATATATAGGCCAACGAGTAGGTCATATTGAAATAAAAAAAATTTTTCGGATTTCATCGCGTTTATTTTATGTTTTTACGATCCCGACGTTTCGGCTGCTTTACAGCAACCATGGTCACGGGAGGACTGAGGTGGTTGACGTCCTAGTGTCATAGTTAGAACCAGGATACCCTCATATTTAGTTGTTGCTCGCGGTTCGATCTACGCAGAAAGTGCTCACAGTGTCTTGAGGTCTTGCAATGGTGCGCTTGGTTTTGGATTTAATTATATTAATCACTGGATCCCAAGTCGGTGGTAGCACCCAGCCATCTTCGATATTGAAATTAGAATGTTTTTTAATTTCAATGGCCTCACGTATCATCCTTGGTCGGGATCGGTGTTCTTTAGCGAGGATCTGTGGTCGATCAAATCTGATATAATGGCGGGTGCGATCCTGTACACGTTCACAGATTGCAGACTTCAATACTTATAGCAAATAAGAAATCAATAGAGCAGCCATTATAACATTTTGAATATTTTTTTTTTTGGAATGTGGTCTTTATCACCTTGCAATATGGACGTATTAAAACATTATTCACTATTATTGGTACACCTTATGTAGTACGTAGCACTCTCGTATTATGTTAGCCCCAGCCTTCACGTGTGCAAAGCTAAGCAAACACACGGACGGGCCCACCAGACACGTTTTTTCTGCGCAGACGCTGAAAAAATCGTCTGCGCGTGATAATGCGAAGCTATTATTATTAAACGATCGACGCGACGCGGCGCAGCCGTTACTTATATATATATATATATATATATACTATTCATGCTCCAAGAACTTGCTACAAAAAGCCAGGAAGTTGGCCTATCTATGAATAGAACAAAAACAAAAATAATGACAAATAGAACAGAAGCAAACATACTTATAGACAATGAACCTTTGGAGTATGTAGAATCCTATATATGTCTGGGGCAAATCATCTCATTCAAAGACCAGCTTGAACAAGAAATCGACAGAAGAGTCACAAATTCATGGAAGAGATTTTGGTCCCTAAAAGACATCATGAAGGGCAACCAATACTCCATCGGTATAAAAAGAAAACTCTTTAATATTTGTATTCTTCCAATCTTAACATACGGATGCCAAACATGGGCCACCACAAGGAAAATACACAACAAGTTGAGGACTTGCCAGAGAAGCATGGAAAGGAGTATCTTGGGATATAAAAGGAAAGACCGAAAACGAGCCACGGAACTTAGAAAGATAACAAAATTAGAGGATATTAATAGAAAAACCAAACAACTAAAATGGCGGTGGACAGGCCATATGTTAAGGGAGCCAGTGGAAAAATGGACCAAAATCTTGACAGAGTGGATCCCAAGATACAACGCAAAAAGGAAAAGAGGCAGACAACATAAAAGATGGTCAGACGATATAAAAAGAGCAGCCGGACCACTATGGCTGAGAGTGGCCAGAGACAGGGAAGCTTGGAAAGAGTTGGAGGAGGCCTATGTGTCCTCAGGATACACTGACACAGAGCAAGTACCGGACTGATGTGCAAACCTTTATTTTATTATATTCTATAACTTTTTATTTACTTTACTTGTTATATTTTTTGTCAGTAATAAAGGCTATTTTATTTATTTATTTATTTTATTTTATATACATACTAGGTACGCCCCGCGGTGTTACCCGCGGTTAAAAAGTATGTCCTTTTCCTCTATGTCCTTTTGCAAATGCACGGTTCCTGTATGCTATCAAATAGGAACCGTGTAATTTTTCGGGATAAAAACTAGTCTATGTCATTTTCTGACCCCTAAACTACCACTACGTATGCAAAAAATCATGTCGATCCTTTGCTCTATGTAAAGTTAAAACAAATCTATCCCACGGGAACCATACATTTTACCGAGATAAAAAGTAGCCTATGTGCTATTCCAGACTATAATCTATCTCTGTGGCAAATTTCAGCCAGATCCGTTCAGCCGTTCTGGCGTGATTGAGTAACAAACATCCATCCATCAAAACTTTCACATTTTTAAATATTAGTGGGATACATTATGGTATCTGACAGATAGAAATTTGATTGACGAAAATGGATTCAACTAATATTGTGAGCAAAAATGGCTGGACGGATTTGGATGGAATTTGGCAGCTATATGCTCCAGGGGTGGAAGTGTTTAAGGGCATAACGCCGCGAGTAACCGCGGGAGAAAGCGCAGCACACCTCTCTACACCCCTGAGCTGCTCGCGCTAGTGTTGCCCCTTATCGTCTTATATGACGGCCTTTTAAGGGGCCCACCTAAAGAGCGGCGAGTCGCCAACTGCCAATGGTAATCTAAAAGCTGATTAGGGCTCGTAAGATAAAAGCTGATTAGGGCAGGTGTCCGCAACCCTTCCAATATACCCATTCCATATCCATCCAAACCTCAATCCATAGTCCCAATTATCTTTCCATACTCCTACAACAGTTCCTCCGCCTGCTGAGGTCAATTTGCTGTTTATGCTGTCATTTTCTGCAGTCGACCCCAGCAGGTGGCTAACATAACATTAAAATTCTCAAAAAGGGCCTCTACGTGTTGGACCCATGTCCCCGCGCAAGCCTTCCAAAGATCCGGGTATAGCCCGTGTGGAGAGAGACATAATAATAAAATGGTTTATTTTTTTAAAATAGATTACGAGAGATTACGATGACCTGATTAGCTCATTAAGTAGTGAATCCGCTTTCTGCACTGCGGGTCACGGGTTCGAATCCCGGTAGGGACAAACTTTGTGTGATGAGCACAAATGTTTCTACCCGAGTCATGGATGTTTAATATCTATATAAGTATTATATACTGGGTTCGCCATCAGTCCATGGTACGGCACCCATAATACAAGCGTTGCTTAGTGTGGGACCGTATAGTTGGTGTGTTCGTCTGGCGATATTTATTTATATAGATATACCGTTACAAATACCAGCAATTACTTGATAGCCCTACGTTTACCAGACATCTTAGCTGACCTCACTGGTCCAGCTAAGGGCTGATCTACAAACAGGTGTAACCTTACATGTTTTTTTTTTATAAAGTGACCTTGATGTGTCACCACGCGAAGTCAAGTTGACCTCGAAGCATCTTCAAGGTCTCTCCCATACAAGGGTGAATAGAACTTGTATTTATAAACAGGTTACATTTAATATAACTTTTTAAAAGGGTGCATAATAAGATAACGTGTGAACATTTATTTTTTTAATTTAATAATATCATTGGTCTATGGGCTGGTCTATTATCTATGATATGTAATCGTTCCCCTTATCTATCTGGCCCTTAGGTATAGCTAGCTAAAGATCATTGATATACCGAACGGCATGTTCCTGAAGCATTCCAGTTGGAGCACCGATTTGAATATCATAGACTGAACACCGAATGGAATAGTATTTCCACGGTGCGCTAATAATAAATATTAAAAATATTTTTATTCTTCTCCGCTTAGCGCATCAATGGCGTAACTCATAATGCATATATGGTTTTTTATCCGGTAATACCGCTGTCTATTTGTATGATGACCGTTGATGCTAAGTCAAAGTTAAATCATTTATTTTCGTGTAGACTGTAGGCCTACGGGGCACTTACAAATTGTCATTCACTAATTTTTTGTTAACTCTACAACCGGATCGAAAGCGACCTCAAGTGAGAAGCTCCGACAAGAAACTCAGTGGACTTGTCTTTTTATACGAAATTCTGTTTTTTAACTAATTTTTTTAATAGCCAGGTTTATTACAGAAAAAAAAGTGATTAACTAATAGTAGCTATTTTTTTTATTGACACATCGAAGTTGTGAGTTCACATAAGGCTCGGAAAAACGGTAAAGAAGCGCACGCTCAAATAGTAGTATACCCTTTCTGATACACGCTGTGTAGTAATGTAATAACCCTCACAGAAATCTAAACATTGCTATGCCTACTGCTAGCGCCATCTAGTATGCTTAAAGAAAACTTCTCAATGTATGTCGGAGTAGTGGTTTGAGCGTGGTCTTGCTGCACTGGCTGTTCGATTCCCGATTCGACATATTTCGACAATGTTCTTGTCGTATGGTCTGTAGTTTACTGGAAGTCCATAGACGGTATTAAAATAATACAAGCTATTATCAACGTTATTAGTTTTTAGGTAAAGTACATTTTGCCCGGAAAATTAGACAATTTGGGAAACAGGATATGTTTAATTAAGATTAAGCTTTATGATTTATAACAGATATATAGATAAATATATATAGATATTGGCCGGGCATTTCCTCGCTCAGCGAGTAGCTTTGGCTATTCAGCGAGGAAATGCGGCCAGCGTCTTGGGCACGCTACCACATGGGCCAAATATTTTACACTTTTTGTAGCTTTTCTATACACTTTTTAATTTATATTAGTTTGTAAATATTTAAGTTATTTTCTTTCTAATTAGTGTACATATTATTTTAATATATCCCAATGTAAATTACGTTAGAAAAAAAAAATGATAATTATAATATGTATCTGGTGACCAGAATGCTGGCACATATTTTGGCCAACACATCAGCATTGCCATTCAACGTGGCAATGTTGCCAGCGTTCTGGGCCCCCCTCCCGGCCGATGGTGGTGGCGATTTACCGAGTGCATTTTGAAATCTGCCTAATTTTAATATATGTATATAACTCTAGCCAACCCGCACTGGGCCAGCGTGGTGGACTATGGCCTAATCCCCCTCGCATTTAGGGGAGGCCCGTGCCCAGCAGTGGGACATTAAAAAGGGCAGGTATTATTATGAAGATCGAAGGCAAGCGTGGACGAGGAAGACCAAGAATAAACTACACGAGTCAGATAAAAGTAAGGATCGGTGTCATGTCGTATAGGGAGGTGAAAGAAGCTGCTCTAGATAGAGACAGATGGAAAGAGCTTCATCAGCTACACCGACAAGGGTCTAACCCTTAAATTACAAGAAGAAGAGTTAAACAATGTTTAATTTAGAAAGTCAAGCTTGTGGTCATACTATTTTATACTATTTCATATAAAATTGAGAGAAAATCAAAATATGAAAAATAATTTTATGTGCACAATATGTACATTGTACAACGCAAATATAAATTAAAAAGATAATAAAAAAGCTTACCTACTTAAATTTACATACATACATTTGAAGTAAAACACAAAATAATTTAATCAGTTTGATATGGAAACAGTGATAGCCAAGTTGGTAGAACGCTGGCCTCGGTAACAAGGATCCCACATTCAAACCCCGGCTCGTACCTCTGTGATATCTGGATTTCATGTGCGAATCTCATTTACCACCATAATTATCACTTGCTAAACGGTGAACGAAAACATCGCGAGGAAACCTGCATGTCTGAGAGAACCCCTCGAAAGACGTGTGAAGTCCGCCAACCCGCACTGGGCCAGCGTGGTGGACTATGGCCTAATCCCTCTCGCATTGATGGCAGGCCCGTGCCCAATAGTGGGACATTAAAAGGGCTGGTATTATTTTTATTTTATGACTTGGTTATTACTAGAATCGTGACCATGATTTTGCCTGCTCACTTAGTTTTGGTGTTCTTGGAAAAGTACCTATACCTACCAAGTTTTTTTTAAAGAGTAACCATTGCGTTTCGCACTAGCTCTTCTCAGTCGAACCAACGTTTCAAACCGGTAGTCTATTCTGACTAAGTACGTATTCATTTGTGTTTTTTTTGGCCTAGGTAAATGAAAATAAATTATACCTATAATTAAAGATTTTTAATTATACAATTCTAATATATAGACGACCCGATTAGCTCAGTTGGTAGTGACCCTGCTTTCCATTCCGAGGGTCCCAAGCTCGAATCCTGGTAGGGGTATTTTTTGTGTGTGGAGCACGAATGTTTGTACCCGAGCCATGGATGTTAAATATCTATATAAGTACTAGCCGACTCGGCAAACGTTGTTTTGCCATATAAAATAAATTGAGATATAAACTATCCTATCTTTCAAGTTGGATAAAACTGCACACAGTGTGCAAATTTTTATTAAAATCGGTTTAGTAGTTTAGGAGTCCATAGGGGACAAACACCGTGACACGTAATTTATATATATTAAGATTATATGATGTGACCGTCCCCATTCCATTGTCCGGTACTCATAATACAAGCGTTGCTTGGTTTGGGACCGTACAATTCGTGTGTTCGTCTGGCGATATTATTATAGTCCAGTCTTGGAGTGTGCCTCAGTAATATCAGTGAACATGCTCCCTTATACATTAGAGCCCAATGCTATTTAAAGGACCTTGTAGACTGTGCTGATGCAGTAGGAATATTCTGAGCGCACAGCACTGAACCTGTACCCCTTTGTTAAAGTGTTTTAACAATAATAACTTTATTTTATTGAGTTGTTTATGTTATCAGATAAAATAAAGTTTTATATTTTGAAATAAAATTTATTTAACAGATTTAATTGCGTTTATTTAATGTTTTTACGTTCCCAACGTTTCGGCTGCTATACAGCAATCATAGTCACCGGAGGACTCAACGAACGTAAAAACATAAAATAAACGCGATAAAATCTGTAAAATAAGTTTTATTTTAATGTGTAATATTCGCGTAAATATAAGAGATCAATGAGTTTTATATTTTTTATAAATATCATAATTTTATTATTAATAAGTATAAATATAATTATATCATTATTTGGATGTAATATAATGGTTTTATGTGGTTAAGCCATTTTTTTGGCTTTTTCACAATTATACTGTAACATATATATTGAAATATAATAGTAGGTACATATATACTTAGCAAACTAGGTACCTATATACGATACTAAGCCGTAGGTATTTATTTAAGTTGAATTTTATTATGAAATAAAAAAAAATATATAAGCAATGGGCTTATATCGAAGTAATAAGTGTTTTATATATAATATAAATAAATAATGTATAATAATTTCAGTCAAAATTTTAAGTAGTAGGCTAGAAAATAGAAAGGTAGAGCGGTAGAGACGTGGCTTTAGGAAGGAACTAACTTTAGGCCAAATTTTGTTTGATTAATAAACATTCTTATAAAGTATATATGCTTAATTACCATAGTAAATACGTTAAATATATTATATTAAGACGAATCAAAGAATTTAATAATAATATAAAAAAGTTATAGACAATTTTGGCGAAACAACGATTTAGAGACGCTCTCGCCGCAAAAATTGCGAAAAAATACTAGCTTAAATATATTTTTGCGAAAAATAATTAGTTATACATATACAATGAGACTAATACTCACATAAACAGCTGCGATCAACACGAAAAATCCAGTTTGTATACAGTTTTGAACTCAAAAAACACAACACAGACTCTACATTCACAGTCACACCACATTTATATAAAAAATAAACATATATACACGTTTGCTACCGTTGAAAATACATTTTAAATGGAAACTCCGATATATTTGGATCACATAAAAACATTTGTCTAAATAGGCCTACAAGAATCTTATTGGACATGAGCTGTTGCGAATAATGCAAAATTTTCGCGGACGCCCGCGGCCCCCGCTTATTTAGGCCTAGCATTGCGGAGGTGAATGTTATCGCGCGACCGTTGGCGAATACTAAAACACTGCGAAACACGAAAACGATAATAAAATCCACGATAGTAACGGATATCGCCCTGATAAGGGCCGAAAATCGATTCGGAATATCGATACAAATTTTAACATACGACACGGCACGTGTGATTCGCACTTTCGCGGGTACTTTAAACCAAATTCGCGCGGGAAAAGACGAGAACGAACTTTTTTTCAAATAAAAGGGATTCGAAGGACGGGCGAAGGGATATTTGTTTTTTCAGCTACGTTTATAGCGTGGGTTTTTTTTTGGGGGGTGACTTTTTTTTTAAAGTTTGGTTATGGTTTGGTTAAGGGTGGGTAAGGGTTCGCGGGAGTATAATGTCGGGAGGTGAGGCCCGCGCGAGCCGCCTGGTAGAAATGACGCGGCGTGCCGCAAGCCACCGCTGGGTCTAACCTTGTGTGGTGGTACGAGCTATGCCTAAAAGAGGCACCAACAATATAATATATCAATGCCTACACCATAGAAGCATGGAGGCTATAACCAACAAAAAAATAGTGCGTAAGCAAAAGACAGAAAAATATATTTTCGCGAATATGAGTTATAATATATTTTCGCGAATCTTCTCAGCCCTTCCAGTGAACTGTGGAATGTACTAAAAAGTTTGACAAACCCTTTTGAATTATAACTTACACTCAATCAAGCTGAACAACTATGTTTTATAAAAGTACCTTCATAATAAACCTTCATAATATACCTATTTTATTAAAAACTAATTCTAAACTATATATAAGAACTTTCTGGTTTGAAATATGAAAGTATTTATATCTCTTATAGGTTTTTATATTGATTATATAAATAAGTAGGTAAGTAACCTTCTAGATAAATATGATTTCGCATAATATAATAATTCTTAGAAAATATATCAAATCAATTGAAAAGAACAAAGACCTAAAATAAGAGGTCCCTAAAATGCTAGACGAAAGATTATTAATGATATTGATTTCTTATATTTACGCGAATACTACACATTGAAATAAAACTATTTTGTCCGATTTTATCGCGTTTATTTTATGTTTTTACGTTCCCGACGTTTCGGCTGCTTTACAGCAACCATGGTCACGGGAAGACTGAGGTGGTTGACGTCCTAGTGTCAAAGTTTGAACTGGGGAACCCTCATATTTAGTTCTTGATTATTAATGTTTTTTTCTATACGGTTAATTTAAATACAACAAGTTATCAGCTATCACGTACATATAATTATTTATAGATATTTACGTCTATTAAACAATGATTTTACTAGTTTCATTTTTTTTTATCTTTCCATATTCCTGCAATAGTACCTTCACCGACCGAGGTCAATTCAGTAATCGACCCCAGCAGGTGGCTAACATAACATTAAAATTCTCAAAGAGGGCCTCTACGTGTTGGACCCACGTCCCCGCGCAAGCCTTCCAAAGATCCGGGTATAGCCCGTGTTGTGAGATACATAATATTCCTTAAAAAATATATTAAAACCATTATTAATAGATGTCAATATCTATGAATAACTATATGTAGGTGTATACAGCATAACTTATTGTATGTGTGTAATAACTATATAGCGTTTATTGTGTGCGTGCATGTGTGTGCATGTGTGTATGCATGTGTGTGTGCCATGGTGTGATAAGGAGCTTTTGATATCAACTTACATGAGGTGACTTCATTAAATAATATTTGTATTATGTATCATAACACTTGGGCTCTACAAATATGTAGACAGATACGCCTATACATGAGTGACTGAGAGCCAAGAGGGAACTCTCGGTAGAACTAAAACTATGGTTGAACTATTTCAGAACTAAGTTGATTATACAGCGAGGAAATGCAGCCAGCATTCTTGCCACCATTCCACGCGGACAAGGTCTTTTTGATACCTAGTTTGTTTTCATATAATTTTTAAGTTTTTTATTTTATTTTCCTGTTGTAAATATTTAGATGATTATTACAAATAAAAACCAAAATAAAAAAAAAAAACTAATAGTTGAACTAATGGTAGGACTATGTTGGAACTATGGTAGGACCACAGCAGGACTAATAATTGGACTAAGGATAGGACTATGGTATAACTATTTTAGATGTACGGTAACACGCTGGTAGAGCAATGGTAGGACCAATGGTAGGCCTAAAGTAGGACTATGGTATGGTAGAACTCTGGTAGAACTAATAATTAGACTTATGGTAGGACTATTCAAGAGCTTTGATGCAACAGTGGTAGAACTACGGCAGGACTATATTGGAACTATGGTAGAACACTGGTAGCACTATGGTAAATATCCGGTAGAACCACGGTAGGACCCTTGGTAGGCTCATAGTAGGACTATGGTATACTATTGTAGAATATTGAAGAGCTATTGTAGAACACTGATAGAAACAATGGCAGGACTATGTTGGAACTATGTAGGGCTATGGTATTTTTTCTGTTTTGTATATGACATTTAAAAAAGTATCGAATTTCCTGGTTAAATTCTTCTTCTTCTGATTTTTAGGTTAGCAATCGGCTAGGAAATTGGGCCAAGTTTGTCAGTGTCGAGTATTGCTTGACAATTGTAAACAAATTATAAGTACCCCTGATGATAAAGATGATGATGTAAAGCTGTGGATGCTTTACAAAAATCTAACCGGACATCTTGGGAGACCTTGAAAAGTCAAGTTATACTATTTTATTTCGATCTCCTTCACTCGTGCACGTTTATGAACACACAATGGTTAATATCCCGCTGATATTACACATTATTAATCAGAGAAACCCATTTTTTGGGAATAAAACAAAAATTACCGACAACGTCCCGCCAAAAAGTCCCGCGTTAATTGAAAAAAATGGCGGGATTGTTTTATTTTTTATATTTCTTGGAACATCACCTTTTCAATGGTATCCATAAATAAAAGATATTTGATCACAACTTCGCACATACAAAATACGAAAAGACTTTCTCCCCGACCTATAATGGAAGCATATTATGTAAGCATTTAAGAATATACGTTACGGGCAACCTCGTTGCGAGTGGGATTTCAGGCCATAGTCCTCCACGCTGGCCTAGTGCGGATTGGTGGACTTCGCAGGCCTCCTCATGATGTTCTGCTTCACCGTACATATGTCATGAGATTCAAATATGCCATCAAAGCATCCGAGAGGTGCGAGCAAGTGGTTGAACCTGAGTCCCTTGTTCGCAGAGCGAGGGTTCTACCAACTTGCATATTACTTCTTTTACTATAATATTTTTTTCTAATCAATCAGCCGAAAGACGTCCACTGCTGGACATAGGCCTCGCCCAATGATTTCCAATGTGTCCAGATACGTAAACTATAAACTGTACAGTTGGATCACGAAAAATCTCGCGTGTGACGTAAAAACATCTTAATATATCTTAATATATATAAATCTCGTGTCACAATGTTTGTCCTCAATGGACTCCTAAACCACTTAACCGATTATAATAAAATTCGCACACCATGTGCAGTTCGATCCAACTTGAGAGATAGGATAGTTTAAATCTCAATTTATTTTATATGGCAAAACAACGTTTGCCGAGTCAGCTAGTCGTATATATAAATTACGTGTCACGGTGTTTGTCCGCTATGGACTCCTAAACTACTAAACCGATTTAAATAAATCTTTGCACACTGTGTGCAGTTTTATCCATCTTGAAAGATAGGATTGTTTATATCTAAATTTATAATCGCAAATATTTAACTATAAAAATATTTCCTAGAAATAATTTAATAAGTTTTCCGGGTCAGCTAGTAAACGATAAAAGTGAATCCTGAAGAATACTCTAATCTACCAATAAAACAACATGCTAGAGCATAGCTTGGCAGGTTTCACTATTCTGATAAGTCTGTAGGTAAGTATCACTGGCTTTATCGATAACGGATATTTATATTTTATTGTATTTAATAGGCTAAATTTCTCATTTTCAACCACGATTATCACTCGCTAAACGGTCAAGGAAAACATCGTGAGGAAACCTGTATAATATCTGAGAAAGCCCCTCGAAAGATGTGTGAAGTCCGCCAACCCGCACTGGGCCAGCGTGGTGCACTATGGCCTAATCCCCTTTGCATTGAGGGGAGGCCCGTGCCCAGCAGTGGGACATTAAAAAGGGCTGGTATTATTAATAGGCTAAATAATGCTTCTAATTAATAAAAGTTTTAAATTTTATAATAACTACTACAAAACATTCATTTGGAATAGGTACTCACCTGAGTACTGTGTGAATGGTTAGATCCCAAAAAAAGCAAATTTTGAATTGCGACATGTTGTTTGTGAGTTTGGATGTAGGGGGTAATCTCCGGATCTACTGATCTAATTTTGCCATGTTACAGTCACTTGGACACTTTATTTACGAAAGAAACTCCGAATACGCCATTTTTGGATATCTTGTTTGTCCGTCTGTCCATTCTCGTGTCGGATTTTGATGAGACCAGGCATGGCAATAGCTTGTCGACACAAAGGATACTACGTATCCCGGGAAATGGATGAGTTCCCGTGGGATTGCCAAAATCCCACTAATCCTACTAATATTATAAATGTGAAAGTTTGGATGGATGGATGGATGTTTGTTACTAAATCACGCCAGAACGGCTAAACGGATCTGGATGAAATGCGGCACAAATATAGATTATAGTGTGGAATAGCACATAGGCTATTTTTTATCCCGGTAAAGTGCATGGTTCGCGTGGGATGGATTTGTTTTAATTTTTCATAGAGCAAAGGATCGACATGAGTTTTTGCATAAATTTTAATCGAGGGTAACATTGAGGGGCGCAGCTAGCCTTTCATAAATGTGAGTATATTTATTTTTGCATATTTCAAAGAGTTTAAGGCAAGAACGGCTGAACGGATTTAAATAAAAATGGGCTAGCGTCGTCATCCCCGGTGGTGCTTGCCCAGGGGGAGTAGGAAATTTGTCCCATAATACCTGGTCAAAGTTAAATAAGTATACATCCACTCTGACTGGGGCACTTACAAATGTTCAGATACGAGGGTTTATGTTCACTTCTCATGAAATCAGGTTTTCTTGTGACTGAAAAGATCTCATTAACTGTGTGGTAAGTAATTCTATATTTAATCATATACATACCCCCCAATTTATAGATGTTTTGTAACTTTATCAAACGTCATATAGTTCTGCGCACATGAGTGTTGCTTTGCGCAGTACTATATGACATACAACAATCGGGGGTAGAAGTCTATTTTTTTAGTTATAGTAAGTACGAATAATTTTACTTACATTTAGGTAGGTAACTAGCCCAGCTACCTGTAATTTTATTTTACGGGCCTATAAAATAACAAAGATTATGTATTAGATTTCTATTTTATATTAATAAGATTAAAAGAGACTTTGGTAACTACCTACGAACTTAAAGAAATATTAGATTGTAATATTTCAAAACTCAAGTGAAAAGTAGGTAGCGACATCTAGCGCCAAATAGCAGTAATATTAATATGTGTGTTATGCCATCTAGTGTCGAGTAGAAATACAGTCTTAAGACTTCTTACTGAAACGTTATTACTATTATTTTGTGAAATTAGATTTTTTTTTACGTACATTTAATGAGATTTTTTCGCACAACTCTATTTTTTCCAAATATAATATTAATCAGCTGACGGTTTAATCTTACATAAAATTATTGATATTTTTACCGTGGCAACATGTGATAATGACTATCACAGGTTTATAATCAAATGAAAATATCAAAAAAGCGCCTTACCTCAACGGCATAAGGTCTATACTAACATAGAAAATAGTGGCAGTAGGACATTTTATCGTTTGAGTAGGAAGTGGCATAAAAATAGGATTGCCAACAATTTGAGTGACGTCACGCCATTGGAGTCATGGAACGAGCCTTCTAAAATTACATAGGACTCACGAAATTTTATTTTCGCGGCGTATACGCTCCATTTTAATATTATAATTAAATAGAATAAAGTGTCGATAATAGTGTACCGCGCGAGTGTTTATATTAATAATTGTCATAAACACGACAGGCTAGTGGGGACAGTGCGAATAATACGCGTAGTTACCGGGTCATATTTTTTAATATTTTGTAAGTATCCGACGGATTTTCCAATGCAAAACTAGTTATTAGCGATCGATATTTAAGTATCTAGCCGTTACAGGTGATGTAACGTTGTTATATTGTTTAATTTGGTGTTTTATGTGCAATGTGTGTGTCATGCGAAATGCGCTATAAATACGACTGGAATGTGTATTTTTGGAATTATAATTTGGCGATATTGCTCGCGTGAGACGGTGTGAGTTGTGTAAATGTTGAACGCTACGAGAAAAATGCTAATTCATTAGTGGCCTTGAGAATAAAATCAATTTTAGTGCAGGACTGAGTGACACTGACGTATCATATTACTGTTATTTAAAAAAAACGGAAGGTAAGAGTGAAAAATAAAAAAAAATAATTAGAAAAAAAAATGTATTCGCTTTATACCTGTGCTAGATGGTATTTAATTGGATCAATTCTTACTGCGCGACCTTGAAGCGAGTTAAAACATCTACGCATCACGACTTAACCGTGTCTTACTAAGAATATATTTTTTTATACTCCGAAGGCTATACGCAATATTACTTTGTTTAAAAAAATACTTTTACTGTAAAAAAAAATGCAAAAGTTGCAAAACATAACCTATGAAACATCAATTTGAATAAAGAAGGTGGTTCTCCTTTCACTTTCGTTATATTCTAGACGCGCGAAATTAAAACAACAATATCTAGACCTTTTATGTGATTTTATTGGGATGGAAACATTAAAGTCCTCAACATAGGTAGGTAATTCAGATTCTATTGTCTATAATGTTATAATCAGTTTGTTTAGTCAGCTGTATTGACTTAACTTTGAGACTGAGTTCTCTATTTTTATAATAACTTCAGAATCCATACATTATGCCAGTAAAACATACATGTTATGTATATTATATTCAAGTCATTATATACTAGCTATAGCAAATAATAGATGGATAACTTGGTATTGTCAATACATTAGATTAGGCCTCCGCCTTGTACATACTTTAGGGTTGCAGCTCCGATTTTAGAAATTTTTTAAATTATTTTACTTCAACTGCTTTTGTCAAACTAATATCTTAAACTGTTTAATATAAATGTTCTAATACATGGTAAAGTAGTATTACCTTATAGTACACTCATTCTTTGACTAACCTATGGAAAGATGCATAGCTCGGACTGCAAACAACTAAATATGAGGGTACCCCAGTTCTAACTATGACACTAGGACGTCTAACACCTCAGCCCTCCCTGTGTGTGTGACTATGGTTGCTGTAAAGCAGCTTAACGTTGGGACCGTACAAAAACTAGGATATCCAGTAAATATGATAATATAATTTAAACATATTATAAGTTGCAATATCTATGATCACACTGTGAAATTTAGCAAAACAAGAGATTTCAAAAAAAGTTTTGTATCAATTTATATTTTAATTCTACTTAATACTACTGCTCCGTGTCATGCATATTATTACACTAGCTTTTGCATGCCGTTCCTTGATGTAAGCTTATGGCACTCAGGGGTAATATAGTTTCCTGTCCTAATCAGATGAATATTAATAAAGCATAATAAGCATTATTATTTGTTTTTTCACACTTAAATTGTTAAAAATATCATAATAATAATGCTGGACAAACACACCTTGTATGGGTACCATACAATGGACTGCGGGGGAACTCAGTATATAATACTTATATACATATTAAACATGCATAACATGGGTACAAACATTGGTACTCCTCACACAAAGTTTGTCCCTACCAGGATTCTAACCTGGGACCCTCGGCAAAGAAAGCAGGGTCACAACCAACAGTGCTAAACAAATGCTAGTGTTACCAACAGTTTCATACGAGGTCACCGCCGTGTCCTTCTACTTCGAGCCAGACCAGCCCCTAGAGCCATACCTGGAACAACTCAAAAAGATCCACAGAGCATTGGGACCGACAAGGGTTGTCATAGGGGGAGATGCCAACGCCAAGAGCCTCTGGTGGGGAAGCGGTAAAGTGGACCACAGAGGAGAAGACCTATCAGGTGCCCTAGAAGAGATGGACCTGCAAGTGCTCAACAAAGGAGACAGGCCGACCTTCGACGTGATACGAGGTGGACGACGATTCACGAGTCACGTAGACGTCACGGCGTGCTCTGAGGATATGCTGTCACTGGTGGACGACTGGCAAGTTCACGAAGACCTCACGAACTCGGACCACAACGGCATTACATTCAAAATTAACCTAACAAAAGCTAAAGGCATGGACATACAAAGGACGACAAGAATATACAATACAAAAAAGGCAAACTGGGATCATTTTCATGAGAAAATGAACCAGTTTAAATCTGAAAATAAAATCACAAAAACAGAATTAGATAAAATAAATAACATAGACACATTAGATACATACATAGAAAAATATACACAAGCAATCACATTAGCATGCAATCAAACAATACCAATAAAAAAGACAAAACAAAAACTTACCATGCCGTGGTGGTCCGAGGAACTCGCAGAGATGAAGAAAGAAGTCGCCACCAGGAAAAGAAGAATCCGCTGCGCTGCGCCGGTCCGAAGAGCAGGAGTCATCGAAGGGTACCTGAAAGCAAAAGAAACATATGAAATAGAGGCAAAAAGAGCACAAGTGGAAAGTTGGAAACAGTTCTGTGGGAAGCAAGACAAGGAAGGATTATGGGAGGGAATTTACAGAGTGATAGGGAAGACAAGGAAGAGACAGGAAGACCTGCCCCTGATGAAGGATGGGGAGCAAGTGGATCAGAAGGAGTCGGCGAAGATCCTCGCTGAAGCCTTCTACCCCGGGGACCTAGAGACGGGAGATAACTCCTACCACACGCAAACAAGAGCCCTAGCCAACCGGGTAAACGACTGGGTTCATGGAGAAATCCATGACCCAGAGTTTACTCGGGAGGAACTCTTGGCCTCGGCGCGCAGTTTTAACCCGAAAAAGGCCCCCGGAGTGGACGGCTTCACCGCGGATATCTGCAGCCAGGTGATATCAGACGATCCCGAATTACACCTGGCTGTAATGAATAAATGCCATGAACTCTGCCACTTTCCCACCATCTGGAAGGAGGCGACCGTGGTGGTGCTTCCAAAGCCTGGCAAGGAAGACTACACTAGCCCCAAATCATACAGGCCGATAGGCCTACTACCAGTACTGGGCAAAATCCTGGAGAAGATGATAGTCAGGAGAATAAAATGGCATCTGATCCCCAAGATGAGCAGACGCCAATACGGATTCATGCCACAAAGGAGCACCGAGGACTCCCTCTATGATCTAATACAGCACATACATAATAAACTCAGGCAGAAGCTAATAACAACTCTCGTTTCATTAGACATAGAGGGAGCCTTCGACAGTGCATGGTGGCCAGCTATTAGGATCCGATTGGCGGAAGAAGAGTGCCCGGTCAACCTGCGAAGAGTGATAGACAGCTACCTTATGGACCGAAAGGTCCGAGTAAGGTACGCTGGACAGGAGCACAGAAAGGGCACAAACAAAGGTTGCGTTCAAGGGTCGATCGGAGGTCCGATCCTATGGAACCTTCTCCTGGATCCGCTACTAAAGGGCCTCGAGCAAAGAGGCTATCATTGTCAGGCCTTTGCCGACGATGTCGTGCTGCTGTTTGCCGGTGAAACTGCTCTGGAAGTGCAAAAACAAGCCAATGACGCTCTCGCCTATGTTCAGGACTGGGGTGTCAAAAACAAACTAAAATTCGCGCCTCATAAAACCAAGGCTATGACAATAACGAAGAAGTTGAAGTTTGACACCCCACTCCTGCGCATGGGCGGGACCGACATTGGCATGTCAGAGGAGATAAAGATCTTGGGGCTCACGATCGACAGTAAATTGACCTTTAATAGCCATGCTGCAAATATCTGCAAGAAGGCCGTCAACATTTACAAGCAACTGTCGAGAGCCGCCAAGATCAGTTGGGGGTTACATCCGGAAGTTGTCCGTGTTATATACACGGCAACAGTTGAACCGGTCATCTCCTATGCGGCCAGCGCATGGGCACCGGCAACCAAAAAGCACGGCATCCAACGGAAGCTGAATGCCGTACAAAGAGGTTTTGTGCAAAAGCTGTGCGGAGCGTATCGTACGGTCTCACTGAACTCAGCGCTAGTACTGGCTGGAATGCTACCACTTGACCTCCGTATACAAGAAGCAGCCGCTCTGTATGAGGCCAAGAGGGGGGCGTCCCAGCCAGTGCTAGCAGATAGAGAGGTAGAACGCAGGGTGCGTTATGACAAGGGTCCTCATCCGGCAAAACATATGAGCCTCGAGTTCATAAAGCTTGAAGACCAACAACAGGTGGATATTCACAACAGCCAGGCTGTTAGAATATTCACCGATGGTAGCAAGCTTGAGGGATGCGTCGGAGCAGCAATATCCTTATGGGATGGTGACGCCGAGACGAGAGCCCTCAAGCTCAAACTAGCACCATATTGCACGGTCTACCAGGCCGAACTCCTGGCCATATGCCAAGCCACAAGAGTGATCCTCAATCGTCCAGAAAGCACCTTTGGCATCTACAGTGATTCCAGAGCAGCGTTAGAGACCATCACTAACGCCGACACAACTCACCCCCTTGCGACCGAAACTCGGCACAATATTAGGGCAATCCACCTCCAAAATAAAACGGTGGAATTATTTTGGATTAAAGCTCACGCGGGACTACACGGTAACGAACGCGCGGACGAGTTGGCAAAAGACGCAGCTTTAAAAAGCAAAAGAAAGCCCGACTACGACTTGTGCCCGGTTTCATTCGTTAAACGACAAATCCGGACGGGGTCGATTAACGAATGGAACCAAAGATATATGGCACAGCAAACGGCATCCACCACCAAACTGTTTTTCCCAGACGTGGTGCAGGCATTCAAAATTATAAAATCCCTCAAACCGACGGGAGAGATAACCCAAGCAATGACAGGCCATGGTGGGTTCTCTGAGTACTTGAACCGGTTCAAGTGCAAAGAGAACCCATCATGCATATGCGAACCTGGGACCCCCGAAACGGTGAGCCACATACTGTGTGAATGTCCTGTCCACCTCCACAAAAGGTACGAAACCGAAATGCTACTAAACAGCAAAATAGCAACAGAAAACTTTAATAAACTAATAACTAACAAAGAGACCAGAAACATTTTTGTGGAATACTGCAAATATGTAGTAAAAATAGTAAATTTAAGAAATAAATAGAAATATACTACACATATATAATATAAAACTACGTTAATAAGCAAATGGGAAAATAAGTACACATAAAAAGAAACGAAACTGAATAAACTAAAATGAAAGCAAACATCAAAAACAAGCACAAAAACAAGCACAAAAACAAGCCCAAAAACAAGCACAAAAACAAACACATAAACAACAACACCTTTAACAATCAAATAAGGTAATAAAAGAAAAATAGAAATTAATTATGCAAATATTTATAAGATTTGATTAATAAAAGTAAAAAGGAAATCGCATCCACTTCAAACCTACAAACTTTAACTAATTAACTCAGTTAAAAATTATAGACAGAACAACAAATTCTCTGATTATGTTAGAGGAAATAGAATTAAAAAAAAAAAAAAAAAAAACAGTTTCATACGTTATGCCTATGATCATATACAAGTACAAGATCTATTTCATAAATGTATGATAGTATGCTATTAAATGTCAATGTCATTGTGACATTCAGTGTCAATGTCATATAAGTGTCAATATTTTTTCACAGGAATAAAAAAAAGATATAACTATGGCTCCTAATACTAACTTACTGTGTTTTTTCATTGTTCCAGAAATACCAATAATTCTACTAAGTAAGAAAATGCAAAGAAAACGACCGCCGTCCAGAATAAAAACTTAGCTTAATATAAACTTAAGTATTATGTCCTATTAAACTTAATCAAAGAAGCTGTCACAGAAATATATTTCAAAATGCCAGTCGTGTCTCCATCTAGGTACAACGGTACATCATCAAGCTTGTCCGGATCCTACCGGTCGACGATCACATCCACCAGCGTAGAGAAACCGTATTATCGATCCACAAGCGGCAACTATGACACCGTCAGGTCGTACGAACGATCCGAATACCGATCCAGGTATTCCGATGTCGATGGTAATCGAGAACGAAAATCGTCTCTCGTCGAGCGTAGAACGAGAGCGCCCAGCATCACAGACTCGGACAGCGGCATATCGAGCCGGTACCGATCCGAACGCAGCGAATCCCGATCCAGGGATATATCGACGACGCGAAGCGAGAGCGGGAAGACGTCGAGCGACCCGTTGCCGAGAGCGAGACGGAGCGTGCTGACCTCCGCCGACCTCGTCATGTCGGCGGCGGACTTGTACAAAAAATATTCGCCAACCAATTATGTACCGTTGTCGCAACGGATACAGCAACAGAATCAGAATTATGGTGAAATATCTAGATCCAAGTCCATATCGAACGATATCGGGAGACCCCCCGCCGCTGATCCGTCGAGGTACGCGAGAAAAGCTCGCAACTCCGCGGCGGCTATCAGCGAGGTAAATATGATACTGGCATCTGATTCTAAATATCGATTCCTTGATCGATATCAACCCCCAAATGTATAGAAGATTTCATACACTTACAATAGCATTGCCAAGCATTTTTCAGAGGAAAAGTGTCTTGCGATACTATTGTAGTTATACGAAAACTTTCTATTAATTTTGGGGTATAACTATCATGCAGAATGCTTTGATTCCAATCGCGATATTTAAACTTAACAGTCACTTTGCTGTCAAAGTTGATCAATAGATGGCGTTGATGCGAGCATTCTGATTGGTAACTGGATATTGTTGCGTATACGCAATCTTGTACATTTTTCACTTTATTTCTCTTTGGGTGCCTGCGAAATTGTTATCTTCAGAGTTGTTCTTCAGATGAATTACTTCCAAAATATATATATTTGTATCTAAATTTATCACGTACTCTTACAACAATATCAATTTGTATCCTTAATTTGTTCAACTCCTAATTTCGGTATACTGACCCGTTGTGTCACATAGGGCTGAGGTTGACGCTCCGTTAAAATATCGGTGATTAGACAAATCAGTGTAGACTAGCAGTCGACCACAATACAAATTGAGAAAAGTCTAGTAAAGATACAGTAGCATACCGACTCCGAAAATATAAAGTAACATCTTTTTACGATAGCATTACTAGTATTTTGTACAGAAAAATGCTCTTTGACGCCGTTGTAAATGATTAAAACTTGTATAAATTTGAGAGTTAGCTCCTAATTTGAAAGATACAAATTGATATTTATAATCTCTTTATTTTGTTGATCATATTCTGTTCTATATGTAAAAGTTACGATATGTTAAGCATTTACATTAGAATTGCAACCATACATAAGTCGAAAGACATACTCCTCCCCCAATGACTTCACGGTCACCTGCCACTCGCATCACCCAGCCGTCTGCGACGCGTGTCATATCATGGGTTCGCCACGTGTGGGCCGCCTTACATCTTTGCGGCTCGTGGTTTGCCATTCTAGAACTGAGAATTGCAATAAAAAATCCGCTATCGCCACATTCGACAAACAATCTATCTCGTCCTGTGATACTGTAAATTCATCTTAAGATGGCTTCCTAGGATTAGCATTGCTGTAACAAGTAGTTCTTAGCTACGTCAGGATTTTAGGTTTTTTATTATCTCCTAGAAACCCTTCAATTTTCCGCGGTAAAAGGTTTGTTAGCCCGGTATATAAGCCATCACTATGATTATTTTTCGGTAAGAATCAACCTATGTTATTTCCAACTCGTTCAACCGTCGTAAACGTCGCGTTCACACCACCAGTCATTAAACGAATGGCATGAGCCCACCCCTAGTACATCGATTTAGCTTAGTCGAAGGTGCAAACGGGATCGTCGCTATCTCAATATGTTATGGGTCCTCTCTAGGATGACATAAAAAATACACTACACAGCCTATTTAACGAAACAAGAAGTTGTATGAGGGCGCTGTTAAATGATACATTCCTCAAGTTTTCCCTGTTCGTGTGGTACCACAAAGCGTTATCTCTCTCTCTTTCTTTCTCACTACGCTAGGAGGCCCCCGAGGCCTGCAGCTTATCGCAGGTTGTGACTCCTGCCTTAAAAGATGAGTAGGTAGCAATATGCAGTCCTAATTTAAAAATCCAAACATGGTATTCCATTCATAGCGTTTTCATATCAAAATGTATCTTTCACTTTTCTTTTCTGCTGTAAGTCATATAAGTAAAAAGGATAGATATATTTCACAGCGCTCCTATACTACAATATTGTTGAGTGTTTGTTTCATTACAAGCATGGATTTTTGATACAGGCTTTGAAAACATTGGCTTTAAATTATTGATTTTGTATCTTTTTTAAATTGGGGTTAATAAAATAAGTTTCAAGTGTTAATAGCCTACCAGTCAAAGGAGCTACTGGCTTTTACACTATTGATTTGTAAGTATCATGTGTCATTAATACCATAAATTGTCTATGCCATAGTACACGATTTACCTTAGTTAGATCGATTGGGATAACGATGCATCGTTTGTATTGAAAAAATAAAAATGCGAGGCGTTTACGTATCTTATGTTTCTGTTTTACAATCTAATTCTCGTAACGACCGAGAATAGACAAAATAAGATCATTTTCATCACTTACGTCATTCTTCCTTCATCTGTCAACACTTCTGATTGGCTCACTCTTACCATAAACAATCACCATATGAACTGGATTTTTTGTTTTGAAAAAGAATATTTCGCAGGCACACAGACGTATTGTGTGCGCGTGTGTGAGTGTGTGTGTACGTTCACTAACTAATGCACTAAAGAGCCATACAAATCGTTTCATAGCTTTCAAGATAGATAAAAAAACACCTTTTGAAAAGTATGTGAATACAAAAAAAATTACTCTGACTTCTACTCATTTATATTCACATTTCTTTAATATTTCCTACAATAGAGTTACAATAATTGTTTTAAATTTCATACAATCAAATTCACTGAACCATTCAATTTGTTTGGAATCAACGATGTCGTAGAAACTAGTAACAGAATGGCCCGAGCCGGTCTCGCGAAGCTGCGCGTTCAGTCTGTACTGCACCCAGCCAATAGCATATTCAGAAGGCTGATCTTCGAGATTTAAGACCAATTTAATAAAACCTTTCAGACGGTGTTTGAGGTAGTAACACAGCCGCGGTCTCGCTTGTAATACCACTACAAATCATTCTGTATCGTTTACGCTACAACTTGCTGTACACTCTAGATACATCTTGAACTGTTCCACCCCAAAAAAATGTGCATAAGCAAACTGTATCGTAAAAGATACAGTACGGTATTATGCGCATGAGTTATAAATGTTGAACTAACACACACTTGTCACATGTCGCATTATATTTTCACAACGCGAATAGACAATAAGCGTCACAAAATATTTACACCAGAGACCCGAACGGAGATCGTACAAAGAGACATCGCCAGGATACAAGAGAAGTATGGCTAACGGTGTCAAAGATACAAACGGGAACGAAGTGCCATCTGTATCCGAGATACGCAAACGATTCGATCAAAAAATGACCGTCACCAAATTACCGGCTAATGATTCGAGATACGCGAAAACATCAGTAGAGCATTACTTGAATCAATTGAAAGATTGTGAAAACGGTACGGTTGGTTATACAAAAATAGTCCCTAAAGACGATAAGCCGGTGCCTGTGCATTTGCCATACGAAAGGAACGGCCTCCGGTGGGAGATAGGGTCGAGTTCTCGATCAAATTCCAACTCGGATCTGTCTATAAGCAAAACTATATCCGAACCAGTATCCTTAGCTAAGGCACATCCAGATAAAAACGGTACTATGTCCACTTCTTTAACTACAAAATTGCCATCAGAGCGTCTGGCTAGCATTAAGAGTCAAATAGACCCGAATAATCCTATAGGGAAAATACTAGAGAAATCTACAGTAATACAGGTTGAGAATGGTGATGCAGATTATAAAAAGAATAGTGCAGACGGACATAAGATTAAAGAATTGAGAAACGATATAGAAAAGCAGGTTAAGGCACCGAAACACACGTCTAATTTCGCATCGTACATCCAAATTTCACAGCCCGTGTCGTCGGGAACGACGCCGAAGAAACAAGTCGAATTAAATAATATTAACGAGGAATCCAACAAAGAGCGGCCGGAGAGAAAAACTCGAGTCAATTTAAAATATATCGATTCTGAGGAGGATCGATTACTGCTCGAAAACGATATCGATTCTCCGAGCGGAACTGGTTTCGAGAATAAGACTTTTGAACATGAAAACTATTTGAAGAAACGCACTGAAAAGAATGAAGAAGACAAAGAGGTCGTTGAAGAAGAGGTTAAGTCTATGGAGACTAGCACAGAGAGTACTCTAAGCGAGCCTGTAGAAGACTTAAGTCCTGACACTCCGTCTGCCAGAAGAAAACAATTGGAAAGAGACCTTGAAGATATAAGAGGGGTAAGTAATCATTTGTGAGTATCATAAGACGCTGAGGCTGGTTCAACTCTTGACCAATCACACGCTGGTTGGTCGCGTCATCACAATCCCTGATTCGTAGTTGAAAGAGTCTCGTGTCGCAACACCTCATTTTATTGGCTCTTTTATAAGCACGTATGTTTTGTTCATAGATTTGTTTTGTTGGTTTTTACGATAGCGTTTAAAAAGTTTGATCTAATTAAGCTGGGCTGAACATCAGCACTGTTAAGTTTTATGTCAACAATTTCACTGATTCATATTTCAATGAAAGCTATTGGAGATTGTCTCTGGCCCAACAATAAACGACAAGCGGACAAGCTGTAATTCTCATAGGCATTCCTCAGGTATCGATTCTAGGACCTATATTTAATATGTTGGTAGGTTTTCAGTTCTGTCTGGAGTTTTTTTCTGCTTTACCTTGCTATTTTGTAGTCGTAATGGTTGTTTGTCTTCAGTATACTTGCTACTTTTCAACAATTAAGTTTTGGCTTAAAGGATTTTTAAAGATAAAAGTCTGTTATACGACAATTGTAAATTTATTTATTTAAGTAACGTATTAATTGCTTACTAATAGTGCAAAATAATCACGAATATCTCTACCTGAACTGTACCAGGAAGTGTCACACTAGAGTCACAGATAAATTCGGAACGAGCCGGTGAAAAAGTAGCGACGCACGCGCACGTATACACGTCGTAACACATACATATACAAGGCACGCACACAAATAAATGACCCCGATCGAAATGCCAATGAACTATGCTTTGGATTTTAGAATCATTTTCTTACTCGTTAGAGGATCACCTAAACAAGACAGGATTAGGCAGGTTCTATTAGTACTGATAATAACATCTAAACCAGTAATTAGCAGTGAGAGAAGCCTGAGAAAATTTGTTAGCTAGACTATAAGATTACTGGTAGGCCCATTAGTTATGTGTCAGAGGGCAGAGCAGTCGCTATGTGTGAATATCCATGATCAAATGAATCCTGGTAAACTGGAAATCATTGCTAATCTCTATTTGAGAATATGCTGAAGAGGTACAATGTAGCGATCTCATTGCTGAATGTTTTCCCATCTCCGTAGCATTTTCCATAGTTTCGAGGGGATAACACATTGATTAAACAGTTATGTAAGCCTCAATGTCTATCGTAGCTGAGGAAAACGCTGAAAATAATTCCTCAACATGGATTCCTTCTTAATACTGGCTGGCGCGCTGGCGTTTTTTTTTAATACACTAAAGAGGAATTTTTGGAAATTTGACATTAAATTTGGTAAATATTTGTATTGATTAACATTTTTGTTTGTAACGATGGCTAGTAATAGATATTCACACCGTCTGCCGTTTGACCCCCGAAACGTAACTTAGTGGGATTGCTGGTAATCTTCCTTATGACGGAATATAGAACAACTACTTAACAGGAGTTGTTTTGGAGTTTAAAGGTACCTAATAAGTTTGTCGAAATTACATCGGTATTAATAACGAAAACTTTAAGTCCTTATATGTAAGAAAATACTATTGGAAATTATTCCTTTATTTCCCTTTTGACGTTTTTTTAGTCACAAGATTTTTTAGCGAACTTTGTAAAAAAAATAAAGTACATTTACATTCATTCAAGTGAGGTAGGTGCAGTGTTACTAATCAGTAACCCATTCAAAGTCAAATCATTTATTTCGTATAGGCCTACGGGGGCACTTACAAATTGTCATTACATTTTTTTTTTTCTTAAGTCTACAACCGGATCGGAACGCGACCTCAACTGAGAAGATCCGGCACGAAACTCAGCGGGCTTATTAATATATGCTTATAAATATATTCAATTATAATACTTTTGAAAAGCTCCAAATTCTCAACATTATTTCGCTCCAATATAACCATGAGACAATAAGCACCGACCGACCGGCGTCCCCTTTCCGATAGAAATTCGCGTCTAAAAATAAACGAGCGCAAAATGTAACATCTAGAAATAAAATTACGCGAGTAATCTCGTTCGAGACTGGCGGGCCACGTTTTTTTTCCCGCCGGCCACGTGTCAAACCGCCGCCATTTTGAAAAAAACACTTAAATTTAACGTCTCGCTCTGGCTCGTATAGCACACGCATAGCAAAAGTTTAAAATCTTTTGGTCGTAAAAAGACATCTCCCGCGTAAATTTGACATTTTGCATAGTTAACCACTTTGGTGTCGTTCTTGATCTATGGTTCACACGACTGGCCGTTTATAAATAAACAATCTTTATTTTTTCCTACGTGGGAACGTTCGAAAATTTCGTCACTTGTCAATTTTAATGTCATTCCAGTTTTCTACGTAACGTTTATTTTTCTTTTCCAAAAAAACATTTTTATTTTTTTTCTACATATAGTGCGTATATTTGTTAATGTTAAATGTTAACGTGTAATCGGCTGTTGTTTCGGTAAGAGGAGCTGGTTATGTTTATTTTCGTTGCGAGAGGGATAGAAATAGTTAAGCCCGCTTGCGCGCGTAAAAATGGCGATTTAAAATGACCCTTGGAGCGTATGAAATAGTCTCTTGGTGCACTCCCAACATATGACGTCATCGTTTGCAAAATATTCATTAAAATGGTGCTTTAGTGGTGGACTAGCGAACGTGATGCCTTGGCTTCGAATTCCAGAAAAAACGGTATCTCTGATGACCTAAGCCCGCGTTCTGCATTTGAATTTGGAATGGCTTACAGGACTAGCGTACCGAAAGCCAGACAAAGAATATTCAATGCATCCCACTCATTCTAATGCAAAAGTGTATGCATCTATCTCGTTGCGACGTGAACCCAACCTTTCTCCGACCAGCGGTACAGGCGCGATGCTATGTCTTATCGTTGCCAAATTTCTGAAAGAATCCATTCCCGCCGTTTTTACATGTTTTTTTTTCATGACGTGACTACACGGGCTATTTTTGCTAGTGTGAGGTCGAAAGGTCACTGACACTCGCGAAGAGTTTGCTATGATCGATTTTTATTTGCCTATTTAGTTGTATTGACATAAAACTTATTTTAAGGATTTCATCGCGTTTATTTTATGTTTCTACGTCAAACACCTGAGTCTTCCCGTGACCATGGTTGCTGTAAAGCAGCCGAAACGTCGGGAACGTCCTTATCCTTAAAATAAATTTAATTTCAATGTGTAGTATTCGCATAAATATAAGAAATCCATATATTTAGTTATAGATAAAAATAGTTCTTGATTTAATTATACCATACTTCAAGAGCTTGTTTTGTTATCGAGATCATTCTCTAAATCAATAATAATAATAATATCGAAACACCAACTGTACAATCGGAAACCACAAGCTCACTACCAGGATTCGACCCCGGAACCCTCGGTACAGAAAGCAGGGTACTAACTTCGCAAGTGGGATCGTACAGACACGATCAAGTTTGTGTATTATTATACAGCGTTATTCAAAAATGGTATACTAACCTCTAACCTGTGTTTGTGATCATTATGTTATTTTGTTTTAAATTTTGATTTTGCGTAAGCAAATTCAAAAACACCTAAGTCCTCCCGTGACCATGGTTGTTGTAACGCACCCGAAACATCGGGAACGTAAAAACATAATATACACGCGATAAAATCTGTAAAATTAGTTTCAATTGACCCATAGAAATTGTGACTTCACATAATTATTGCAAATGCACTAAAGAAGCGAATGTTCACAGGTTAGTTTACCCTTTCTGCATCACCTGTATATACCAGAACCAGAACCTAACCGTCGCAGTAAACCGCGTGTTTCCTTAGTCGCCTCAAGGACTTATTACCAAGTCCAATCTATTAGTCTAAGTCATTATCAGTCGCGAATTCCTATGACGTGCACATACGTAGTCGTGTTTGTTACACAACACCACGCGCGGAAGATCGTGCGATAAGAGCAGATAAATATGATAAAAATACGTTATTTTTAGTGTAACCTTAACGATTCCATACGGTTATACGTTTTGTTTTAAATACGGCAATAATATCGCGACTAATTTGTAATTTGGCTAAGCCATGGGTTACCGGTGATTCTATAATAGCCTCTCAGTGATGTCCAAGCCTTGGGTTACCGGTGGTTCTATAATAGCCTCTCAGAGTTGTCCAAGCCTTGGGTTACCGGTGGTTCTATAATAGCCTCCCAGAGTTGTCCAAGCCTTGGGTTACCGGTGATTCTATAATAGCCTCTCAGAGTTGTCCAAGCCTTGGGTTACCGGTGATTCTATAATAGCCTCTCAGTGTTGACCAAGCCTTGGGTTACCGGTGATTCTATAATAGCCTCTCAGTGTTGACCAAGCCTTGGGTTACCGGTGATTCTATAATAGCCTCTCAGTGTTGACCAAGCCTTGGGTTACCGGTGATTCTATAATAGCCTCTCAGTGATGTCCAAGCCTTGGGTTACCGGTGATTCTATAATAGCCTCTCAGTGATGTCCAAGCCTTGGGTTACCGGTGATTCTATAATAGCCTCTCAGTGATGTCCAAGCCTTGGGCTATCGGTGATTCTATAATAGCCTTTAATTGGTGTCCAAGCCTTGGGTTAACAGTGGTTCTCCAATAGCCTCTCAGTAGTCGGACTGTGTGAATATTTGTCAAGAGATGAGAGAGACGAAAAACGTCTGGGGAGATACGAATGTCGTCATGACTCTGTCAAAGACAGTACCAAATAGTTGAATAGACTTGGAACATTTTCTTTTTAAAAGGATGTGTTAGAATCAGTGCGGATAGTGTGCAGAACCGATGGTTAAACGTGGGTGTGATGTCACAGTTGTGGCGCGATGACGAGGACACAAGTTGTTACTCTGTTTCGGAGTATGATGAACAAATGTGATTTAATGGCCGTGTTTCTACTCCAGATTGTATTGGTAGGTTCATTTATGTACGATACGAAAGCCCTATATGCCTGGTGATTCAGAAATTGTGTACTTAACTTTTAAACTTTCGCTTCTTTTGAACTGAATGAATTTTGTTTCCATAATATTACAAACTAGCTGCGCCCGGCGGTGTTACCCGCGATAAAAATATGAAAAATTAAAACATCTATCCCACGGGAACCATACATTTTACCGGGATAAAAAGTAGCCTATGTGCTATTCCAGACTATAATCTATCTCTGTGCCAAATTTCATCCAGATCCGTTCAGCCGTTCTGGCGTGAAAGAGTAACAAACATCCATCCATCCATCCATCTATCCATCCATCCAAACTTTCACATTTATAATATTAGTATAGAGTATAGATTGGGTTTTTTTATATTGACATATCGAAATTCTGTCTTCACATAATGATTACACATGTGTTACAAGCACAGATTCAGAGGTTAGTATACCCTTTCTGAATCTCGCTGTATCCCACCTGACTACTTAATATATTATTTAACAACAGCGATCTCTGATTGTGAAACTTGGCAACGGTTGTTGGCTTAACGCATGCGAACGACCCTAGTACAGCGCTCGTTGCGATCTCGCAAGCTACTAAAATGCACGAGAATGTAATCTCCCGGAATCCCTTCGCCGCCATTTTTTCGCGCGCATTTCGCTGTCACTTTGACAGCTATCAACCAGCTCCTTAACTTTTTTTGAGGCAACAGTGCTAAACGGTTTGGCCTTTGAAAGATCGAAGTGGATCGTACAATGTGTTTATTGTTTAACGGATGTTTTTTTCAGTGTGCGAAATTTTTTGGATACCATTGAAATGTGAAACATTCAATTCATTGGACTATTGTGGCGTCGAATTTGTGGTTTTAACTCCAAAACTGGTGTGCTCAACAAACTGTTATTTGAACTCAAACTTGGTGTGCGTAAACATAAATAGAAATAATTTAAAAAACAAACTATCCAACAATATTTAAAAAACATAATAGTTGTATGTTCAAAAATCTCTGTAAAGTTAAATTTAAAATAGCATATCTACATTGTATGTGTGTACGTCTTAAGTACCTTATTTAAAAGTAAATCATATATAGTGATTAGGATATATAATAATAAACAAATCTAAACTCTTTTTAAAATATATCAAAAATCCAAATTCAACACAGAAATCGTTATAAAATTCGAAATTCAAACCGCGAACTTCAAGTGCCTTCGAAGTACCAAATTTATATGTTGTCATACTACGAGGCTCTGGTGATACTGGCATGTGTGACCACCAGCCTGCTCGCCCTCGGTCATGAGGTGTGGCTGTCGGCGTTGCTACGAGCCGCGACCGCGCGCCGTTGCGCCGCAACCGAACGCGCAACGCCGCTCGCAACCGCGACTGCCGATAGTCGCCCGCGCTTATGGCGTGAATACGTACCAGGTATTTTAAACCTCGTCCGTATTATTGTGGCCGATACGATCGTCGTATCCGTGTTGTTTAGCTTCAACTCGGGCTTGGTACGCATGGGCTCCGATATTGATGGCCTACTTTTATAAGAATTGGCCGATACGATCGTCGTATCTGTATTACCTAGCTTCAACTCGGGCTGGGACCGCATGGGCTCCGACATTGATGGCCTACTTTTGTAAGAATTTTCATTCAAATCTGGGCCCCAAGTCTGCTGACACAATCGATTCATAATCGAACAGCAACGGCATAGTAACTGTCGCTTTTGACAGATACTGTATGGGATATCTGTCAAAAGCGACAGTTACTATGCGGTTGCTGTTCGATTGTGAATCGATTGTGTTAGCAGACTTGGGGCCCTGTTTTGTAGGTTTCGCGTGATTGTCGGTCACGTTGTGTTGACATTATTAGTAAGATTACGGCAAATATTTATTTAAAATCTTGCTAGCATACTGTAATGATGTATCCAGCATTGGAATAGCGATAGCAAATACAGCACGGAGAGCATTGTTTGCTATGGCTAGACTATTGCAAGCATGATACGTAGTCAGACATATTATTGAGAACGCTGGATTCGATGATCGTCGGCCTAATTAGTTGAATTAGATGAGGTTGAATTTCGAAGTTCAACGTAGATTGAAAGAAAAAAAATATTGATATTAATATTAATATAATTGTATAGCTAGATAAATTAAATCTCTTACTAGTTATTTATCTTTCACCAATATAAGTTCGTTTTTCTTTTTTCTAAACTAATGTCGGGTGTAGAGAGCGCACAGACGGCGCGACAAAAAGTCACCGGCGGTCGCATGTCGCGTCGAGTCGCGGTCGACGGTCGCGAGCACAGTCGCTTCGCGGTGCGACTCGCTGCGGTGACGCTCGCGCGGATGGTACACGAGTCTCAGACGCACGTTTTGTCTTTGCGTTGTTTTTTTTTTTTTGGTTTGATTTAAAACACTAAACGAATTAGCTCTGGATTGTATGAGTGGCCGATTTATGACATTAGACCTCTGTAGATTCGTACGATGAGCTGCTGGTCGTGTATATTTTTTTATCTGTGTCACTTGTTACGTAAGATTATTTCACTATTGTCTCGGGTTAGTGTAGTCCCTGCGTTCCTTTCGTTTCTAGAATGCAGCGGGTGCTGCAGTAGCGCTCGTTATCTCTCTCTAGTATATCGCAGAGCTGCGAGACGAATATAGTCGCATCATTTCGTGATGTGAAGACTAGCATTACGCAATACACTGTTCCCGATTCAACTGGTCTTCCATGAAATGTTGGGTGTTAGGTAATTTGTCCACACAATAGATTGCCCTCAGTATATAGGATCATTCGATAGGATTGGTTTTCGTCCAGCGATATTTCTTAAAGACAATTTAACTGATAAGTAAGTACGATGCTTCATTTACGATTACTTTGTCGCATGGTTTGTATTTGCTTTTTATTTTAGTCGCTGCAAGAGTTTTTTTTATTTTTTGTAATTTATGTCTATTGATTTATTAAACGCATGTTGATTTTTTTTTAAGTATTTTCGTTTCCATTACGTTTATTATTCGACGTGCAAAATCATGTAACATTACTTTTGTATTCTTGCTGTTTTTTTAAACGCGACTGCCTAGTTTGCTTTCAATACACACGAGTCAAAAGTCGCGTCTGAAAATCGCGGTGCGTCATAATGTCGCACGTTTGCAACTAACGATTATGCGATCGACAGGAGTTAGCCGGTGGTAAGAGCGGTCCGAGCGGGCTCCGGCGCAGCAGCGAGCGGTCCGACGCCGCGTCCGACGCGCGCGTCGACAAGCATTCTAGCCACTCGAGCGGTAAGTCGCACAATATAAATATAATAATATAAAAAAGCAGTGATAGCCAAGTTGGTAGAACGCTTGCCTCGGTAACGAGGATCGCAGGCTCAAACCGTCGCTCGCCCTCTGGGATTTCTGGATTTCATGTGCGAATCTCATTTTCAACCACGATTATCACTTGCTAAACGGTGAAGGAAAACATCGCGAGGAAACCTGCATGTCTGAGAGAACCCCTCGAAAGACGTGTGTAGTCCGCCAACCCGCACTGGGCCAGCGTGGTGGGCTATGGCCTAATCTATATATATACCTAGTATTTCTATCCCGTAGCCATCTCTACAGGGTGTAGGGGCATGGTAACGAACACTTTGGGTAAAGATTACACTTAATGCCTATAATAAAATGATAGGCACCATTTATGTAGAAAGTCATCTATACTAATATTATAAATGTGAAAGTTTGGATGGATGGATGGATGGATGTTTGTTACTCTTTCACGCCCGAACGGCTGAACGGATCTGGATGAAATTTGGCACAGAGATAGATTATAGTCTGGAATAACACATAGGCTACTTTTTATCCCGGTAAAATGTATGGTTCCCGTGGGATAGATGTTTTAATTTTTCATACTTTTTGTCGCGGGTAACACCGCCGGGCGCATCTAGTGGGTTAAATGTTGTAATTTTTGAGCGCGCAATGTATCGTAAACCCCGCGATCACAACACCACGTTCCGCGCGATACCCGACGTGCGAGTGAAACAGTAGTATCTAATTTTAATTTACATTGCAGTTTTAGGTCTAAATTAGTTATGGTATTTTTTATTTAAAATCGCGTTGTGATGGACTTGTATTATAATTTCGTGCTGAAATAAATTGCCTTTGACAGCTGGTGCCCACATCGTTCTCACACACCCATAACAATGTGGGTGCTTTACTACAATTTACAAAGACCCTTATAAAACCAGCAACCATGGAGTTTCTCGCCCGTTCTTCTCCATAGCAACGGCATTCCGAACGGGCGGTGAAGTTGTAGCTTAGCGTTTTGTAACTATTTTGACGATTCATAAGTACTGGGCCCCAAGTCTGCTAACACAATCGATTCATAATCGAACAGCAACCGCATAGTAACTGTCACCTTTGACAGATATTGTATAGGATATCTGTCAAAAGTGACAGTTACTATACGATTATGAATCGATTGAGTTAGCAGACTTGGGGCCCTGTATTGGTTTACAATGACATCGGAGAGTTTTCTAGTCGATTTCGAATGGCACCCGCTGAGTTGGTGGCCGGTGCATGTGTTGAAGGAATGACGTCACCGACCCCCGCTCATGTTCCAGGCCTCAACGGCCTCCGCAACATCGGCAACACCTGCTTCATGAACAGCGTGCTGCAGTGCTTGTCCAACACGCGCCCACTGCTGGAGTACGTGACCGAGGACAAGTACCCTGATGATATCAACACCACTCTGTCCTGTATGAAGGGGGCCTTATTTAAAGGTAAGCGCTTAAAGACAGCAGAGGTTCTAAGGCAGGGGTTCCCAACTCCCACTCTACTGCCCACTTTGAGAATTAATTCTTTTGTAGCGCCCCCATTTTTTTCACCTACTTAAAAACCACTATAACTCCAGATTAAATTAATTATTGTAAGCCTCTACATAACGCCCTCATTTTTTTTCTGGGTCTTACCGCCTTAGGCCTGCAGCGCCCACAAGGGGGTGTTATCATCCACTTTGGGAAAGGCTGATTTACAGTCATGATAACGCCAGACTAAAACACCAAGTGTACGGTTCCAAACGGTATACTAAACATTGACAAGTCAGAATTTAAACACGTCGGTTTAAAAAAAATATTCGGTTCCTAACAACCGTGCCAATCGGATCGTCGTCGGGATCGAACGCGGGACCTCTCGCTTCCTACAACAGGCCCTCTTACCAATACTATTGACGCTTTTCGTTCAGCGTTCGCGAGCGTGATCAAGGAGCTGTGGCGGAGCAACGAGCACGACTCGGTGGTCAACACGACCAGCTTCAAGTCGCAGGTGCAGCGCTTCGCGCCCCGGTTCATGGGCTACAGCCAGCAGGACGCGCAGGTACACACTTACAGGCCTCCTGGCCAGTGTAACAGGCCTACAGGCCAGTGTAACAGGACTCTAGGCCTGTGTAACAGGACTCTAGGCCTGTGTAACAGGCCCCTAGGCCAGTGTAACAGGCTTCCAGGCCAGTGTAACAGGACTCCAGGGGCTCAATTCTGCTAATTAACACACGCTTCAGTGGAGAGCATGTCGATTGAATGAATGTAGACATTTGGTTGTCCACTAGTTTTTTAAGACCAGCGGCTTTCCACCGACCAGCCATTCAACTGCCATAGAACTATATCGTATTGTTTACTTCAGTCATCAATATAATGTAGCTAAGTAATGGTGTTCTACTCGTTATCTGACGTTGCTAGCAGTCGACACACAACCATTGACACTGAAGTGAGACTCCATCGAGATGACATTCAAGTTTTAGCAGAATACCGACCTAGCGCTCGTACCTTAAGTCTGGTTTCCTCCTCCAGGAGTTCCTGCGCTACCTGCTGGAGGGCATGCATGAGGACGTGAACCGCGTCACCGTCAAACCGAAGCCGATACTCACCGAGATCGACGACAATCTGAGGTACTATACACCGAAATCTTAGGTACTATGTATCGTAAACTGAGGTACTATGCACCGAAATCTAAGGTACTATGCACCGTAATCTCAGGTACTATGCACCGTAATCTTAGGTATTATGCGCCGAGATCTAGGGTACTATGCGCCGAAATCTGACGTATTATGCACCGTAATCTTAGGTACTATACACTGTAATCTTAGGTATTATGCGCCGAAATCTAATGTATGATGCACCGTAATCGGATGTACGATGTTCCGTAATCTAAGGCACTATGCACTGTAATCTGAGGTACTATGCACTGTAATCTGAGGTGATATGCACCGAAATTTCTGTAACTTGATCGTATTCGTCAATAAACCCCAATATTTTTGAATTTTTAATCAGTTCGACACTTAAATATTTGTGAATAAAGTATAAACAAAATCTTTTTTTTTTCAATACACTGGCCAAAAAACAAGCAGTCCTATTTTGAGGATTATACAGTTGATGTGTGCCGCATTATAACAAAGAGACATTGGGTGTAATGTGTTGTTTGGTACACGGCGCAGCGACGCGGCGAAGGCGCAGGAGGCGTGGGGCCGCTACCTGCGCACGGAGGACAGCCGCGTCGGCGACATCTTCGTGGGCCAGCTCAAGTCCACGCTGCGCTGCACGCACTGCCACCACGACAGCGTCACCTTCGACCCCTTCTGGGACCTTAGGTAACACTTTCAACCTGTTCTGGTACCATAGGTTTTTTTTTTTTTTTTTTTTTTTTCATTTTAGACAAGTATTTGATCTCGATCTCACCTGATGGTAAGTGATGATGAGATCTACGATGGAGCATACTTGCCTAGGTAGGAAGGCGGCAGTAGATCGAGACGCTACATTCACTAGGCACATGCAGCGCAACTGATCTGACCCGCCATCCATGAATGGCAACACTGAACATCATGCCGGAACACGGCTAGGCCGCTTGGCGACATGGCTTTGTTCAGTGGGTGGTGACTAGCCACGGCCGAAGCCTACCACCAGTAGAGTTGTCACCTGGTTGGCACCACCCAGGGTCACGTGTAGGGTATCTCGAGGGTACTTAATTCTCCTACGGACGAAGGTGAATCGACCCCATAAAGGTAACACTTTGAACACGTTTTAAGAGCTTAGGTATCACTTTCAACCTGTTCTGGGTCCATAGGTAACACTTTTAACGCGCTCGGTTAACTTAGGTATCACTTTGAAACGAATCAAAAGTGCGATCCTACTTTTATTCTCAATTAATTTATCACCGAATCGGGAATGTTGCAATCCGCGCAAATGTGTTCTGGATTCATTTTGCCTCTGCCCCATGTTATCTATACAAATAAATAAAATTGGATTGTCTGTTTGTAATATTAAAATAACCGCGTTTTACTAAGTGCATTTGGATGTATACACGGTACATATATCAAAACAACATTTTTTTTTGTCTGTCCGTCTGACTGTTTGTTTCGGCTAATGGCTGAAATGGCTGGACCGATTTTGACGGGACTTTCACTGGCAGATAGTATGGCACTGATGTAACAAGGAGCAACTTGGGCTACTTTTATTTTAGAAAAAGTTTTTTTTTTGTTAAATAACACGCCGACGAAGTCGCGGGTAACAGGTAATTTAAAATTGTATCTGGCCCCGCAGCCTGCCGATCCCGTCTCGTACCGGGAACTTGAAGATCCAGCAGTGTCTCCAACACTTCGCGAAGGAGGAGGAGATGGACGGCGACGAGAAGCCGGTGAGAGACAGCAGGACCCTGGGCTAGGGACTACAGACTCTAGGAACCTAAAGAAGACTTAGATAAAACACAGACCTTAGCAGACTGGACTAAGGACTAGAGACTAGTAATCTAAAGAAGACTTAGATAAAATACAGACTTTAGCCGACTGGGCTAGGGACTAGAGACTCTAGTAATCTAAAGAAGACTTAGATAAAAAAAGACTTGCAGACTGGGCTAGGGGCTAGCTAGAGACTCTAGTAATCACAGCTAGTAATCCAAAGAAGACTTAGATAAAATACAGATTTTAGCAGACTGGACTAGGGACTAGAGACTCTAGTAACCTAAAGAAGACTTAAGACGTGTGTTGACGTGTGTCGTGTTGTCCGCAGACGTGTTCCAAGTGCGGCGTGCGTCGCAAGTGCCTGAAGTGGTTCACCGTGCAGAAGTTCCCGCAGGTGCTGGTTCTGCATCTCAAGAGGTAATTTATATGTTATGTAACCGTATCCCGGTCACCCGGGTGGCGATACCTGGGACTGATGACCCATGCCAACAAGTAGAAAAATAAAACAGTCCACGTATTTTCTATTCTATTCTATCAGCCGATAGACGTCCACTGCTAGACACAGGCCTCCCCCAACGACTTCCACACATCCCGGTCCTCCGCCACTCGCATCCCCCGGCTTCCCGCGACGCGTGTGATATCATCGATCCACCTTGTGGGGGCCGACCTACACTACGTCTTCCGGTTCGTGGTCGCCATTCTAGAACCTTTCTGCCCCAACGGCCATCGGTTCTGCGAGCTATGTGCCGCCCACTGCCACTTCAACTTTGAAGTTCTTTGAGCTATGTCGGTCACTCCAGTTCGTCTACGGATCTCCTCATTTCTGATTCTATCGCGTAGCGAAACCCCGAGCATAGCTCTCTCCATTGCGCGTTGAGCGACCTTGAGCCTTCTTATGCGGCCCATAGTCAGCGACCACGTCTCGGCACCATATGTCATCACTGGCAACACACATTGGTTGTAAACCTTTGTCTTAACCCTTAATAGCCTAGAGTTTCAATTTTGATACCAATCTTTTAAACCGAATGTTCACATTACTATTAGTTTTTTTTTATAGGTTGGCTGTACGTATTTTACTGTTGTATAATATTCTTTCCAACGAAATTAAAAAAAAAATCAAATGTCATTATTATTAAACACAGTAATATTGAAAATAAATCACTTTCGTAAATCAGGCTACTAAGGGTTAAGACACTGAGGTAATTTGGACGAGAAGATATCACTCCACAGAAGACCCCGGTGGTGTGTTGGTGTGGTGTGTTGATTGCCAGTGTGTGGCCAGGTTCTCCCCGACGGAGCGGTTCCGCGGCAAGCTGAGCGTGGTGGTGGAGTTCCCGCTCACCGGCCTTGACATGGCGCCCTACGCGGCCGCGCGCGGCTCGTCGCCCGTCTACAACCTGTACGCCGTCAGCAACCACTCCGGTCAGTGCACCCTACACACCACACACCCGCCTGTACACACCACACACGCTAACACACCAGGCTATACACACACCACACACTAACACACCAGGCTATACACACCACATACGCTAACATACCCACCTATACACATCAAACACGCCCCTACACACTAACATACCCATTCTCGGTCCATTGTACGGTACCCATAACACAAGCGTTGCTTAGTGTGGGACCGTACAGTTGGTGTGTTCGTCTGGCGATGTTATTATTATAATATGTGTGTTGTCGCAGGCACGACGTACTCGGGCCACTACACAGCGTACTGCAAGCACCCGTACTCGGGCGACTGGCACGAGTACAACGACTCCAGGTACGTTATGCTAGGGGCCGCGGGGACACGGGGACAGAGTATTGGTTATACATGCAAGGAGTGAGAGAGTGCAATGGAGTTTCTTGCCCGTTCTTCTCCATAGGAATGGCATTCCGAACGGGTGGTGAAGCAGTGGCATAATATTTTTGTAACTTTTGACGAGTCATAAGTACTGTACGTAATGGTCTACGTCAATAAAAAATATTTAGAAAAAAAAAGACATTAATCCACCTGATCCAATTTCGGTCACGGCGGCCAATCTCAACGGAGACTATTCATCTCAGGGAGCCCAAGCAGAACCATTGCCTCAATCCCCCTTGTGTCCGCCGCTGCGCCAACTGCGATATTATAGTGCACGCGAATGTGCGCAAGCGCAGGTGCACTCTCTTCTCTCACTCTCACAGTGCGGTCGCACGGCGAGCAGATTGTAGAGAGGTCAGGCGCAGGACCGACAGCTTACGTGCTCTCCGAGACACGAGCGAGCGATGATCATGCTTGAGAAATGAGACTCGCACATGAAATCCAGAAATCCCAGAGGTGCGAGCTGGGGTTTGAACCTGCGATCCTCGTTACCAAGGCGAGCTTTTGGATGCTGGTCCGGCTCCTCAGGAATATAAATGACCTTGTTCGAGCAGACTATTAAGATTTTGTATTTCTCTTCTTCCTTCTTATTTGCATTTACATAAGTAATTTGTAAATGTGGGAACCATGTAGCCATTAACTGTAATTTTATACTTAGTTAGTACTTTTTTTGACCTGCTGCTAAAGTCTGATTAGCCGTCTGATAACAATGTATTGCTCAAAAATGTAAACGATATTTTTTTAAAAGAGCAACCATGGAGTTTCTCGTCCGTTCTTCTCCATAGGAACGGCATTCCGAACGGGCGGTGAAGTTGTAGCTTAGCATTTTGTAACTTTGACGATTCATAAGAACTGTACTTAATGGTCTACGTGAATAAAAAATATTCTGATCCTGATAATCCTGGTTGAAAATGAGATTCGCACATGAAATCCAGAAATCCCAGAGATGCGAGCCGGCGTTTGAACCTGCGACTCTGTTTACCAAGGCGAGCGTTCCACCAACTTGACTATCCCTGCATTAGTGTGATTTTACATTATATTTTTCCGTTATTTATTTAGTCCGCCAACCCGCAATGAGCCAGCGTGGTGGACTATGGCCTAATCCCCCTCGCATTGAGGGGAGGCCCGTGCCCAGCAGTGGGACATTAAAAAGGGCTGGTATTATTATATTATATATGTTTTTGTCCCCAGAGTTACTCCAATCAACCCGCGAAACGTGGTCTCGTCCGAGGCGTACGTGCTGTTCTACGAGCTGTCTCGCTCGAACGCGTAGCGCCCGCCACTCGCGCCGTCCCGCTCCCACGCGCTCTGACGTCACACGCCACGCGCCCGTACACAACACTATCCACGCACGTAAGATATATAACACACTGTACGAACTTCGTTCAAAAATACTGAGTGAATTACAAAACATTGTAAAAGGCACAATGAAAACATTGGGTTTTTATTTTATTTTTAATAAATTATCAAGTAACGGTCGTCGCAAACGGTCGCGGTAATGTATAAATGTATATTTTATACGCGTTATAAAAATGTTGCCATACTAATTTATCGTGCAACGTGTTTGTGAAATGTGAAGTAAATAACGCAATACCTCGTGGCCCTGTTTTTCTTTTATAAGGAATTGAGTCTACTAGTCATAATATATTTTCATGTATGCATTATTGTAAAATATGCTTGCCCTTTTTCAGATCTTATTTATTTATTTTTGTGGGAAATATCAGCCTTATATAGAAATAGTAAACAAAAATATTTTATGTTTCACTTACACGTTGCATACACCCCTTCAGAGTCCACTCAAGTCAGCGATAATGTATAAAATGTATATTAATTGCTAAAAAATCTGTATATTTTATACATATACCCCCAAATTTATACACAGTTATAATGGCATTATAACGAACTTTTCAAAGGAAAAAATGCTTTATAATCCATGTTAGCTTTCTATAAATTTGAGGGTTAAAGTGTAACAATAATAGTGTAAAATATTTTAAACAGGTCTATGGGTGGGTTTATAAAGGTCATATTCTCAAAAATATCACCTCGCTAACCAAAAACACAGTTAATCGTCTCCAAAAATCTTTTTTTTAAGGTGGAAGCTCAGGTCAGGGCGCCAAATTCAAAATGACAATGGTTTTTATTGTTTTACGAAAAATTTGGACATCTTTACGATGTAATTTAGTGTTTTGCGATATTAGCATTCTGCATTGGATGTCTCGATGTATTAAGTTTGCTTAAAAAAGTACCTAATCCGATACGGTTTGTAGAAACCGCTACTTTTACTAACTTTATGGTGTTGTATCGCTTTAGGTATTTTTTTAAGCAAACTTAATACATCGAGACATCCAATGCAGAATGCTAATATCGCAAAACACTAAATTACATCGTAAAGATGTCCAAATTTTTCGTAAAACAATAAAAACCATTGACATTTTGAATTTCGCGCCCTGACCCTGAGCTTCCACCTTAAGAAAGTCAAACATCATTTACACATTTATTTTATACACAAACCTGATCACTAAGACCAAGTCGTTACCATCTTGAAATATTTTACACTATGTATGGTTAATGTATCTTGTGTATACGGCGTGATTCAAAAAGTGTATACTGCCTTTTGAACCCACGCTTCTCAAACGCATGTGTGACAATACTACTATATGAACATGCACTTCTTTAAAACATTCGTAATAGTTATGTGAAGTCAAAATTTCGATATGTTTCAATTTTTTGTCTTCACGTCACATCCATTATTTTATTTATATTGTGTATTTATTGAATGTGTTATTGCTATTAATTACTTGACATTGGCAAAATACCCGCTGAGTTGTGGGTGAGGCCATATTCATATCCATTTTATTTCATCGCATCTCATTTCGTAAAGAAAGAGGAAAAAGAAAATGACATTTTGTTGCGAATAAAATGTATTTTTTAAATTTGACACATCGAAACTCTGACTTCTCATAACTATTGCAAATGTGTTAAATAAGTACATGTTGAAATGGAAGTATACCGTTTCTGAATCACGCTGTTATTGCCCGCAGGTGTAGCTTAGATATTACAAAATGTATATCTCTCGTTTGTGATGGCCGGAACGCAAACTAGATGGCGCTGAAATCAATTTTGTGTAGAACTTAAATTGTTGCGAAGAAGTCTTTTTTTTAGAATATAGATAGTTAAAATTTCGTTTTAGGATTAAAAACATAAATAATTGTATTATAATCTATTAATTTTGGTTTACTGTCGTATTTTTAATGTAAAATTCTGCTATTACCAGTACACGTTTGCTGCACGATATTCGACCTTAAACGGTCCCAAATTAATATCCGCGACCGTACCTAGCTAATAGGTTGTTTTTTTGATTTTGTCTAATTTTTTTAATAGCTTTTACCGGTCGAATGTTTATGTAAATTGTACGATGAGAGAGATATGGTTGAAATTTAAAACAAATAAAGCAACTTCTCTTGAAGGGTGGTTCGGAAAGACTATACTATGCCTTGTGTCGGCGTTTCTTTAGCGCACCTGTAATCGTTATTTGTAGTCAGAATTTTGACAGTCCATTAAAAAAAATACAACCGAATTGAGAACCTCCTCCTTTTTGCAGTCGGTTAAAAATTACATTTTGTATCCAACAAATTGACAGTTTTGATTTTTTAAATATTTTTTTTTCTTTACATTGTGATTTCAAGTACGCTAAAAAGCGCAGGTTTAAGACTCAGTATAACATTTCTGAATCGCTCTGTATATCATGCCAACACTAAAGCTGGCGACACGTTTCAGGGTTCGTTTTTGTTGACTTCATACGTTGAGATATTCAATGGATCCTGCTTTCTGTACTGCGGGTCCCGGGTACGAATCCCGGTAGGGGCAAACTTAGTGTGATGAGCACGAATGTTTGTAGCCGAGTCATAGATGTTTAATATCTATATAAGTATTATATACTGGGTTCGCGCTCAGTCCATTGTACGGTACCCGTAATACAAGCGTTGCTTAGTGCGGGACCGTATAGTCGGTGGATTATCAGCTCCATTTGTTAAATACTCAAACCAAAAATGTGTCATCATTTTCGAGGGTCGTGGGGGGTAAAATAGGGTACAATCATATGTTGGGTCCAGCAGGGCTTGGACAAGTCGTTCAAAGGGATTCCCTAACATTTAACTGACCTAACGTACAACTCACTTAATAACATAAGTGTCCCTTATGAAGGGGTTTCTTAAACGTTTCCTGGGTTTTGAATCGAAATTAAAAATCTGTTTTAAGTCGTTCAATAACCCAATCAAAACCCGTTTATAGGCTTTCCGTTTCCGTGCCCTGGTTGTGTCGAAATGATATGTTTTGTGTATGTGTTTTTGTTTAATGTATAGCAAAATACACGCCGGAGTCCCTACATTAAAGCAACAAGTCCTAGTACCACAGAGCGAGACGGAACGAATATCGCTTTTTGTCTCATTCTCTCTCGTTAGAGAGATTTCATGTGACAACGTGACATGGACGCCTATTCTCTAAACATTACTAAACTAAACCCCTAATTCATAGATTTTTTCAATACGTTTACAATGATATTACCAAATACATTGTAAGGCTATTGTAAAACTGTAAATGGATTTATATAATCTTCTATGAATTTGGGAATGACTCGCACAGTCGCGTGTACCTGCGGGTGTCGTGCCGGCATTATGTGTTCATAAAACTAAATAAAATTATATATTATAATAATTGTTGAACTATAAAAAAAAATATTTTAAAAAAGCATGTTCACTCTACAGTCTCTGATTTGATGCAACACCGGCGTTGTGTATACAACGTGTTGATGACATAACGCAAAACTTCACACATTTCAATTTGTTTTAATTATAATTAATCGATTCATCGAGCCATTATTTTTGCATAATTGTAATACAACCGAATTCGACTCCTGATAAAATAAAGTTAGGGGTTGCGTTACTTCACGTACACGTTGTACAACATTGTGTAACCTCATCATCAGATCAGCACATGGAAATGTTTTATGATACCGACTTTAGACATAGATAACAAAATGCCGAATAGTTAAGTATGCTTTGTTGATTGTGATTCGTTTTGAACCGAATTGGGTTTGAGACGAACCGCGCGGCTGGGTCGCACATCGGGCTGCACTATCACGCTTTTATTAATTACTCAAAAGGGTAAGCAGAGGTTTATTGAACACACCACATACATCACAAATGGTCGTGGCCCTTTTTTCGCTTTATTTTAGATCAAACGAAATCGATATCTTCTTTTTTATAAAATGGAATGCGAAGAAAAAAATGGATATGAATATCGCCAGACCCAGAAATTATTGGCTACTAGCTGCGCCCGGCGGTGTTACCGTACCGTACCGGATGTCTTCGTATTTCTTTACGAAATGAAGTGCAATGAAATACCCACAAATCATAGGGTATTTTGCCAGTATCAAGTATTTGATAGCGTATAAATAAATACACATTATAATTAAATTCGATGTCTCCCGGCGAACTGTCAAAAGGCTATTCTAAATGTCAGATGGAGTTGACGGTCGAATGACAGTTGAAAAATTTCCGATCGCGGAAACATGTATATTTCAAATTTATTCTTAATTGCTCATCGGACATAAATGCGTTCTTGTTTTCCTTTTTCACCTTGGCACTGGCAAAATCACCGAAGATCGGTGGAGCCATTGACTCTAAAAATTGAATTGAATTGGACATGTACATTTACGAAGAATCCGTAATATAACGGTTGCGGAAATCCGTCTTAGCATGCTTTTGATTCCGATTCTGACATCGTTTTGAAATAACCGCACAGGCCTTGATGTTATCGTTCCATTGTACTGTACTGGGACCGTACAGTGACTGAGTTTGTCTGGCGATAATAACCTTAGAATCTCGTTGCATATAATCTATCGAACTCGGATAGTTCTTGGTCGTCATGCTTACACTACCAGCTTATTATTGACGGTGGGTGGTGGTTCGTACACTTCTGGCTACGCCTCAGGTGAATTAAGTCTTGATGGTGTTATAATTATAGCTCGGTGGTGCGGATGTGGCCCGGGCGGTACAGCATGGTTGTTGTTTTTATAATATAATAATTTTAATGATTGTTGATTATTTTAAAAATCTTTTCTTTTCGTTAATGTTTTTTTCTATTTATCACTCGAGAATCTTAGAGTAACCAAAGATACGCAAAATCATGTGTGAACCTCGATCACTGTTTAACTACTTATTAATAGTAAATATTAAAAATAATTTATTTATAAAATTGTAAATCTGCCCGATAATGGCGAAAACTATTTATGTAAAAATACGTAACAAAATACTATTATAGAAATATATATTTAAATGAGTAAATTATTATGATGAGTGTTTTATTTTTACTAGTTAAGATTCCCTGTAGGTGTCGTACAAACTGTCTAGGCCAGGGATTCCCAAACTATTTTGGGCAAGAGACCCCTTTTCCAAAATGATTCGATTCCTCAGACCCCCATAGCCAAATTACTTTAAAAATCCTATCTAGTTTTTTTATTATTAATACAACATAATAATTTCATCTTGTTTTTTAAAAGTACAACAATGATACTTCCTACTAAAATATTAGTCATTCTAATAACAAGTTGGTGCACGTAACACAACTTATACAGTATCTTCAAAGTTTCAAATAAGAACTTGTGTTAAGTAAAGGGGGTCGTTTTTTAGACCTCGTCGACCCCCAAAATCAGTTTTCGTTTATTTCGACCCCTGGGAAATCACTTTGGGAATCCCTGCTATAGGGATATTGCAAAATGCTTAAAAGATTCTAGAGACCGATTTTGATTCTAAAACTGCATTTGATGTCGACCACTTTGGGAATTCATGGTCTAGGCGATATTCCATTGATCCTATCATAGGACAATGAACGGTGGATTACTCTTATACGTAAATAGCCTGAAAGAACACCTCTTGCGGGCCAACAAACTGCCAATGTCGCCATCTATCGTAACAATAGTTAACTTCAAGTAGTAGCTATTCGACACTAGATGGCAGCACACGTTCCTAGCTTCAGTTTGGCTAAATGTATTATGGCGTTGCCTTATGCGAATGACAACTCACGAACTATAGCTAACTTCACATCATTACTAGTAAATAATTTTGGAAACATGGCTACCGTAAAGTTTGCAGTTGTTGATGTTAGCGATTTTCTAACGAAAAAACAAGCGGCTGAACCAGATTTGGCCGCAGAATGGGCTCAAATGGAAGAGCTTTACAATAAAAAGTGAGTACGGTTCACCTCCATTGTATTGTCATTATAGTAACACCATCAAAACTACCGAGTCACTGGAACTTGTCATTCATTAAAAGTTGTTTTATAAAGATAACAGTGGCTTATAGCTTCGATATTTACGAACCAAATCGTATTATGTATTTTAGTATTTAATGACTTTTATCGTTATAATATATTTCAGGTTATGGCATCAACTTACATTGAAGGTGCAATCCCTGGTCGAGCATCCCAACCTACAGAAAGGAGACAATTTGATACAGCTCTACAACAACTTTATTAGCACATTCGAGAACAAGTAAGAGCTCACGCCGAGTTTACAATGATACAGTAGCTGGATTCAGTTTTGCTGGTCACTGCAGCTTGCACGCTATTCTATCAACATAAATAGTTTATCCAGCGACCTATCCTGACATGCTCTTCACTCCTTGACCAGTTGCTGGAGTCGTATAAACATGTCACGCCAGTCACTGGCACTGAAGTTGGCATCAAAATGAGCCAACTGACTGGACAATTGGAAACAATATGGTCCAGTATAGTCCATCTACTGGTGCTGTTTTTATCCTCAAAACGACGCAGCTACTGTATCAGTGTATATCTGGCCTTAAACAAGCTTGCTTGGTGTTTTTGCATTTGAAAATGGCATGCTTTTACACACACTGTGTCCATATTATCAATTTTCATGCAATCTTCTTGCACAATTTCCACTTCATGTGATTCTTTAGTTGGATAAGCATCTTGTGTCCTGCTCACATCACTAATTAAATAAAGAAGTATGACATAGATGGCATGCTACACAATGATTTTGTGATTGGATTACAAGATCCTGCTTACCATACAGTATTGTAATATTTTCAGAATAAATCCTCTATCGCTGGTCGAGATTGTGGCTCACATAATCAAGCAATTCTCAAATAAGAAAGATGCTGTCAGCTTCCTGGAGAAGGTGGAGCCCAAGGTTAAGATCAACGATGAGGCGCTGACACTGTGCAAGGTACTAATAAATACTAGAGTTGATAAAAATCTTCAGTTTCTTCTTTGTGATAAATTTAAAAAGACATCAATTATATCCAGTAAGCAGGTTTAAGTGAAACTTCGCATGCTCATATCTTATAACAAAATCAGTATCTTAGGTAATATTTGTCCCGGAAACTGGTCTAAATTCCCGGGATAGCCAGACAGGCAATTTCCACATATATACTAAGTTGTCAGTACAAGTAATACAAAAATATTATTCGTCTTTGACCAGGTTCTGCAAGGGCAGATCTACTTGGAGCAACTAAACGATCTGGATGCCACAGAGAAGATCATAAACCAGCTGGAAGGTACGCTGGAGGACGCCGATGGGATCACACCGGTGCATGCCAGGTTCTATAAACTGGCCTCTGAGTACTACAGGTGAGGGTCTGAAATTGCATGGCCAAGTTTATTTAAATTGAATGATAGTATTTTAGACCCCGTCAACTCTAAAAATCTAGTAGATACTTAGTGCAAAATAGATTTTTTTTACGGTGAGAATTAATGTTGGTATTGGAGCTATGGATGTTTAATATCTATATTGTAGTGGGGTATATTATGAGTGCTTACTTATAGGCAGGATATTGAACTGCTTGACATTGTTACATTTACAAGTGTCTGTTTGTAATATTAAAATAACCGCTTTTTACTAAGTGCATTTGGATGTATACACGGTACCTATACCAAAACAACATTTTTTACAATTTTTGTCTGTCTGTCTGTTTGTTCCGGGTAATCTCTGAAATGGCTGGACCGATTTTGACGGGACTTTCACTGGCAGATAGCTGATGTAACAAGGAGTAACTTAGGCTACTTTTATTTTAGAAAATAACATAGGATCTCACGAAAAAAAAATTAAAACCAATGTTGCAGCGTTGCGCCTGATTAAGTTTAATAGCAACAACCTGAAATGCGTCCCGCGGGCTCAGAACGCGCGAGCAGGCTGTTGCCGACGGTTGTGTCTTTGTTACATATCACGCGGACGAAGTCGCGGGTAACAGCTAGTCTTAATAATGCATACTGATCCTGATTTGTGTTAGAGACATAGATAGATAGATAGATAACTCTTTATTGTTCCACCACATAAAATTAATACAAAATTACACAAACTTAACTTATACAGCGAGTGTCACAATGGGCGGCCTTATCACTAAAAGCGATCTCTACCAGCCAACCTTTGGATGGAGAGGATTTTACAGAGATGTTTACGACGGGGGTGTACTTAATAATAGACATGGATGTTAAGTATCAATATAATTGTTATATACTGAGTTTGTCCTCAGACCATTGTACAGTACCTAGAATACAAGCGTTGCTTAACGTGGGACCGTATAGTTTGTGTGATCGTCTAGCATTCTTTTATTATATGGGAAACCCTTTCGAACTGGTTTTATGGGGTTTCGCGATTAACTTATCTGAATCATAATTGTACCTCGTGTTACAGGAAGCCTTCTCAAAAGATAAGCAAAGTGAATTTAAAAAAAAAAAGAGCAACCATGGAGTTTCTTGCCCGTTCTTCTGCATAGGAACGGCATTCCGAACGGGTGGTAAAGCAGTAGCATAATATTTTTGTAACTTGACGATTCATAAGTACTGTACAATAATGGTCTACGTGAATAAAAAATATTCTGATTCTGATTCTGAATATGTGTGTAACCATACGTCAAATCTGACAGCAGTCTAGCTTATAAAAAACCGAATCAAAACCTTGGCCCCAAGTCTGCTAACACAATCGTTTCATAATCGAACAGCAACCGCATACTAGCTGTCACTTTTGACACATATCCCATACAAAATCTGTCAAAAGTGACAGGTACTGTTGCTGTTCCATTACGAATCGATTGTGTTAGCAGACTTGGGGCCCTGGTCATAGGCTTACCGGTGCCGAACCCCGTTGATATGAGTAGTGTGTGGTCAGGGTGCGCGGCCCCATGGAGCGCTACTACCGCGCGGCGCTGCGCCACGTGGGCTGCGCGCGCGGCGGCGCGGCGCTGGCGCCGGCCGAGCGCCGCGCCACCGCGCTGCGCCTCGCCCTCGCCGCCGTCATCGCGCCCAACGTCTACGACCTCGGCGAGCTGGTCAGTACACACAACACACACAGATGACATAAATCTTTTTCTTGTTCTTTTTTTAGGTTGGCAATCAGCTACGAAATAGTGCAATTTTTTACTGTGTCGAGTAAAATGTTTGTTTGTTGTTTTAAATATGGGTTACCCTGATTATAATACTTATGTGGATGATGATGATAATAATGAAATTTATTCTCTAACAGTAAAGCCGTGCATCCTTTACTAGACATTTACCGAACATCATGGGGAACTTGTGCCCGTTTATGAACATGCAATAGTTAATATCCCACTAATATTACACATTATTTATCGAAGAAACGCATTTTTTGGAAAAAAAATTGACATTCATGGTTCAATTTCCTGCCAAAAAAAATCCCGCCTATAAATCATCGTTTTAGTCTGTCTCGCTCGCACTTATGGAGTGTGATAAGCATAAACAATTATTATATCAGGCAACATTTTACGCTTCTATAAGAAACTTACCAAAGAAATCCGAAATTCTCCTATTAGTAAATTTAAAACTGTTGTCAAAAGTATACTCTTTATTTGGATGATAAAACACAGCTTGAACTGAACGCTCAAAAAGCCAGCAACAATTGAGATGTCAAAGTGTAGGGTATTCACTGGAATTAAAATAAAAAACTTCTGTAATACATATTATGGCGATTGAAAAATCCTGAAGGCAAACCCACTCAGTTTCTTGCCGGATCTACTCAGTTGAGATCCCATTTTGTAAAGTAAATATTATTATTTATTTGTAGCTAGCCCATCCAATTCTGGAGTCCCTCGAAGGCACCCCGGACGCGTGGGCCTGTGAGCTGGTGCAGGCGGTGGCCTCCGGAGACGTGTGGGCGTTCGAGAAGGTGCGACAGAAGACCAACCACCCGGACCTTCAGCGGGTTGACCGACAGCTCCGGCAAAAGATCGCTATACTGTGTTTGATGGAGGTGAGAAATAAATTATAATATCACCAGAACACTCCCAAACATGCTTCATCACTTCCAAACATTCCAACATTCCCTCTGACTCACATTACAAAAGACTCACTTTTTTTTTTTTTACATTGACCCTCTCTCACCGCCACTCATGCTGAAACACTAAAGTCAAATCATTTATTTCGTATAGGCCTACGGGGGCACTTACAATTTGTCATTACATTTTTTCCTTAACTCTACAACCGGATCGGAACGCGACCCCTCACTCACAACGATACTCACACACTCACACTGCTAGTCGACACAATCACACCGACACTCATGCCGACACACTCACACTGCCACTCACATCGACACACTCACACTGCCACTCACACCGACATACTCACACTGACACACTCCAACTGACACACTCACACTGCCACTCACACCGAAACACACACTGCCACTCAAATCGACACACTCACACCGACACACTCACACTGCCACTCACACCGACACATCTCCACATACCAACTGTATGGTTCCCAAACTTAAGAACAGTCAGTGATTTGTTTTAGTGCAAATGTTATAAGTGGTGACGTCTCGTTCCAGATGGCGTTCAACCGCACGTCGGCGCAGCGCAAGCTCAAGTTCAGCGAGATCGCGCAGGAGGCGCGCGTGCCCGTCGACGAGGTGGAGCTGCTGGTCATGAAGGCGCTGGCCGAGAAGCTTATCAGGGGACACATCGACCAGGTACCGGGGCTTAGAAACCAGGGCCCCAAGTCTGCGAACACAATCGATTCATAATCGAACGGCAACCGCATAGTAACTGTCATTTTTGACAGATATTCCATACAGTATCTGTCAAAAGTGACAGCTACTATGTGGTTGCTGTTCGATTGTGTTAGCAGACTTGGGGCCCAGGGACTCCCAAATGATGTCGGGCAAGAGACCCCTTTTCCAAAGTACACTGATACCTCAGACCCCCATAGCCAAATATTCAATTATATGTACCCCTGATGATAATGTTGATGAGGATGATGATGATGAAATCATTCAACCTAACCTACCTAAATTTACCGGTCGTCTTGGGAGAACATGAAACGTCATGTTATACTATTTTATTTCAATTTCCTGCGTGGACCGTGGTTACTCTTTTAAATATGAAGTTTCTGTTGCACCATATCCACTATGTGACGTATCCTGTTTACTATTGAGTTGTGTATGCAGTGTGTCGTCCCGCGGCAGGTGAACGCGCTGGTGCAGGTGGGCTGGGTGCGGCCGCGCGCGCTGTCCCGCGCGCGCGCGGCGGCGCTGGCGCGGCGCCTGGACGCGTGGTGCGGCGCGGTGGCCGGCGCCGCCGCGCTGCTCGCCAACCAGGCGCCCGACCTGCTCACCATGTACGTCGCACCCACACCCACACCGACACTGACACTCACACTCACACAGACACACACATACCGACACCGACACAGTCACTCACTAACTGCTATTCACATTGAACTGTGTGTGTGTGTATGAGGGGCATGCACAAGTTAAGATGAATGAATGCAAGTGAGGGGACGTGAATAATTGATGATTGAATGAATGCAAGTAACAATGACTGTTTTAGTGTATGGTAAGATGTGTGTACAAGTAATGATGAATGAGTGCATGTTACAATGAGAGACAGTGTGTGTGTGTGCAAGTGGGGTATGTCTTTCGAGACGACCCGATTAGCACAATTAGTAGACAGACTTTGTGTGATGAGCATGAAAGTTTATACCCAAGGCATGAATGTTTAATCTATACATATAAATAAAATTGGAGTGTCTCTTTGTAATATTAAAATAACCGCTTTTTACTAAGCGCATTTAGATGTATACACGTTACCTATACCGAAACAACATTTTTTTACAATTTTTGTCTGTCTGTCCGTCTGTCTGTCTGTCTGTTTGTTCCGGCTAATCTCTGAAATGGCTGGACCGTTTTTGACGGGACTTTCACTGGCAGATAGCTGATGTAACAAGGAGTAACTTAGGCTACTTTTATTTTAAAAAAAAATAGGATCTCACGAAAAAAAAAAAACAATGTTGCAGCGCTGCGCCTGATTAAGTTTGATAGCAACAACCTGCAATGCGTCTCGCGGGCTCAGAACACGCGAGCGGGCTGTTACCAACGGTTGTGTCTTTGTTAAATACCACGCAGACGAAGTCGCGGGTAACAGCTATATATAAATATAGCAGCAATAATCTGCTCTGGTTCGCCTTCATCAGAATAAAAAAAACATGAAGACAATTATTTTATACATAAACGCGATCTGTATGACATTCTTGTTAACCTGTGAGAATATTTTACACTATTTTTGTTATCCCTTATATACTGGGATCGCCCCCCGTCCTTTGTCTGGTGCCCACAATGAAACCGTTGCAAAATCTGGGCTCTTACAGGTTGCTGTGTTCTTTTAGCTATATTATTATAAACCTAAAACTGTATTTATAATCTTAATTTCTTGTTTCAGATAAATTTCAAAACAATGAACAGATAAATTGCTAAAAAGCTAGCTAATTCATAAAACTTCCTCTAATAAAATATTGTTTAAGTACATGTAATAAAATAAAAACACACGGTTTGTTGTTTTATTTGTTAATCTTATGGCCCATTACTCCAAATGCAACTCAAGCTTGAGCATATAAAAGAGTGAATGGGATGAGTTGAGTATTTTTTTGTCTTGCTCAGAGACTAGGAATAAATTGAGCATGCTGTCATTTCAGATGAAAGTAAATAAGCTGGCAAGATAAAAATGGTAACTCTTTTAAAAAAGCAGTGATAGCCAAGTTTGGACAATGCTTGCCTTGTAAACAAGGTGTGCAGGTTCAAACACTGGCTCGCATCACTGCGTTCTTCGCATTTTCATGTGCGGATTTCGGATGCTCATCTATACTAATATTATAAATGTGAAAGTTTGGATGGATGGATGTTTGTTACTCTTTCACGGCTGAACGGATCTGGATGAAATTTGGCACAGAGATAGATTATAGTCTGGAATAACACATAGGCTACTTTTTATCCCGGTAAAATGTATGGTTCCCGTGGGATAGATGTTTTAATTTTTCATACTTTTTATCGCGGGTAACACCGCCGGGCGCATCTAGTCTAAAATAAAAATACATTTGACTTAACTTTATTTTGACCCATATGCAAAAAACCTAGCCGGTGTCACCATGGAACGGGTAGGTATAAGTAGGGAACCTAGTTAGACTAATATTTAAGTCAATAATTAGGGAGTAAGAGAATAATTACTTACCGTATTGTCGGACTGCTGCTTTTTTCTTAGTAGAACTTGTACTTTTATTCGCCTGTGCTTAGTAAGGTACAATCAAAGAGTATACTCATTACGTTTTAGTATCGGCCAATCAGTCTGTCCTACCTTCTTATAGTTTCCCCGCTACACACATAACTTTCGGGCCGGGCCGCGGGCGACCTACACCGTTTCTTGGAATATTGAACACAAACCAACTAGATAAGCTATGCGCATTCACGTACGTACGTGTCATGATTCATGCTTAGATTAGAATTTGAAATTAGTTTTTGTAGTTAAAGTTTATTGGTAATTATTTATTTGAAAACTAACGCGCACAGATTCGTTTTTATTCAAAAAAGGCGGCAACGTAATATTCACTTTTTTTTTAAATTATTTAGGCATTGTTGTTCAACCCACCAACAAGCCAACTATGGTTGGCTCTTTGGCCTTCTGGCACGGGCGTAGATAGACCCATGAAACTAAAAGTTTAACGGATAGACTATTCTCAACGAATCACCTCAGCCTACGGCCACGGGCGGTCATCAAAAGGCAAACATGAGCTTTGGAAGGAAATGAGAATTGTATCGTAGACAGATGGTATAGTAAATAACATTGGCAGACTGCCTTTTTTTAATTTTTCCCGCATTTTGCATCACAATATTCTCAATGTTGCCACTTGCTTCCCTAAAATGGTTTTATCCATAGCGTTATTTTATCTATGGTTTTATCGATTATGTAAAACTAAAATCGAGAATGTTTTATTTTTAATCTTTGTTTGTATTTGTAAATTCATTAAACAGTTAATAATTACGCATGTAACGAATATAGACAGGATATTATTTAATAATATCATTTTAATGTATTATTACTCATGGCAAGCAACATGAAACGTGCCGGGGTCAAATGCATGCACGCTAATTGCAAATGGCGTCCGCTTGACGGATGATCGGTCGCGTCAAAATGCATTCGCGAACACATTAAAATGTGTTAAAACCTTTAATTTAACGTTTAAAATACACCATTATACATAAATAAACGGTATGTATTGATTGCACAGTGATTTCATTGTTACGTAATGCTTTGTTATTGTTAAAATGTTCATAGTCCATCGACTGTCTCGCTCGTTTGTTATGATTCGTTCCTGTCATTATTTACAATCGACGACGTATATGCATCTCTTTCCGTTCCACAGTTTTCTTGCAATGGGTTTTTCATTTTTAAGTGTCAGCGAGCGAGACCGCGGGAGGAAAGCGGGGGCCCCGACGGAAAAATATGAACAAAATTTTTGTTCTCTTAAAAATTATTGATTTTTCATCGTTAAAAAACACATCTAGACGGCCCGCTAATTGCATACGTGATGTGGTATCGTGCGGTGTCTCGCGACTGTGAGTATATGTCTATTTTCGTAGTTTTCCCTTATCCGAAGGTTGATGGGAAAAGTCACATTTTTTCAGTACAGAGAAAAAATGATCATCGACCATATTGTGTCGTGTTTTGATTTCCGCCGCGTTACAAGTACGTGTGATTGTTTAATATTGATTTATATATGTATTTTTTGTATTTCCGTTTAGCATGTGTGCGTGTACGTGAATGTTTATAACTTTAGTTGGGGGCCTGCGATTGGTACTATTTTGGGAACGGCCAAATGTTGGCTTTGTGCTCATGTTTTAACCATTGTGCAGTATAACTCTGCGTAGAACCGACTTAAGTGTTTTGTATTCTCCTTCCCAGGGTGAGTGGATTCTTTTTAATTTCTATTATTCGTGTTTTATCGGTCATAAGGACGAATCTAATGTTTCTGCGATAAGATTGTTAAGTAACATGGTTTTGGGGCCTATTTTTTTTCAATAAAACTGTACAGGAAAATGTATCGCGTGCTGATAAGGAACTGTAATCGCCCACATAGGTAATAGCGAGGTTTCAGCGTGACAGTGGCGATGTGATTCATCCGAAGGAGTCAATTGATTATTTTTGAAATAATTCTTAGGATTTTTCAGTGCTTAATGTTCGAACCCAGATATATGTCTAACTCACCATTATTTTAGCGTTCTATTTTGCTTCTTTTATCTTAATTTCCTTCTGTTAATGATTTTTTTATAAGAACTATTAACTAGGTACAACAATATCCACAATTATTGTGGTTTAAATTCCCCGCTATTCCTTGGGACCTTTCTGCTCGCGGTAAGGATATCAAATAAATAATAAGTAGTTACTAAGCCCGAAGCCTAAAACGCTAAGTCCACAAACTCATTAGGTATGTCTTATTCTTTTCCATATTTCTATGAATATTCTCATTACATGACTAACTTTTTAGTTAGTTACTGTAAGCACATACATTACAAACTGGTTTTAGAGCGATACATACCAAGAAGTCGATCGAATCTATGTCCAAAACGTAGGCAAACGTGGACAAATTAAACCAAAAAAAATATTCACATCAGATCATTCTTAAAACTACCAATGAGGGCTTTTGATCAAGTCGATATCAAAAACCGCGGGAGCGTACTACTTAGACACTGTTCTTGTAGCAAAACACACTTCCTTTACAGTTTTTATGCGATGATTCAAATGACTACAGACGTCATTCTCGAAGTCTTCAATGTCAGACGATAGTGAGGCACTATTTACAGACCTCTAACATACACGAATACTGTTCAAACAATGTTTATTATTACGATGAATTGATAATCGAATGTTTTTGAGACCAAATTATTTTGATGATGTTCCAAATTTGAATTAAATTTCAGTCTTTAATATTGGATGTTCTAAAATCAAATAAGACCTACGTTTTTTTTGTTGTCATATACGTCTTTAGCCACTCGTCTTTACAAATTTGTCTTATTAGTTATCCGATTGAACTTCAGGGTCTCATAATTATTATGAGGTATTTTGTACCGCATCTCATCCACAGTCCCTAAGGATTTTTGATCCTTGGCATGCCATTTTTAAAGCTATATCTAGTTGTATGAATGCCCGTCGACCCTTTTGAGTAAAATGTGTGGAAAATTTTCGATACAGATCTAAAATTTCAATAAGTCAACATTGTAGTCCTAGGTAAGTGTAACTATTTGGCGACAAAACGTAACGTGAGTCTCCTCGTTTTGTTGACATTGCCTGTCGATGTTTTGATCATGGTTCGACATATTGAAACTGTGCAAAAATTTTAGGTTGAATGTTGAAAATGTATAACATTTTCTTATATATCCTGTACACTAGAGGTTAGATACGTCGGCTGTAATGTAATGTCTCACTTGAGCATAGACCTTATTCCCACGTACGTTTTCTCTTGCGGCAAGGTATGTTCTTAAAATTCAGGCTTTAATTAGTAAAAAACTGTTTATTATATATCGAAAGGTGAAAGCAGCAAAATGTCCCAACTAGACTGTGCAAAACTACGTCCAAGTACGCATAAGGTCTATAAGAATATGTCTTGAGGGCAAAATTCTCTACACCTTTCCAATCAGTTCCAAAGTATTTCCATCCGTCTCACTAAAAGAAATTTTGTGGAATATACTAACACGTCTATGTTTACATTTTAGATGGTTTAGGTGCATTTCAAATATCCGTTATTGACTCACAATGAGATCAGCATGCCTATTGTCAACAGCCAAAACAATTTTCGAATCCCAAAACTAGTAATTACGAGATGATATCATTGAAGTAAATGATCTGTGAGCAACTTGCTTACGGTAAAGGCAAACATTGTACCAAATATCGGTGCAAGCAGTTGCTGAGATAAGTTATAAGTCCCAACGAAACAAAAAGAGGGTTCCAATATTGATTTCTTATATTTACGCGAATACTACACATTTAAATAATAATATAATTAAATCTAAAACCAAGCGCACCATTGCAATACATCAAGACACAGTGAGCACTTTCTGCCTAGATCGGACCGCAAGCAACAACTAAATATGAGGGTACTCCAGCTCAAACTATGACACTAGGACATCAAACACCCCAGTCCTCCCGTGACCATGGTTGCTGTAAAGCGGCCGAAATGTGTAAAAACATAAAATAAACGCGATAAAATCCGCAAGATTAGTTTTATTTCAAAAAGAGGGTTATTCAAATGTTGATAGCTTTGCTGCTATGACATAGTAACTCTATAAGGGATAAACTGTTTCCATCGTGTTTCGTTTCGATAATAGTATTGGTAAAACAGTTATCAGCTATTTGATGGAAATCTAAGTCAAGTTATTCCAGAATTTAAGCATTGTGGGCTATATCTACTTTTACTCATTGGTAAACTCTAAATTATCGTCATTCAGAGATCTGTGTTCGGTATTAGTAAAATAACGTGTTGATTATCATTAATAAGGTCTGTAAACTTGTATTCGGTGAGCATGGTCAACTACAGTTTGAATCCTTGGCTTACTGAAATACTTGTTTGGTGGCGATAGGTTCTTACGATTTGTGAGTCATTGATCATTAATCTGACGAAACAAATTTCGTTCCCTCAGCATTTTATGTGCCCTCAATATTAATAGCTTACCATAATAATAATATGATTTCAAATACGATTGATTTTGGAAATTATAATTGTAAAGTATTGTTAATATTATAGTTTCTTTAGAGAAACGGAGAGAATGCAGGGGGCTCTATCATCTTGCTTAATTCATTATATAGTGTAGATTTGGTGTAGGTAAATACACAACGCGCTGCCAACGCTGTCAAATGTTTCGGTAAAAAAACGATTACTTATACAAGTGTTCGTTAAATAGAATGCTAATATTATTGCGTATGTGGTGGTTATTTATCATACATAACTAATAGTAATAATCCCAGCCTTTTTTAATGTCCTACTGCTGGGCATGGGCCTCACATCAATGCGAAGGAGATTAGATCATAGTCCACCACGCTGGCCCAGTGCGAGTTGGCGGACTACACACGTCTTTCGAGGGCTTCTCTCAGACAAGCAGATTTCCTCACGATGTTATCCTTCATCGTGTAGCAAGTGATAATCATGGTTGATAGTGAGATTTGCACATGAAATCCAGACATCCCAGAGCTGTAAGCCGAGATGAACTTGCGATCCTCGTTACCGAGGCAAATGTTCTACGATCTTGGCTATCACTGCTTTCTCCACTTAAATACCACATTTTATATTAGCAAAATAAAGGGTGGAGCAAAATAGGTACTGAAGACTGTAGACTATAAGCAGGTAAGTATATTTATTTCCAAATTAACCGAAAGAACAGGTTACGTCCGTACTAACCTATACACGGGTATATAAACAAAATAAGCTTAGCCCACATGTGCAATGCGCTTTTAAAATCGGCAAAAGCACTTATCCGGCTTATATTTTGCGAATTAATTCAAGATCTAAATGCATGACTGTTCCAAGAAACCATTCGGCCTCAAAATGCCCATCCAAATTTAACATCGCGCGCTCAGACCCCCGCGCGGGCTATTTCTGTCGCGCCCCTAGGGTCGACGGCCGACGCCCCAACCAGACCCACCCGTAGCCCCATTCGGGGGGGACTCTGCTTATCTGTGCACACAGATAATGCGCTCCCTTTTTGGAGTTTTTTTTCTAGAATACGGTGTCTCTATTTGTAAGTATATTTTGAGAGAGTTCTCTTTTTTCTTGTTTGATTGCCAGGTATTTTTATTGGTTACTTGCATTCATTTTTAGTGATATTTCACTATGCTTATTGGGATAAACGTTCAATATTATATTTATAGTTATTATTTTGTAATCGCTTCAATTTCGCAGTATTTTATTTAATTAAATAAAAAAAACAAATATCGTGTATACATAAATATCGAACAAACTGTTAAATATTTGTCCTGTGATTTTATTGACCCAATAACTACAGTTGAAGATCCCATCGGTTATTCTTTAAAAAATATGTATGTAGTTTATTTAAAAATAGCTGTAATGTTTACTTATACGACCTGTCCCAAATAAATACCAAATCCGTCAGGAAAGTCCCACGACACACCTAATGTCATAATATATCTTATCTAAACGAAAGATTGCACGGTGCACCTCAAAAGAGCAATAATCGGGAACTTAGCGATGAAAACTCCTGTATATTTTAAATACCTACCTATTTATTCTTGTGTTCTTTTATGCCATTGCCATTTCTTGTAAGTACATAAAACAAAGCTGCCTCAAAGATTGAAACCTAGTATAATAGTAGTATATTATGATCGCTAATCCACGCGCAAATATGAAAAAAAAACAAGACTGTCTCGTCAGTCGATTTATTTTGGTATTGCTCCATGTAAAGGTCTCAATTGCAATTTTTGTCATATTGGGTAGGTATAATTGTTTTCTTCGACTGAATATTCATTACATACACACCGCAAGGGTCACGTCTGTCCTCTTTACGACGCTAAGCTATTGATTTTTATGTTCCAACCTTTTTGTTTGTAACTTTTGCTATTGACGGGGGAATTTCCCGTCGTATACCCGTCCCGCTCGCACTTGAAAAGAAAGTTCTGCAATTATAAGAGATGCGCGGAAGTTTTGTGTTGCATCTCGCTTATTAGAGTTTATTGTGATGTTGCTTTTCGCTCGATCGTTATTTTATTAATTAGTAGGTTTTGCCTGCGTTTCGGCGCGTTCTTGATATATTTAGCCTAATGTATGTTATTGGAAGGTACTTTTGCTATTTATCTTGTGATTGTTACACTATTTCACTACCTATTAGAGAGTTCTGGGTTCCATACTCATATTGGGCAATGAGTTATTAAGAATCGCATGAAAAGAAAAACATGCTCCGTTTAATACAAGGAAGTCGATACCCTGGAATACTCTGTACTGGCACTTAAAACACTACAAAGGTACCTAGTAAATAATAAGTACTCAAGTACTTCGGAATATTGACTAAATGTCATAGAATTAAGAACACATTTTTTGCGAAAAGTTTGGAATGCTCTGTCAATTTTATGACCATCGATTATGCTGATACTCAGTCGATGTTCACTTTTTTTTATGGCAACATTTATTTTGTTTACGTATTATTGTGCTTTATTTTCCTGTCAGTCAGGCATGTTTCAAAATAGTGATCGATGGAAGGAAAACGCGATTTTTCATTTCATCATGTCACATACATTATTTTATTTATAATGTGTATTTATTGAATGTGTTATTGCTATTAATTACTTGACATTGGCAAAATACTCGCTAAGTTGTGGGGTGGCCATATTCATATTCATTTTATTTCATCGCATCTTATTTCGTCAAACACCTCAGTCCTCCCGTGACCATGTTGCTGTAAAGCAGCCGAAACGTAGGGAACGTAAATCCATTGAATTAGTTATATTTCAAAGTGTATTATTCGCGTAAATATAAGAAAGCAATAGTCTGAAATTATTTTACACCGTCAATTCTTGTTTTAGTTTATTTATGCAGTATAATTTGCTAACCCAAATTTATTTTTCTTTTCAGATAAACCATAACCAACAGATCCAGTATTCAAAACTTAACATTATACAGTCTAGTCTAAAAAGTTTCTACTTACTAAGAAAACAAAAAAGTATTCAATTTGTACTTAAAAAAAAGATAATTTTATACTTCTAGCTAATAAGAAAAACTGTGATATAACAATTTTTTGCAAAAACGTGCAATTTTATACAATAAATTATTAAAAAATGTGCAATTCAAATTGATTGGCCAAAGAGTAATGAAATATGGTTAAGTGTTGATCGAGAGTTGTAGGAATTCGATAAGAGATGGCGCTTCCACCGCAGCAGTTTTGCGTCAGATGGAACTCGTATCATACGAATCTACAGGTATGCAATTATTTCACTAATATTTTTAACTTTTGTTTTATCGTATATGGTCCCAATGCAATAGGGTTGAGTCTATTGCTATTAAACTGGGCCCACTCCCTCCATCCGACAAGTAATAATCATGTTGGAAAATGAGTTTAGCATATGAAATCTGAAAATGCCATAGGTGCGAGTCAGGGTTTGAACCTTCTCACCTTGCTTCTAAAGTAAACGTTCAACCAACTCCGCTACTACTGGTACATTGCCAGTCCAATTCTCACCACAAGTATTCCATAAGGTCTCCAGGTATCAGGACCTTGGTTCATGCATTATAAATTATTAAAATATTGCTAGCTGAACATACCAACTGGGACCATACCCAAACTAAACAACCCTTGTTGTATGGGTACCATGCCATGGACTGGGGGTGATCTCAGTACACTTGTATAGGTACTAATATTATTAGGTAATCAGTGAATCAGTAACAGAGATAGCCAAGTTGATAGAACGCTTGCCTCGGTAACGAGGAGCGCAGGTTCAAACCCCGGCTCGCACCTCTGGGATTTCTGGATTTCATGTGCGAATCTCATTTTCAACCACTATTATCACTTGCTTAATTTGTAAGTGCCCCCGTAGGCCTATACGAAATAAATGATTTGACTTGACTTGCTAAACGGTGAAGGAAAACATCGCGAGGAAACCTGCATTACTGAGAGAACCCCTCGAAAGACGTGTGAAGTCTGCCCACCTGCACTAAACCAGCGAGGTGGACTATGGCCTAATCCCCCTCGCATTTAGGGGAGGCCCGTGTCCAGCAGTGGGACATTAAAAAGTGCTGGTATGATTATGATGAATCTTTGAATATTATTTCACTAATTAAAAGCTACTATCACACATTACAGGCTATGATTTATATAGGTACCCCGTGTGGTGATGCGGGTAAAATTTACATGTTTATTAACACCTAACATTGTGTATTCCAGGCGGTGTTCCCGCGTCTGCTGCTGACGGAGCAGTTCGCGGACGTGACGCTGGCGTGCGAGTCGCGCCAGCTGCGATGCCACAAGCTGGTGCTGTCGGCCTGCTCCGCGTACCTGGAGCGCCTGCTGCTGCAGAACCCTTGCGACCATCCCATCGTCCTCATGCGGGATATGAGGTAATCATGTCCTGACCGAGGTTTTGGGTCAGGCGGCGGCCGTACTCAACAGTGACTAGCAAGCTACGCAGGAGATGCTATAGTGCTCTTAGGGAGCGTTCAAGTATTACGTAACGCAATTTTTGGAGATTTTTGATCCCCCCCCTCCCCCATTTAACGCACAGTAACGTTTTTCTTTACCCGCCCCCTCCCCCCCCTAGTAAAACGTAAAATCTCAACGCGACCGTTCTGAAGGGTTAAAACAATGTTACGTAACGCGTAGTTCAGACCCCCCCCCGTCCCGCCCCTGTAATGCATCGTAACGTTTCAGAAGACCCTCCCCCCCTTCCCCCAAATTCGTTACGTAATACTTGAACCCTCCCTTATGTATGCGCAAGCGCAAGTACATTCGCTTTTCCCTCGCTCTCATAGTCCGATGGGACGACAAACCCAATGATTTTTTTATAGGCATTTAGTGTACCCTATACCCAAAGTGTTTGTTACCATGCCCCTTACGCACTGTATGTTGTGATGACAGGTTCAGTGAGATGCAGGCGCTGGTCGACTTCATGTACAAGGGCGAGGTGAACGTGACGCAGGAAGAGCTGCCCAGCCTCCTCAAGTCCGCGGAAGCGCTTCAGATTAGAGGTAAGCGCTAACCCTACCCGGCACCCTATGGCCCGATCGAGTGCCCCATAACTAGTCACTCAGGGAGCGTTCAAGTATTACGTAACGCAATTTTTGGAGATTCTTTACCCGCCCTCCCCCCCCATGTAACGCGCCGTAACGTTTTTCTTTACCCCCCCCCCCCCCCATCCCCTAGTAAAACGTAAAGTTTACGTGACCGCTCGCGTAACGCGTAGTTCAAACCCCCCCCCCCCCCCCCCAATTCGTTACGTAATACTTGAAGGCTCCCTCAGCAGCTTTGTGGCATATGGACTTACTGAAGTCATGAGACGTGTTTGATATAAACTATATGGGCAGTGGCGTTGCTATATGATCAAGGGCCCCGGGACAACAATGAAATTGGGGCCTTATTTAAACAAAATTAAATACTTTAGAACAGGGGTTCCCAAACTTGTTTTGTCTACTGCCCACTTTGAGAATGAATTATTTTTTAGCGCCTCCATTTTTTCACCTACTTGAAAACCACTATAACTTCAAATTAAATTAACTATTGTAAGCCTCTACACAGGGCCCCCATTTTTTTTCTGGGTCTCTCACGGCCCCCCTTTAGGCCCCTTAATTTATCAAAGAAACACATTTTTTTGTAAAAAAACAAATTTGACAGCTACACGGTTCATCTTCCCCCCAAAAAACTCACCCACATCTTATCTCTCCTTTAGGTATTAAAATATATTCATAACTTGTCGCCAGGTTTATGTTCCAATGACTCGTCGAACATCAGCTCGGAGCCGGGCGCGGCGGACGCCAAGGACTTCACGGTGGCCAGCGAGGCGCTCGTCGCCAACGCGCAGCGAGAGAACACCGCCAACGGTGAGACTAGCGACCTCTAGGTTTCGCGCCATTCACTTCCCACTAATATTATAAATGTGAATGTTTGGATGGATGGATGTTTGTTACTCAATCACGCCAGAACGGCTGAACGGATCTGCATGAAATTTGGCACAGAGATAGATCATAGTCTGGAATAGCACATAGGCTACTTTTTATCCCGGTAAAATGTATGGTTCCCGTGGGATAGATTTGTTTTAATTTTTCATAGGGCAAGGGATCGACATGATTTTTTGCATATGTAGTGGTAGTTTAGGGGAAAGGACATACTTTTTTAATCGCGGGTAACACCGCGGGGCGCAGCTAGTGTAATCATATACTTAAAGTTAGTACTTATTTTTTTGACCAGCTGCTAAAGCCGTCCTAGCCGTTCCTTCATTGCTCTCACATACCTATAACAATGTGCTGCTCAAAAATGTAAACATATTTTAAAAAGAGCAACCATGGAGTTTCTCGCCCGTTCTTCTCCATAGCAACGGCATTCCGAACGGGCGGTGAAGATGTAGCTTAGCATTTTGTAACTTTTTTGACGATTCATAAGTACTGTACTTAATATGGAAGCGATCAGTCGCGTTTCCATACATATTTCATCATACCAATTCTCGATACACACACAGTTTTTTAGTCCTACAAGCATTGGGCATGGCATTAAAAATACAGTACCTATATGATGGTCCATGTTGTTTTAAAAATCCATCATCCAACTAGTTTCACACGCAGGTCCAACACAACACAAGACAACAACACACCAACACATCAACGCAACAACGACAAATGGAACTAAGAAGAGGAAATCTGAGGAGAGGACCGCCACGGAGATCAAGGAGGAGACTGTCGAGGAAGACGGACTGTATTACGGCGAACTGGACAACGATAACATGGAATATCACGAGGTGAGGCAACCCACATTGAGGTGAAAGAGCCAGTTCGCGACGCAAAGGATAAAATGTTGAAGATTTTTTTTTTAAATTTAGACATTGGACTTTGTGACGGCGAAGTATAGCATTCGTGTATCGTTTTATATTTGATCTATAGCGATATAATACTCCCAAGGTTTGTGAAAATCGATTTAATTGATGTAAATAGGTGATACTTGGTGGAAGTCCATTGTTAAACAAAAGGGGGAAGAGGGACCCACCACTGACCTTCGGCTTGTCAACTTTTCCAATTATAAACCAAACAAGTTGATCGATAATTAAAAAATCCGGTAACACCGAACTCCTCTAAGATGTATAAGTATTATATACTGAGTTCGCCCTCAGTCCATTGTACGGTAATAACACAAGCGTCGCTTAGTGTGGGACCGTTTAGTTGGTGTGTTCGTCTGGCGATATGATATTATGATATGATGATGTTAGTCGAGAAACTGTCTGTTACGAGTGTGCAGACAATTGCTCGACTGACATCTTTGAGGAGTTCGGTTTTGTTGGCTTCCTTAATTATCGATCAACTTGTTTGGTTTATAATTGGGAAAGTTGACAAGCCGAGGGTCAGTGGTGGGTCCCTCTTTCCCCTTTTGTTTGAAAATGGATTTGTTTACAAACTGGACTGAGTTGTCAGGGAAAATAAAATTATTATTGTTTCCAGGACGACGAGCCAGGGAAACCGGGAAGCAGCTTAGGCCAACCTTCCGGTGAGTTTAATTTTCCTTTTTGTTTAATTTTATTTCTTTTTTAATTTGATTATTTACAATTTATAATTTGTAAAATATATCAATGTTTGTTTGCAATGTGACTTCCCTCTTGTCACTTGCTGTTTTGATTTTTTTTTTATTACTTTTATTTTATTTTTTTATCCTTGAAACGTATTTGATTCGTGATCGAGTTTTGAACGTTTTAAATTGGGCGTAATACCGCGAATGTCTTCGTCCCAACATAAAAAAAACAACCAGGTCCATAGACAAGTGGTGTGAGCGAAGATCATATTGTGAATGGGCATTGTTGAGAAAAAAAAAGTTACAAAAAATGTCTGTAAGGTAGGCCAATTTCTTTTTTAAATAAAATATTGAATTGGGTAGTCCGCGGGCCTTACTTTATCAGTCCAGATACGTGGGACGATCTTATACTCGGCACGACTGACAAAATGAGTCAGAATCGTGACAAAATATTCTCCACAACTTTTTGACTGTGCTAACATTTGTCACTACCCATGCTGACGCGATATGTGTCACGACATTATATATTCTGGATTAATAAAGTAGGTCCAAGAATAAATATCTTTTAGCAAAATTTTATTGAACCATGAATGTTTTTTGTAATATTTGTTTTGTTAAATTTGTCTTATAATGTCCTAACATGAGTTACAATTCGCTCGCTATTGACTGCGTTTTGATTCGTAAAATATCTTAAAATATTCGTAAAAAACATGATATAAACGCCATAAAATCTACTACTAGTTCTAAGTTCTAAGTATCTAATACTAGTTTTATTTAATTGTGTAGTATTCGCGTGAATATAAGAAATCAGTATGTGTTTTGATGTCTCGTTCTATTTGCATTAGATAGGTGTTTTGTCATAGGTCATTGTAATTTAACTCAGGACAAGTCTTTGAATAGATAGGGATAGAATAGAAAGGGTATTTTGGTTAATTTTTGAGCTTAGCCCAAACCCACTACTGTAGACCGGTTCTTGGGAACTTCGGCAGATAATGATGCTTGGATAATTTATAAAAAGTAACCAGTAGACCAGGCCAGTAGGCCAGTAACCTCCAGACATTGTAGTAGCGACATCTATATTTTGATTCCTAAAATAGAGCTACTAAAATGCCCGCATAGATGGCGCCGAACTAGAGTTACTACCTTTTTTGAAGAAATAGCGTATATATTTTAAATAAAAAAAACTGATTTTTTGGTACATCTCGCCGTATCGTACAAGAACACTCAAGTTGGGTTTGAGAGTTAAGATAGATTTATTAGTATTTTAAACTGTGCACTCAAGTTGGGTCTGAGAGTCGAGATAGATTTATTACTCTCCTAAACTGTGCACTCAAGTTGGGTCTGAGAGTCGAGATAGATTTATTAGTCTCCTAAACTGTGCACTCAAGTTGGGTCTGAGAGTCGAGATAGATTTATTAGTCTCCTAAACTGTGCACTCAAGTTGGGTCTGAGAGTCGAGATAGATTTATTAGTCTCCTAAACTGTGCACTCAAGTTGGGTCTGAGAGTCGAGATAGATTTATTAGTCTCCTAAACCGTGCACTCAAGTTGGGTCTGAGAGTCGAGATAGATTTATTAGTCTCTTAAACTGTGCACTCAAGTTGGGTCTGAGAGTTGAGATAGATTTATTAGTATCATAAAGTGCGCACTCAAGTTGGGTCTGGGAGTCGATATATGTATAGATTAATTTGGCTCTTAAATAGAGAGAAAGAATTTAAAATATAAGGTGCATGGGAATTGTCGATTTTCTTCTGTGTGGCGTGGAAGCTGCGGCCTAGAAGTGTGAGTGAGTGAGAGTATGACATGTAGCGACTCGTTTATATTTACTCCCACAAAGGGAGGTTCCTAGTTTATCTTTAATATCACTAGCGAGTATCTAAACTCATGTCAGAGACAATATATACACTATATTAGAACTATCTTACAGACATTTCAGTCAAAATTTTATTTGTAATTACACGGATATTTTTTACAAAGACCGCATTCATGGTTCATATTGTACTACTCGAAATGAAAATCGACTTGGTTTTAAAAATGTGTCAAATAAGTTATAATTTGACCTACAAGTTGAAGTTGTAACTGATCACGGTGCTATAGTCGCGTAACTTGTTCCCCGTTGACTACAATCTGAGTGTTTTCAAGTCGAGAGTGAACAGGTACCTTCTAGGCAAGTATGCTCCATCGTAGATCTCATCGTCACTTACCATCAGGTAAGATCGAGATCAAATACTTGCCTATAACGTAATAATTTTTTTTTTTTTTTTGATAGCGAAGTTACTGTCATTTGCAACAAGACTTTTGGTGTAGTTATACAGGGAGTTCGACCGGGCGGCGGGGCGCGATCGCGATTATAGATTGTATTTCTGTAATGTTAGATTATATTTTTGAGTGTCTCAATGCACACAAGTTTGGGCAACGACAATGACATTGCCTTGAATTGTAAAAAAAACAAGATAGATTACCGTCCTTTATAGTTAAGAAACTGTTACGAACCGCTATAAAATCCAATACGTAATCAATTCAACGTCTAAAAACCAAGTGCGTCTTTCGTTTTGAGTAGTATATTCCTTCAGTTCATAGAGTATATGATTTTTTTTTTCCGTAGGTCGTCGGCCCTACCTCAGAGTTAAACCAGAGAGCGAATTGTTCTTTCAAAATAAATTACAACATCTAGCTAAAGTTAATTCGGAGTACATTAGCAGATTGTCGAAAATGAACCCCACCGAAATACGGAATGAGTTTTCGAAATACGGTTTCAATACGAACACGGACGATCCGTATTCCAAAACCGTTGACAAATCCGAAAATGATTACTACAAATCGTGGTTGGAGCAGAACGGCGAACTAGAGGTGTCACTGCTAAAAGCGAGTCAAATAAAGAAAACAAAAATTGATACCAAAAATCAAAAGTCCGAAGTAGAGCTGATACCAAAGGTCAAAAGCAGTGTTGCCAGCAAAGAAATTCTCCCGAAACTCGGGGAGAAATCTCAGATGCGGAGACGGGGTAGACCGCCGATATTTAAAGATAAAAATGTAGATATCGGTGAAACTGTGTTGAAGTCGGATCTCGATCAATTTTTGGAGGGCAAGGAGGTGAGCTCGTCGGGGCTATCGCGTAAGGATTTGGAAAGGGTGATGATGGGGAAGTTCAACCCTAATAGGAGGTATTCTAATGAGGCTATGTGGGCAGCCCTGATGGATGTTAAAAAAGGTGGAAGTATTTATAGGTGAGTGGATTCAGTATAAGTCTGATTTTTTTTTATAGCGAGTCTTGCCCATTAAAATTCAAGTTCAAAGCATTTTTCAGGATACAAGTCCTTTTTAAAGTCAATCCCTATAATTTTGTAGGCAGTTTGTGCTAGAAAACTGTATTTTTTAATGTTTTCCCACACCTCACATATTTTAATTGTGACTGCTATCCATGGAGATTTGTAATTTGCCTACACATTTATTTTACCCGTTATATTTAACTGTTAATCTTCCGATACACAAATAATTATTATTGAGGGCATAGTTTTGTAGGCAACACACACTGTTAGTTCGGATTGGATCGAAATGGACCGAATTATGGTATTCATGACGGATCTTCAGAGCGCATGCATCACACTTGCCTAGCCGTTCCTACTTTGTTTTCACACACCCATAACAATAATATATAATATCCTTAAAAAAATAGTAACTACTAGCTGTTGCCCGCGACTTCGTCCGCGTGGTATTTAACAAAGACAACCGTTGACAACAGCCTGCTCGCCCATTCTGAGCCCGCGGGACGCATTGCAAGTTGTTGCTATCAAACTTAATCAGGCGTTGCGCTGCAACATTGGTTTTAATTTTTTTTTCGCGAGATCCTATTTTTTTCTCTAAAATAAAAGTAGCCTAAGTTACTCCTTGTTACATCAGCTATCTGCCAGTGAAAGTCCCGTCAAAATCGGTCCAGCCATTTCAGAGATTAGCCGGAACAAACAGACAGACAGACAGACAAAAATTGTAAAAAATGTTGTTTCGGTATAGGTAACGTGTATACATCCAAATGCACTTAGTAAAAAGCGGTTATTTTAATATTACAAACAGACACTCCAATTTTATTTATAATATGTATAGATTGAGTTTCTCGCCCGTTCATTTCCATAGGAACGGCATTCCGAACGGGTGGTGGTATTGTAGCTTAACTATTTAAGACATTTTTGATGCTACAAAGTAACTGTAATGGTTTACAATTAAGTGTGACAAGTGGAACAGGACTAGGATAAAGCATTATCGCATTCAAAAGGACGAACATTAACACAAAGGTCTCTTCAGTTTAGGTTGCGTTCTGATGCGGTTGTGAAAGCTGTAAGACTCCACGAATGAAATGATTGGATTTTGACAGATATAGCGAAACAGCATGAATGTTTTTTCTTACTATACCTAAGTAATCTTTTCTCTTGTCAATACTTACTTTTTTTTATTAATTTCAGAGCGGCACAAACCCACAAAGTGCCACGCAAGTCTCTCCGCAACTGGATGAAGCGATGCCACATAAAATCCTCCTTCCCAATGCCGCAACAGCTGAAACAATTCGTGGAAAATAGTAAAAAACAAAAGGAATACAAAAATTTCGACAATTTCACGAACACTACTGAGCCGCAGCTTTACGAGAAGAGCGGCACTGAAACAGAGGCCTACGAACCGGAAATGGATTTCGGGAAGCACTTCCTGTCGTTTACCAACTCGAATGTATCGAGCGAGGACGAGGGACAGAAGAATGATAATATTGGGGAGAATAAAAATGAGGATGGCAACACAGCTCTCAATATGTCATTGCACGAGTAACTCCAAATTCGAAACGGGTGTTCCAATATTTAAATGCAATTTTTGTTCGACAAATCAGTAGTTCTAATTATGAATGTCTGAATATTTATTTTTAAATATCAATGGTGTCTTGTTTCAATGTCTGTCTATTGGGTCCGTACAGACCGAGCGAATTAAGGCAACGCTAATGTCAAACTGCACATCTGAAATCTATGTTTCTTTCATATGCTGAAAGATGGATGATGGAATTAAACCTAGTAATTTGTTTGGATTGGGTCTTGAGGTTTTTTTTAGTGACGCTTGATGTTTGAAGCGTGGAACGTGCCTAGCTTTTCATGATCATCATCATCAATGCTATGCCTCATTCGTTCAATGTCGTTTATTTATTTCGTCTCTAGGTATACAATGGACGAGAACGAAAGATTTTTTTTTATGTATACAAACTCGGCCCAATCATGGCCAGTATACGAAGTTATGAAAAAAATTAAAAATAAAATATAAACTGCCAAAGAGAAAGCAAAGATAACGAAATGGAAAATCCTAATTTATACATTATTATGAAATTATTTTGAAACAATATTAAGTGAATTAAGTTATTGTATTTATTTTATGTTTTTTCCAAAGATTTGAAATCTATTGTTTAGAGGGGCGTGTGAAATTTCAAGTTCAATGATAATTAAATTTTAAAGTTCTACCCTTTGTTCCGGGTCTTCGCCCAACGTGAGGGGGACATAGACAAGCAGGCTTCCTCAAGATGCTAGCAATTGATAAAACCATCTCTTCAGTCTAGCGCCTTGTCTTTCTCAAGGAATTCGTAAGGAGTCGGACATAGCTAACGAAAAAAATTCATTCAAGTCGATTCAGAATTTTTGTTGCACACAGTAGTATAAACACCTAATGTATTACTTTGATCTTAACTTAAATTCGATAAGCAGATAATAATAGAATTTGAAATTTCACATCACCCTCGTTTTAGTTATTAGCAAAAAAATATATGATGGCTAATTATTGCTATAGCTAAAAAAAACTATTCCTATATTAATTTTCCTGCAATAATCGTACCCAAAGATGATGTTTCTAATAGATACAATATTATTCGCGAGAATTTCTCAAATATTTTGGAGTGACGTACTTATAAGTAATATTTTTTTGAATATACCTCCATGCATAGCCAATATTGTGCACGTACCTTTCTGTACCAAAAGGTGATACCAACGTATAATTTTTTCCCCAAAAATAGGGTAAATTATTCAAAATATTTGAGACATTGTCGGTTCTATTATTATTTATTTATAAGTTATCGTTATATCGAGTCGTGTAATTAGTTTTTAAAATTAATTATTAGGTAAATGTGAAATGATTGGCCTTTATCAACTTAACGAGTGCTTGGTAGGACAACGTCCAGTTATATAAATAATGAAAAGACTTAAAAAATGAAATTTTTAGCCTCTACGGTATATTATTATTAAGCTTGACTATGTAGTAATGGTTACCTAGAGTCAATGAAGTAAATTAGGCATTATATACATGATGGATGCCTGAATACACATACTCCCACATTTATAGACAGTTATAATGGCGTTATAACGAACTTTTCGATAGAAAAAGTGCGTTATAATGGTTTTATACTCCATTATAACTTTCTATAAATTTGAGTGTAAAGATATGATGTAAATCGCATACACTTGTAAAAAATCTTATAGGATATCGTTAGCAGTGTACAAACCGACCGCGCAGCTTCGCGAGGCTGCCTCGACCACACGCCTCTCGTAGGTTCATGGCGAGGCCGAGCATTTGTTCCCCGTTGACTTAAATCTGGGTGTTATCAAGTCGAGAGTGAACAGGTACCTTCAAGGCGAGTATGCTACATCGTAGATCTCATCGTCACTTACCGTCAGGTGAGATAGAGATAAAAGACTTGCCTATAATGTAACAAAAATAAAAGGCAAATAACTGATGGCATTGCTCGCTCGAGGCCAACACGCGTGCTGCCTCGCTCGCACGCATCTGCTATTTACTGGACCCTGCTATTTAAGAAGACATAATGGTATTACCAGGATTCAGGGCTCGGCTTGAGTAGTAGAGGCGGGGAAGGAGGGGGGGTTAAACCCCTCTCTGTTAGGCCAGTAAACATGTCGATTTATTCGGTACTCTAGGTAGCCCCTACTAAATTATATTTAAACGTTAATATGGCTTAACAAAAAAAAACAAAAGATTTTAATAAATTGTATTGATTTATTTATATATTGTATATTGATATACATTGTTTAATTATGTATTTTAACGAATAATTATTTGATTATTGTACTTAGTGAAAGTGGTCGGGCATCGAATCTGTGCAGGAGTCTTTATTGTATAGTGGTTGGAGATCCAAGGCTTGTAACCCCATGTTCTGTATCGCAAAATGATTGAAATTTAAAAAAAACGATCTGTGAAACTTGATAAATGTCAGTTTGACAAGCTGTCACTGTCAAATGAGATACAAAACAAAACAACCTCGCTGTTAATACTCGGGCCAAAGATAAACTAGACATTATCGGAGCCCTTAAGGTGGAAGCTCAGGTCAGGGCGCGAAATTCAAAATATCAATGGTTTTTATTTTTTTACGAAAAATTTGGACATCTTTACGATGTAATTTAGTAAAAAATACCTAAACCCATACAATACCATAAGATTTGTAAAAACCGCTACTTTATGGTGTTGTATCGCTTTAGGTATTTTTTTAAGCAAACTTAATACATCGAGACATCCAATGCAGAATGCTAATATCGCAAAAAACTAAATTACATCGTAAAGAAGTCCAACTTTTTCGTAAAAAAATAAAATCCATTGACATTTTGAATTTCGCGCCCTGACCTGAGCTTCCCCCTTAAGCTTTGGAGCGGCTGACGGTACATTACTTGTAAACTTCATAAAAAACATTACCCCACTTCTGGGGTTGCCACGTTAACACGCCAAGGGTCGGTGGTGGGTTCCTCTTCCCCGTTTGTTTAACAATGGATTTACGCCAATTGTCGCCCATCTCCATCAATTACTATACAGTTTGTTTGATTACCTGGGAACTAAGAAAACCTCGTTTCGCTTTGCACGTCGCGTGCGAGATTATTCGTAAGCTAAGCGTATACTTTATAGCCTACGTACGGTAGCTCCTGTATGGAGGATTAAACAGCGCCTCCAGCGGGCGGTATTTAAAACTGTCAATTCTCCAGGCGAAATGTCTACTTTTTCTTTCTTTACGAAATGAAATGCGACGAAATAAAATGGACATGAAAATGACCTCACTCACAACTTAGCGGGTATTTTGCCAGTGTCAAGTAATTAATAGCAATAAAACATTCAATAAATACACATTATAAATAAAATAATGGATGTGACATGATGATATGAAAATGGCGTCTTCTTCACGGAATGTCTAAACACCTCCAAATTTATAGACGTTCTATAACATTATGAAACGTCATATAGTACCGCGCAAAATAAGACTTGTGCGCAGTACTATATGACGTTTGATAAAGTTATAAAACGTCTATAAATTTGGACTATAAAGTATACGGTTAGCTTACGAATAATCTCACACTTGAAGTACTGAGTTATATACATATTAAATAAATGAGTTGTTAGATACATAGCGTAAAGTCTGTTCACACCAAAAACTGGATACTTTTGTTATATAAATAAACATGATTTAACACGTCTTTAACCCAAGAAGTGCCTACTTAGTATATAACTTAATATACATAACATTATAGTATATAAGTGTCTATTATTGTAGATAGTATATATACATTGTATTGTTAAGTAAACTGAGCGGGAGGATTATGTTTAATTATTTGTAAACTTGATTTTATATCATACATTTTGGTACTTACCTACTTTGGATATTATTCGATACATCGCGATTAAGGCTGTGTCCCCAGTCGGCAAACTGTCAGCGGCCGACTGAGTGAACCGCAAATTTGTGGCGAACTGAAATTCGAGTTAGCTGCAAACTCTGTTATGTGTTAGCCGCTTATTTAGGTCGACCGATCGACTGAATTTTCACTGGCAACTGTCCACATGACAGTTTGCGGCAAACGGACTCACTACGCCCGGCGAACAAGCATATCGCCGCCGCCGACTGGAACCGGTTTTGCTGTGAGTCGGCCGCTCACTGAATTAATCGGCGCGCGCAACACAGCAAACTGCGTAGAGTGAGCGCAAACTAGCAAACTGTGAACACTCCATTTCAAATATATGGCAGGGCGTACTAAACCGATACGCCGCTAACTCAGTCGGCCGCTGACAGTTTGCCGACTGGGGACACAGCCTTAGTTACCAGCTGTACAACGTGTAATTAACTCAACGCAAAACTGGTTTTTTATAATATTTATTTATCACTCAGCAGGCAATATGACAGTCTGATTAGCGCAGCTAGCAGTTACTCTGCTTTCTGTGCCGAGGGTCCCGGGCTCGAATGCTTGTAGACGCAAGCTTTGTGTGATACACACGAATGTTTGTACCCGAGTCATGGATGTTTAAGGGGGAAGCTCAGGGTCAGGGCGCGAAATTCAAAATGTCAATGGTTTTTATTTTCTTACGAAAAATTTGGACATCTTTACGATGTAATTTAGTGTTTTGCGATATTAGCATTCTGCATTGGATGTCTCGATGTATTAAGTTTGCTTAAAAAAGAACCTAATCCGATACAATACCATAAGGTTTGTAAAAACCGCTACTTTTACTAACTTAATGGTGTTGTATCGCTTTAGGTACTTTTTTAAGCAAACTTAATACATCGAGACATCTAATGCAGAATGTTAATATCGCAAAACACTAAATTCCATCGTAAAGATGTCCAAATTTTTCGTAAAAAAATAAAAACCATTGACATTTTGAATTTCGCGCCTTGACCCTGAGCTTCCACCTTAATATCTATACATAGTATTCTATCTCGTTGTGCCTTTTAAATGTTGGTTTACGGCCCTGGGTACGAGTTCTTTGCAGCCTAGTACGCCACCCTCAGTATTGGGTGTTGCTATTCTAACCAGACACCGGAGCCCAAATTCTGCTGACACAATCGATTCATAATCGAACAGCAACCGCATAGCAACTGTCACTTTTGACAGATATTGTATGGGATATTTGTCAAAAGTGACAGTTGCTATGCGGTGTTTGTTCGATTATGAATCGAATGTGTCAGCAGACTTGGGGCCCTGGGTATGGTATAAAATCAAGGTTATGAATGATGACATAACTCGTCCCGTCGTATAACGATGTAAGCAGTATTACGTTGATATATTTGTGCGTTTTATTCGTTTCGCGGTAAGTAAATTGATTTCTGGTTGTACTTAATATATTTCATACAATTTGTAATATTTATGTTTCAATAAACTCGAGATTTACTGTCATTGAATCTTTCTTTTTTAATATAATGTTCGTGTTCATTTGTTTTGTGTGTTGCCAGCGGTCGCCATCTTGCGCTAGTAAGTTTGCCATTGAAAAAAATCGTAAAATATGAATCAGAATCAGATTTATTTTTATTAATGTAAACCAGTAAGTACAGTATTTATGAATCGTCAAAATAGTTACAAAATGCTAAGCTACAACTTTACCACCCGTTCGGAATGCCGTTGCTATGGAGAAGGACGGGCGAGAAACTCCATAGTTGCACTTTTTTAAAAAGATCTTTTACATTTTTGAGCAGTACATTGTTATGGGTATGTGAGAACAATATAGGAACGGCTAGGCAGACTTGTGCAGCTGGTCAAAAAAGTTCTTACTCTGCTGCAACTAAGCGAAGCGTCACGGGCACCAACTTATTTTTTTTTAAGACGATTAGTGCAATAACGTGTTTTTTACTCTACAGTGGCCGCACCCAACTGTAGGCATTCTGCCAATGTCATCTAATTTACAGTTATAAAACCAAGTTGTTAGTTTTGCAAACCACATGGTAACATATGGAGATTCAACGTTTCTTTTTACCTTTTACAATGTACATGTACCCATATTTGCAAAACCAAATGATTTATTTGATTGATATAGATACGTAATCAACCTTATTGTTGGGGAAACTGAAAAGTCATGGCGTCAGTTATGATTTAATTTCTAAAACTAGTGTTCCTGCGAGTTATAGTGAGTGATGTAAGTGGAATATTAACCATTATGGGTCCGGTAAAGTGCACGAGTGTAGGTAATTGAAACAAAGTAACGAAACTTGGCTTTTCAGTTTCTGTATGTATCCATCACTTTACTGATGGGGGGTATTTTACTTGGGCCTAGCCATTGGGCCTGTGCATATGCTCAAAAACTGAAATAATTTTTATTACTTGACACTGGCAAAATACATATGGTGATGCTAAATTAAAAACCTTATTTGTAAAAAAAAACAAAATATAATCTGTGGCGTGAGAGGGATGGACACTTACGTACCAAAACGCTACATTAAAAGAATTATGCTTGCGGTACTGAACCTACAAACAACAGTATTTTTGGGGTTCCTATTACTCATTTATACATATAAAACGTAATTAGACTCCGTGCAGTGTGAATCATACACCAATCTATTTTTATGCGGCTTTTCCTAGCTTTTTACAACTAGCATGCATTTCTACCTTTTTAGGATAGTTCGATCCAAAATTCAAATTCCTTGGGCAGCCCAGTGCTACCAACTGAACTGTGCAGGTGGCTAGCATTTGAACTACAGTCTTCCAAATTTAAAAAGTACCCTTTGACAGCTGCTAGTAGTGTTAATTTGAATTAAGATTACTGATTATAAAAGATCAAATAACATCATAGCTCCTTCGCTTTACGATATTGGCTGCCTGAAATCTTTCGTATACGTTTGTACAAAGTTATTGCTGTATGAACAATGTAAGCCTCAAATGGTATTTCTAAGTTTTGGAACACTGAAGCATTGACATTACGACATTGTAGACATCTTTAGTTGAATAGAAAATAAGTTGGTAGTATTATTACGATGTGTAGAATGTAAACGTTTGAAAATTATAGACACTTTATTGTAGAGGGCCCGGCTTACACATCGTGCTCATATAAATTCTGATACATTTTGTTGATCGAACCAGCGTCCAAAGATGTCGATTTTTGAAAGGCAAAGAGACTGACCCCCCGTAGTGTTTTTATGGATTAAGTTCTTGAATCTAGATTAAGTCAAAGTCAAATCATTTATTTCGTATAGGCCCACGGGGGCATTTACAAATTGTCATTACATTTTTTCCGCAACCTAATGTACTGGTCTCCAATCGTTACGGGCATATTAATGCTCTATTCTCACGCTATAAGTTGACAAGTTACCAACTTAACAACCTCCAAATCAACCTATGGGGAAAGAGGACCCACCACTGACCAACCACCACAGAAAAGAAGCCAACAACACCCGAACTTCTTTTATTATCGATCAAACTTGTTTGGTTTATGATCGAAAAAGTTTACAAGCCGAGGGACAGTGGTGGGTCCTCTTTCCCCATAGGTTAACAATGGATTTCCGCCAAGTATCGCCTAGTTCTATCAATTATAAGTTCCAAATCCTTGTGAACTTGCCAAGCTGTTAAAATGAGACTAGAGAAGTTGACTCGTCGAGTCAACTTACCAACTTAAATCAGATGCACAAAATAGATAATTTATAAGGAGTGAACTATATTCAATGTACATATGAAAAAAACGAATTGTGGCTGAAAACATACTTAAATAAATGTGATAAGTCGTGACACTCCCCTGTTCTAAAAATTGTAACCAAATGTCCTGGTAAAAAAAAAGAAAATACATATAAAGATGGCGGATTGACGTTTCATTTGACATAATAAAATAATCTGAAATGTCACTTCGCAAAGCGTTTTATTTCTTTAGAAATCTATAAAAAGTGACATTTCAGATTATTTTATTATGTCAAACGCCATCTTTATTTATGTTTTCTTCAAAATTGTAACTAGTAGATTTGGTTTCTATTACTACAAAAGCGACGGTTACTAATTTACGGAAATCATTCTTTTTTAAATCTGAAGGCTGTCACACCATTCTGCAACATTAAGCCGTGTTTCCTATGTACATTGCCCTGTAGGAAGCTAGGAAAAGAAACGCCCAACGGTACACGTCAACTCACCCGTAAGGGCGCAATTATATACACTAATAACTAAGGGCTGTTTCTTTCCCTCGCTTGTTGCAGGTGTACGGACCTCCACGGAGATCGTGACGAGACACTTCATCGATATGGACCACGGCATCCCACTGAACATCCACGCGCGGCCGCGCCTGGTCGGCCGGCGGCCGAACGCAATAGTCAACATTGAAACAGACGTTTTTCAAGAGAAGTCTTATAAGCAATACTCGTCGCAGCACTTAAGAGATGCTTTAATAGCTGTGAAGAAAGGTTACAGTGTTTATGCAGCGTCTAACAAGTACGGTGTTCCGAGGAAGACGCTGAGGAATTGGATGGAGAAGTATGATATCAAGAGTCAGTTCTCGAAGGGGCGACGCGGCGCGAGGACTCAGATCCTGGATCCGTTGAATCTGATGGTGGAGGGGAGGTCGGTGAAGTATGAAGACGCTTTGTAAGTGTCAATGTCAAAGTAATCTTGCCAAAGTTAGATTAGTTTTTTGAGGGTAGTACATAGATTATCAGTGTCGTGTTTAAATTTAATATTGAGGACTTAGATATCCAAGTAATTTTGATACTTTTAGGGCTAAGTCGCAAAAATGTCTAAACTTTTTGTAAAAAATTAAAAATATTAGATTTTTTTTAATTTCCTGCCCTGTGCAAGCGCTTTCACCTTATAAAATATACCTTATTATAAAGCCTAACAGAAGTTAAGTAATTTGTTAATTATCTATCTCGCTCGCACGGTTCAGTGTTAATTTCGTTACAGCTATTAGTAATGCATCCATACGCTAGCGACTTTTATTATCAGAGATAGTAATATATTTGAGGCTAGCGCACACTCGGGCGGGCGAGAAGTAAGTTACTCCACGTAAGAAGGAAAGGTTGTAAAATGTAATAGGATGTTCGTATAAACCGTTGCGCGGCACTGCGCGGGGTGAGGGGGACGCTGGGTCCCAACCATTACTATATTTTCCACCTACCGGTGAATAGCAAAAACTAAACGCTTTGTCTATGTCGAGATTACAACGTGGTTTTGCTATGTGATGCAAGATGTCTCTAGCGCCACTATTGTAGGACGCGTATACAATGTGGCGCCATCTTTTTTCGAGCGGTAAAACTAAAAAGGAATAATAAAATGGGATGCAAAAGCGGGCTGTGCTGTGCTGTATAAAGAACGAGGGGCGATAGACTGAACGAGGCCCTGCCTATCGTGATGACGTCATGGCTTAACTGAGATCCACAGTGCGTAGTTGGTTTGGACATTTATGTATGTACGCCGGGGGATGGCTGTAGTACCTCATAAAAAGTGGAACTGAAAAATAAATTCAAATCGATCAGTGAACTACGATATATTGTCAGATCGCTGCAACGGAATTTATATTTTAATTCGATCCAAAATAAGTGTATCAGGTATCGAGATTTGATAAAAATATTACAACTGCTCGAGTGTTCGCTAATCTTTGCGCCACGTCTACTACCCGTACTACCCTCAAATAATGAAACATAACATAAAATATGTTTGAAAGGTCGAGGAAATTGATACATCTGACAGAAAAATAAAACGACAGAGCGCTATGCGGAAGAATAAGTGCATCTCCCTTTTGTATATAGCTCTGTTCTGCTTTTGAGGCTTCTGTTCAGAAACACCAAGTTGCGAGACTTTTTAGACATAGTCGACTATCTAGAATGAGAAAAATGTCTAGAAATATAATAATAATACCTACATAACCGCTCTAAACAATATCCCCCAAATTTATAGACTTTATCAAACATCATATAGTACTGTGCGCAGTACTCTATGACGTTTGATAAAGTTATAAAACGTCTATAAATTTGGGGGAAGTAAGAATAGTCGTCATTAATTATCTGTATTTACAGGGAATAATATTTTGTAAGAGCCAAAAATTTATTGTAACGCGTGTATGTCGTAGTCTAATTTATAGAATAGATTTTAAAATACTTTTTTAAAAATAACTACTATTTCCAATCGAAAGTTAGTTTGCCGACCTGGGCCGCATAGTAACTGTCACTTTTTACAGATATTGTATGGGATATCTGTCAAAACTGACAGTTACTATGCGGTTGCTGTTCGATTATGAATCGATTGTGTTAGCAGACTTGGGGCCCTGCTCTGGGCTAGGGTGGTGCAGTATGGCCCATTCCCCTTCGCATTGAGAGAGGTACCCGGTATAATGACTATATACTCGCCCCCTATAACATTGGGACCGAACCGTACCCGTTCGAAGATTACAAGGTTAATGGTGTATGTTTTTTTTAAAATTTAATTCTATTATTTTTTAGTTCCTAAACGGCCAAAGTAGTGTTAATAAAATCCAAATGTTACTTTAATTACCATAAATAATTAAAAAAATAATTTATTTGCCAGTTTTGTTTGTCTGTTAATTATTTATAATAAAAATTGTTATTATATTTTTCCAATGGCAACGAATAGTTTTGTTTAGTTATCGGTACTTATATTATATAAACTATCTTGTCGAGTCATAATATACTATAGACGCATATTATATCAAGAAAATAATCATTTTATATTCTAATCAAATAAGGCCAAAAATAGTTATGAAACATGATTATAAATGTACTTAAATAATATAATAATTATTAGATATAAGTACGTACTTAAGTAATAATTAAAAGTAGGTGAGACTTAAGATATATACCTAATTATTTCAACAATATTAATATGTAACTCTAAGAATAAATAGGATACTGAAGTCGCTTGCAATATAGCTGCCAAGGTTTGCATACTATTGGTGGTTTGACATTTAATTTCAACCAATAAGCATCTATAAAATATTGTTTATGAAATAATATTTTATATAAAAAGATTTTATACAAATGGCAACCCTACTCACGCTGTTTAATAATGGTGAACGCACACCTGTCCGTGTCAAACAAGCCGAAAGTGCTGAACGAAACGATTTTTTCGCAATTTATATGAAATACTGAAACATCGACCGCTCCGCACTGAATAAGTCAAATCGCTAGAAGGTAGCAAAATCCAAGAAAAAAATGGATGATGATGGATTCAGCGTGTGTTGCCAATTTAGCGACTGTTCCCCAAATTAAGTGATATTTTTTAATATATATGCGACCTTTTATTTGCCCTTAGCATAGTAGTCTGATAATTAATTGCTAACAAGGTTTTTTTTTGAGAATAACTGTTTTGCTGTTCTGTGTATATATCTTATTCATTTCAATTTCATTCGGCCTATTCGGTGAGGATAGGACGTGCTAGTATGTGTTCACCACTAAACTACTATACAATCACTTCAGAAGATTGTACTGAGGGCACTAGATACATGGTAAAAAAATAACAAATTGTTTTTTGATCCTCAGTGCATAAATAAACCTATTTATTAATTTAGATATACGATGCCAGCATCAATATATATATATATATAGGTATCTTAAATAGTACGGGTGATTGTATGTATAAAATAATAATAAATAATGATTTTTGTCGTGCAATTATAATGTTTTATTAAACTTACGAGAGATTATTCGAACGATATTGTAGTGACATCTAGTTAGGCAACCTCGTACTACAATGTCAAATAGAAGTATTAATATTGCCGCTGCTACTCGCACATAGATGTCGCTACGCGTCCCTGCAACACCACTAAGGTACTGTATTGACTATCTATTGCCATGCAATTTTATTTTTTATTTATGTAATATAACAATTTAAATATTTACAAAAGATACTATATCTTAAATTTATTTACTAATTAAATAACATTGATGATGGCCAACGTTCAAGTCAACTGATAACGAGACATTTCGCAAAATTTGAAAGTCCAGTGTGCCTTGTGCCCCTGGATGTATTTCTATCGAATTTGAACAGACATATTTCCAATTTTCACCTGAATACATATAGATTCATCTATCTATTACGTGTCCGATTTATTCACCTTTTAGCAGAAAAGGGAAGATCTTCCAGCCAGGCGGGTGGTATGTCTACCGGGGCGGCCGCTATTCCCCGACGATTATTATCGGGATCTTATATATATGTTACGTGGTCGAAAAACACTCATAGCGCGTTTCAGGATTGTATGGAGAATTATCAATTGGTCTGAATGTCGGCTGCAACGCCATCTGTGTAACTTGTGGCGAGGTTGAAGAGGTCGCTACAACCTGAATACCTATTATGAATTATATATAACCCACATATTATAGAAATTCGCATTGTCATTACATTTTTTTTGAAGAAAAGTCCAGAGGAGTTTTGTCTAATGCTCGACTCACATTAAAATTGGGAACATAACAAATATTTATCAACTTGGCTGGCCTTCATGTTACAACAAATAGACAAGGAGGCAAATTGCTGCGGGCCTATAGCGCAAGTCACTTACAAGTTGACTGCTTGTCAATTGGAGACGATAACAGTGAATGATTGCGGTGTTCCCGCCCGTCTTTCAGCAGATTTCGCGATAGCCAACGTGCAGTGCCACTACGACAGCCCATCCGACACCGAGCCGGAGCGGCCGGAGCCGACCGCGCGCCCGCCCGACGACCACACGTACGACCTCCGCGACGAGCCGCCGGCGTTCATCATACACCAAGTTAACACTGTGAGTAGGTAAATGAGTAAACATCACCAGACAAACACTGACAATATATTGTTCTTAACTATAATAATAATAAGAATGGAAGTCCGAAGGAGGTCCATGTCCGAAGACAAGTTGAAGATTATAGAACTCGGTTACCAGTGTTAATATAACATACATACGTGAAATTAAGATTACTTTCTATATGTTATTAATACTTTTTAACAAAACTTTAACAATAAAGGCTTTATTATTGATCTTAACTAGCATGAAGCAAATACAACGATATGGTTTGGTTTTCATATAAAACGAAGTGTGACACCGCGGGGTGAAGGGGACCCACTTCTACAATTTCCATCTAGCGGCGAATAGCTAAAGCTATAGGTGTCATCTACAACGAGGTTACTACGTGGTATAGCTACATAATTATAGATGTCGCTAGTGGCACTAACGTGAACGTGTATATAAGGTGGCGCCATCTTTTGTCGAGCAGTGAAACTAAAAGAGATTAATAAACTGAGTTTCAAAAGACGGCCTACAGGCTGACCGAGGCCGCGCCTACCATGATGACGTCAAGAGGTAGTTGAAAATGAATCACACTCATATTGGCAGGGGAGCGGAGGGAAGCCATCTGAACGTAGCACTACTACGTAGAACTTTGTAGTATTCGACGTACTGATTAAATTTATCTTTTCAAGGCATTACAAGTTCAAAATCCACTCCAGACGCAATACCCGGACTTGAGGCCGAAGATAATGACGATAGGCCCCGGCTCCTCCGCGTCGGTGAACGTCATACACGTGGGTGACAGGCCGCAGGTGAGTCGCGACATCTGTTAGCGAGTAGCGGTAATAGAGTAGTACATTGATTTGCATTGAATGAGCATGAATGTTTGTACCCGAGTCATGGATAACTAATATCTATATAAGTATGATATACTGGGTGCGTCCCCAGTTCAGTGTACGGTACCCATAATACAAGCGTTGCTTAGTGTGGGACCGTACATTTAGTGTTTTCATCTGGCGATATTATTCTATCTCTCTCCACACGGGCTATACTCGGACCTATGGAAGGCTTGCGGGGGCACATGGGTCCAACACGTAGGGCCCCTTTTCAGAATTTCAATGTTATGTTAGCCACCTTCTGGGGTCGATTGCTGATAGTATAAACAGTGAATATGACCTCAGCAGGCGGACCTATTGCAGGAATATGGAAAGATAATTGGGACTTTTATTATTATTATATGATACAGGTGTGATGGTATATATTTGCAGACATTATGCCAATCCACGCAGCCGCACGAGTACAACATTAACAAGCGGATCCGACGCAGCGAGGTTGTGTTGCGGCAGGCGGCCGACTGCGTGAGTCGAGGGCTCACATTTCAGACTGTGTCCGAGCAATTTAAGATTCCTATATCCACCATACGGTGAGTCATAATTGGCCGAGGCGACATTTAATTTGGTGTGGTCCGAATTCGTCTATAAGTGCTTTTAGATACTATGTATTGTATTGAGTCAAAATGTAGTTTTGTTGTTGTCATTACAGATTTTTCATGGCAAGAAAAGGCATATTACCAAAGCGTCGAAGAGGTCGAATTACTCAGGTAAGTCATCGTAGTGTAATACTTTTAATAAGTAGTAGTTATTTTGATTCATGAAACTATTCAATATTTCACTTCACCTCGAATGCGAATACATTATAGTATGTCACATCTGCGATTTTGATACAAGATAGTGTACTTTACAGTTGCGTTGGAAGGCAAGGTCATATTTATAAAATTAGGAATCGCCATTTTCATGATTCAAAACGTGAATATAATTCGTGGTGTGTGGAACTCTTAATATATAACAAATGGAGCCGCTTACACCCAACATCCGTACTGTTTTTTTCTGCCAATTTTTGAGAGGGGCGGGGGGGGGGGGGGGAGATTCAAAGGATTCGAATTGACAGCGATTGAGGGTGAACAAGTTTTGTATACAGTTTACGGGCAATGTTTTTGGTAGAGGGTACGCCTTTTGATGCCACGCCGAGGCTTATTAGTTTGAGGTAATACTTAAATAGGATTGATCTTCTTCAGCCGACGCGTGCGGGTGGCAGCCCGGAGCCCTTCCACGTGCAGCACTACAAGCTGCCGGACATGGTGGCGCTGCGGCGCACGACGGCGGACGACGACGAACTACCCAGTACCACATAAATGGCGCGAATTCTGCTTGTACGCTACTCTTCATAAAAATATTGCCGTCCTACTCATAGCCGTTGTGTAGGAGCGAGACAGCGATATTCAGTTGTCACATGTTTGTTTAGACGTAATTTGTAGACATTAATGGCGTAATTGCCTACGCGAGCCATGTTGTAAATACAAAAAAACTATGGTTTTCATAGAAATATCTATAGTTACATACATTTCATGTTCAATGTTGCTGACTTCAAATTCAAATTTTCTAGGACCCTGCGTACCATTAAAATAGTTGCATAAAAAGAAAGAAAATATTAGTGTTTCAAGCGTTATCCAACCTGCGGTACCGAATGGTGGGCTGTCTGCAATATTGTGGGACAAGCTATCGTAATTCTTATGTAAAATATAAATGATTAAGATAAGAATAGTTGTGGCCTTGCATTGGTGTTGTCTGATTGTCGATAATTAATCAATATTATAACACGATAAATTACAAAACATTATTTGACTGAAATTCACTGATCAGCCTAGTGGCATCTAGTGACCAAATTTGGAACTAAAATGTCTAGCGCGTAGTTGTGTCCTCAAAATGTAGATGGCACTAGTTTAGTACTGAAGTGACACCGAACACAGTGTAGAGATTGCGAATGTAGGCCTGAAAGTGTTTTGTGGAATTAAATAATTGTAATCACCGAATTAAAATGTCACAAAAGGAAGCAGTATTACTATTTTTTTACTACTACTACTACTGCCGCCTATTGCCGAGTAGCTGAACTATTTTATTTATTGAATATAACATAGGTAGCGATAAAGCTATATTTGCAGTAACTATAGTTTTGCACTTATGAACTAATGGCAGCAAGTTTTTTATCTATTTTTTATAAACCAGTGAAGTATTGTAATTATGAACAAAACGTGTTTTAAGTTGTTTGAAAATAAGATCTGCAGATTTATTTTGTTGTATTAATGCCCTCCTGATGCCATATATTGGATTGTCATTTATAAGGTCATGTTAAATTACTTAAAATATTTTTGAAAGTTAATATTTTCAGTCTAATTATTATGGTAAATATTCTGTGCGCGGGTTGATTGCTTGAACGCATTTAGATGATGTGTGTCATTTGAACCCACGATAACGGGGCCCAAAGTCTGCTAACACAATCGATTCATACTCGAACAGCAACCGCATAGCAACTGTCACTTTTGTCAGATATCCCATACGATATCTGTCAAACGTGACAGGCTTGGGGCCCTGTAGTCTGTCAAACCCATAACGGTATAGTAGTGGCACGGCAAACGAAACGTTTCATAGCGTAAAGCAAATTTGATGGTATTGCCAGATGAATAGAACTTATAAATTACTAAATTTAAACAAACTTGGTGGTGATATTTTATCACAATAGTTTCGTCTCAGTGACAAGTCGATCACACATTGTTCAGGATCGCATTACCCGTTGTTTACTGAATTGCATTTTTAGATTGAAAATGTTACACTTAACTGAACTCGCATCGTAGTGCCATGTGTCTGATTAAGAGTCTCATGATAGCTGTGACAGTGTATAGATACTGAAAACCTGTATTAAAAGTATTTTTGTGTATATATTTGTTTTATTTACTCTGACAAATATATTTATAAATATCGCCAGACGAACACACCCAACTATACGGTCCCACACTAAGCAACGCTTGTATTATGGGTACCGTACAATCGACGGGGGGCGAACCCAGTATAAAATAAGTTATTCAATAAACGCGATAAAATCCTTAAAATTAGTTTTATTTTATGGAATACTAATTATTAAGTCAAAGTCAAATCATTTATTTCGTATAGGCCTACGGGGGCACTTACAAATTGTCATTACATTTTTTTTTCTTAAGTCTACAACCGGATCGGAACGCGACCTCATTATACCATGGGGTAAACGAAACAGGTTGATAAATGAAACTCATTATATTTATTTGTCTAAAACATCGTTTATTAGCTTATTCTACATTGGTAAGGCATTCGAAGGCTGATGGGTTTCGCGTTTGTACTGGATCAACTGAGATGTATTTTTTATCAAAGTGCTTTTACATTCAATATCAAACAAGTTATTGCGACAGAGCAAAATCATGATTTGAATGGAAACTTTTCTGAGGCTATTTTTGAAAGTCCAATAAATAGTGTTACAGTATAATTTATAGACACTCATTTAAACACTTTACAATGCTTTGTAAAGCTTGCTATGTATTTTAACATTTATTTATAAACACTTAAGATCAATTAAAATGTTTGCTATTACAACCTGAAATATTTGCGATTTTACTTTTGTAATGATATATTTCAAAAATGAATCTACTCAACAACAGATGGCGTTGACCGTCTTAACTCGCGATATTGAAATTTGACCACACAATATTTGATCGATACATTATTATTAGGCATGGCAAGATAAATTCACAATATTGATTGCACAACCGTCTGTATTCCGGGAATATCGCCACTAAAATTAGCAGCAATATTTATATTTTATACTAGCTGTTGCCCGCGACTTCGTCCGCGTGGTATTTAACAAAGACAACCGTTGACAACAGCCTGCTCGCCCATTCTGAGCCCGCGGGACGCATTGCAGGTTGTTGCTATCAAACTTAATCAGGCGCTGCGCTGCAACATTGGTTTTAATTTCGTGAGATCCTATTTTTTTTTTCTAAAATAAAAGTAGCCTAAGTTACTCCTTGTTATATCAGCTATCTGCCAGTGAAAGTCCCGTCAAAATCGGTCCAGCCATTTCAGAGATTAGCCGGAACAAACAGACAGACAGACAAAAATTATAAAAATTGTTGTTTCGGTATAGGTAACGTGTATACATCCAAATGCACTTAGTAAAAAGCGGTTATTTTAATATTACAAACAGACACTCCAATTTTATTTATATGTATAGATTAAGGCTTTAATTGTGGTTCATCACATGAAAATTTATATGTTAAGGCACCACACTAGTGACGTCTATGCCTCGCGCCGCACTGACACTCCCAGCACTAGTGTGTGCCGGTATATTTCTATACATTTTCGTACCGACAAATCAGTTAGTAACAAGTTTTCATAATAAAATATCATATTGATATGTGAACAATTATTGTGTCGTTATTATCTAATATAGAAATAAACGCGTTGTGTTCGCAAAATAGTTAATTTATAAGCATTTTTGAAATAAAACCTTTGCATTGTAGACTTCACACGACCTTACCAAACCGAACCTCAAGCCTAATCCAACGATTTTAGTTCAAAACACTTGATATGTTAGTTATAGATAACTATTAACCACTTATAAGGGATACCATTGAACGAAGCACTAACTATATATTATGAGACCTACAGATGGAACACAGCTATACAGTGAGATATACAGGGTGACCCAAGTTCCGGGTACACGCCATGTTTTTTTTTTAAAATAGGCATTGAAATTTTGACATCACTTAATGATTGAAATAAAACTTATTTTAAGGATTTCAACCGCTTTTCCCGCGACCATGGTCGCTGTAAAGCAGCCGAAACGTCGGGAACGTACAAACATAAAATAAACGCGATAAAAATCCTTAAAATAAGTTTTGTTACACTTAATGATTACAAATCCGCTAAAGAAACCCTGTCTGAACCGCGCTGTGTAGCTTTTGTCTCAATTGTCTGCTATGAATTAAGAAAAACAGATACAATCTATGTTACTACATAAGGCTTGTCTGGCCCTGAAATTCAGCAAATTAAATAAAATGGCTCGTATCCCCTTAGCCGCCACACCGACGTTAGAACATTCATAAAATGCCATCTCTCAAGTCTATGCAATGACCCGCATGTTGTTGTTATAATATATCAGTTAATTCAGAACTTCGTTCAATTTCAGGGCCCCAAGTCTGCTAACACAATCGATTCATAATCGAACAGCAACCGCATAGTAACTGCCACTTTTGACAGATATCCCATACAGTATCTGTCAAAAGAGACAGTTACTATGCGGTTGCTGTTCGATTATGAATCTATTGTGTTAGCAGACTTGGGGCCCAGTTCTAAAGTACATAATAATAATGTTTTATTTACAATTTAACTAACAATTATAAAGCTGCCATTCCATAGCGGCGCACGTTCTGCGACCACAAGCTCGGCAGTGCTACATTGAGGGCTCTCATGAACATATTTAAATACCGGACGAGTTGGTGCATGTTTCCATACACCAGGGACTCAATTCTACTAATTGACAAACGCTTCAGTTGAGTGTCAGTAGCGTGTCGATTGAATGATATTAGACATTTGGTAGTCTACTAATTTTGTAACACCAGCGGCTTTTCACTGACCAGCCACTCAACAGTCATAGAACTATTTCGTATTCTGTACTTCGGTCGCGTATCAATATAATGTAGCTAAGTAATGGTGTTCTACTCGTTATCTGACGTGTCTAGCAGTCGACACACAACCTTCGACACTGAATGAGACTCCATGAAGACGACATTAAAGTTTTAGCAGAATAGCCAATCTGTCGCAGTCGTAATGGAACCTCAATAGTGTGTCGCTGGAATGGCAAGTGTATGTCATTTTATTTAAATTAGCAGAATTGGGCCCCTTTAAAGCTGCATGTTACCGCTAGAGGCGCAGCCGTGCAACGTATGGTACAAGTCGATCACCGGATCAGTATTGAATGCTATCAAAAGAAATATTTCAATTCTCTATTATTTCCGAGATTCATTAATTTTACTGTATCTGTTTTTTTTATTTTATGCTAATTTGTCTCTATCTCGTCAACTAAAATTCCATTGCCGCGTCGTCAAGCCATTGACACTGCAATTATCGAAGTGTGCCGCGCGATACGTGCCCCGCAATGGACGGCGGGCTTCAAGATCTACGACGTTATAAACTAACCGAACAATATGACGCTCCTTACAACTCACATACTTCATGTTTTCATTTCGATATTATTCGTGTGACACATTCGTTTGCATATCATGTAATGTCGTGGCGCAGAGAGCAAGTAAGGCGTCGATTTGATTGGCTGGCGATCGTGCGATTAAATATACAAATATCTTTTATGTCCTAATTGAAGCTCGCATGCCATCGTGCGACAATATCTCATCGTTTGCTCGCGCGTTCGTTAGCCAATCAGGGCGTCGCCTAAAGCCGCTGGGTCCTGCGCTTGAAGAGTGCATCTGCGCTTGCGCATCGACACGTGCACTATAATATCTTCTAGATTGGTATTAATCTATGAAACATCCTCTATATAATGTTCTCTATGGTTTTCTCTCTCTTCTCTATGGCGCCTCCTTGGCATCGTATGGTTCTAAAAAGTGTTCTGAGTATTTAAATAAAAATATGATTATATAACTATCAAGAAGTCTATATTTTCCACCCCAGGGCCCAAATGGTATATTTACCAATTGGCCGCCGCGATCGTTATTCGGTCAGGAGAACTATTGTTACCATTTCGTTACAATCAAAATCATGGATAGATTAAAACTGGATCTCCTTATTAAACGACGGATGATCCTGCGCTGGGTGGACATTGGGATGCCCATTTCAACGTTCTCCATCTAGCGGTGAATAGCGAAAGCTTAAGCCCCTCAATACCAACATTACATAAAACACAAACGAATAGACGAGCTACTTTTAAAATACTATATTTTCGTAAAGCATCGTTTTGGTCGGACGTGTGTTCTCAACTAAATACTACAGAGGTAGATACATACATCACTCGCGCACCCAACAGAACATTGTCCGTTATTACCGCTGCCCGATAACAGGTGGCGCTAGTATAACAGCGCCATCTAGCTGTCAAATCAAGAAATAACACTTGTTTTCTTATTGAATTCGATAGATGGCGGGCGTGGTATTACGAACGATGCTCTCACTTCACACTTAAGTACTAGACACTTAAGTATAATACAATAAAAAGGCAAGTATTTAAGACTCCTGCCTACCAACTATCTCGCTCTCGCTCGCTCAAACGAAGAATTATACAGACGCAGTGTCGCGAACATGTTGGAGGAAAAAGAACCATAATTAACGTGTTTTTAAGGACTCAATTCGTGTGTACTACACAAATCAGCTTTGTTTTTTGTATGTTGATCGCGTCACTCCGTCTGCACTATTACTAAGACATGTTCACAATTATAATGTACTCGGGTGATCTTAGAAATACATACGACTAAGGAAATTATCACAAAAAGTATTACCGATAGATGTTAATTCCTTCAGTCACCATAACCCGTTAGACATGTTCTTAATAATCAGTTACTTGGTATAAAGCATAGGTAGGCAAGCGTCGAAATATTATTTTTTTATATTATAGTGCTCGTAAGGATATGTGATATTAAAAACTAATTACATTCAACAAATCGTCGCGAATGCGCGCGAACTCCTTTGCAATATATTTGTTTCATTATGTACAACGTAATACGGTCTAAAATGCAAAAACAATCAAAATGCTCTTAGTTAAAACGCCCATGAAAACTTGGTTCGGTGATCTGTTATTGGATAAAATATACAGGGTGACATGGAAATCATTGGCAACATTTTAAACTACAGCTGTATACGGATTATTTTGGGACCATTCATCCGTGTGTAACTAAATCCTGATTTGAAATACACTATATATATATATATATATATATATATATATATCACTATATATATATAGTAGTAGTACAGTTATATATTTGAAATACACTTATTTCAAATATATAACTGTACTACTGTATATATATACAGCGTAATTCAGAAAGGGCATACTAACTTTTGTAACCGCGCTTCTTTAGCGTATTTTCAATCATAATGTGACGACACAATTTCGATTCGTCGATTTAAAAAAAAAAAAGATTTTGTCTTCGCGTGATGATTAAAAATGCAAAGAAACACACGTTCAAAGGCTAGTATACCCTTTCTGAGTCACCCGGTATATTATAAAATTTACTAACCGAATTCGCACACAACACGACAAGTTGTTCGCGACATTCAAATCAAAACAACAAGCGCACTAGAAACTAATTAACAACAAACAACGAACTATGAAATGCCCATTTGTATCCTACTCACTATAAGGCAGACGACATTTGTGAGACGATTGAGTGCGATTTATTTGTCGCGCGACTTTTCTTTTATCGCAACTGTCAAGTTTTGACAGAACACGGACTGACGTCAATGCAAATGACGACTAAACAAAATTTTGACAAAACTAAAAAGAAAAATGACTTCTCGTTCCTACACTCACATTAATTGAATGTTTAAATTCTTATACTACACATTGAAATAAAACTATTTTTTAATGATTTTATCGCTTTGAGAGCTGTTAGCTCTTTTTGCGTAGATCGGACCGCAAGTAACAACTAAATATGAGGGTACCCCGTCTCAAACTATGACACTAGGACGTCAACCACCTCAGTCCTCCCGTGACCATGGTTGCTGTAAAGCAGCCGAAACGTCGGGAACGTAAAAACGAAAAATAAACGCGATGAAATCCTTAAAAATAGTTTTATTTCAAATTTAAATTTTATTTATATAGCATTTCAAAGCACATTTCCTCGGACATATTTTTAATAATGCAGCCGTCGAATAATATAATCTGTAGTACTATCACGATTCTTGTATGGAAGGCTACGGCCTCAGTCTACTTACAATCGACTCAGAATCTATTAGTAATAGCATAGTTAATTTACCTTTTGTTTCGACTGTCAAAACTCGATTCAGACCCTATGTGTAACTCACACAAATACTAACACTGAATCCACATATCTGCGACATAGTCGCGCGACATCATTGTCGCAAATGTGTGTCGAACGCCTTGCGACTTTCGGTCGCGCGACAAAAAAATCGCACTTCAACGCGAGAGGCGACTAAAAAACTAAAATTATATACAGATAATGAGTATATCACTAACGTTGCTAGATTTAAAAAATATTATTATTTATTTTATTTATGGCAACAATTAAGCTTAGAGAAATAATAGTAAGTGTCGGGTACTTTACCGCCTCAACAATTTAGGGACAATTTTCGTTTGAAAGGTGCATGTAAAGGGCTGCATAAAGACGTGTTGCTATCTAAATATAGCCACGCGAGAATGACCTTAATGTGTTCCGGCGGTAACATTACCATAATATATCATTGTTCTCACATACCCATAACAATATACTGCTCAAAAATTAAACGGATCTTTTTAAAAATGCAGCCGAATTGAGAACCTCCTCCTTTTTGAAGTCGGTTAAAAACAGCAACCATGGAGTTTCTCGCCCGTTCTTCTCCATAGGAACGGCATTCCGAACGGGCGGTGAAGTTGTAGCTTAGCATTTTACAACTATTTTGACGATTCATAAGTACTGTACTTAATGGTTTACATGAATAAAAAATATTCTGATTCTGATTAAAAAAAAAGAATAGTGTGAAGAATTTAACTTACGATCGGGCACACACGTCTAGTAGGAAATAGAATAATTAAGTACTTATGACAGGATATACCAACTTAATAATGGACATATATCCTATTCCGATGCAATTGTCATTCGATTGTTAGTCAATTGTCAACAGGCTTGGCTCCTAAACGATATGTCATCGGAGAATGCCGTATTTAACATACAAGTAATTATTTAAACATTCTAAGGCACATTTTTTCTAACTCTCAACTCAAGGAAGCCTCTCCTCCGCACAAGAAGGATACACGCTTCCCAATCATTACAAACACCGATTCATAAATCAGTTACGAAAAACGGTTAATCAGTTATGAATAACGGTTATTCCGTTATTACACGAATAACGTGTCGTTGGCGTTAACGTCGCTATCGATAGCCGGCAAGTTGTCAATGATCGCGTCCATGCTGTTATTATTTAAGTTAATATCGGTATTCGTAACCGTTATAACTGGGTTACCGTTATTCGTTAATCCGTTGCGAGTGTTATCGTTACTTACCGTTGAATCTCCGTTATTTGCTGTAACCATATCACTCGTTAATCCGTTGCTCTCAACGGTTGAATCACCGTTAATAGTCGCGACTCTACTATTCGTTATACCGTTACGAGCATCGGTATCATTACTGATACCGATGCAACGGTTACCCGTTGCATCGACGTTATTCGTTGCAACCGCGTTAACCGTTATTCCGTTGCTATCAACGGTTGAATCGCCGTTATTTCTCGCGATATGGTTCCCCAGCTCGTCGTAGCACGGCGGCATTTCAATATTAGTTCTTGCTTCCTCGTCGGCTCGCGAGTTGAGTACTTCGCGACTCAAATACTCGGGGGGTGGGCCGAAGAACTTGCATCTCATCGCTTCGTTGTATGGAGGCGGTCGAGTACCGTCCGGGAGTACGGGATAGTTCTCGAAATTAGCGCCCAACAGTCGGATAGTACGTCCGTTTAATGTGTAAGTGTCGTTGGAGGTCATTCTAACGAAATCTAAGTCGTTGATGTTGATCTCGGCCACGTTGGGTGTGTCGGGTCGTCGGTCGCCGTCGGCCCGGCGACCGAACCTGGGTATGGTCAGTTGGAACCTGCCCAGGTGCAAGGTCAGTCGCTGCCGGTCGAGGTCAATGACCCGGTCTAGAGGACTCGGTCGGAAGTCGATCGGTGTCGCCATGAAATTGAGATCTCTGCCGAGGTTCCCGGTGTCGGGGTCCGTGAAGTAGAACTCCGAGGTGTTCAGATCGCAGTAGGTCGGGCTCCGGTAGTTGTCCAAGGTTCGGTTCCTGGTCGGTGAGTTGTTGAGGGATGAGGATCGGACGTTAGTTAGTTCGACGTCGCTTTGAGTTGGTACCTAAAAAAAATTATACATCTTTACCAGATGACTCAGTTCGCAGAGTTGGTTAGTGACCCTGCGCTCTATACCGAGGGTCTCGGGTTCGAATTTCGATAGGGCCAAGCTATGTGTGATGAGCACGAATGTTTGTACCGAGTCGTGGATTTTTAATATCCATATAAGATGTAACAATAATAGTGTAATATATTTTAACAGGGTCGATAACGCGAAAACAACTGGACATATTTTGATAAAACGTGGTATAGCGGTAGCTTATACCCCGGGAAATTAAAGATAGGAAACAAACAACACGCTACTACACAGCTATAGCCTAACCTAGCAATCATGGTACTATAATGTATGGTTGAATTTCATATGTTCATGATGGTACCAGAATGTATGGTACATACCTGTCGGTACCGGGACGAGAATATGGCGGAGAGTCTCGCCAGCCCGCCGCGCTCGGCCGGCGGCGCCACCTCGCCCGGCACTTCCGGTTCCGGGACAGTCTGCCGGGGACCAGAGAGGACTTACATTAACAATACGTACTGAAACTTTGGCTCTTGGAGAAATTTTGGAGAAAAGAAATACTTGGAGAAAAGAATCAGAATCAGAATATTTTTTAGTCACGTACACCATTAAGTACAGTACTTATGAATCGTCAAAAGTTACAAAATGCTAAGCTACTACTTCACCGCCCGTTCGGAATGCCGTTCCTATGGAGAAGAACGCGCGAGAAACTCCATGGTTGCTCTTTTTAAAAAGATCTTTTACATTGTTATAGGTGTGTGAGAATGGAGAAAAAATAGTCAAATAAAAAAAAATATTGAGAATTTTGTGTATTTTTTTTTTGGTTTCACATTCCAACCGGAGGGTGTAACTGATAACATTTACATTTATGTATTTGAGTGCGATTAAAGAACGCAACCGTTTATAACAGTTCACTTGGTGGTTTCATCACACTAATATTATAAACGTGAAAGTTGGGATGGATGGATGTTTGTTACTCAATCACGCCAGAACGGCTGAACGGATCTGGATGAAATTTGGCACAGAGATAGATTATAGTCGGGAATAGCACGTACGCTACTTTTTATCCCGGTAAAAAGGACAAAGTTTTTAATCGCGGGTAACACCGCGGGGCGCAGCCAGTACTCCCTTATTCACCCTTTTGATTCAAACACTTATTTTGTTTGTTAGTTTATTCTGCTGTTTCAGTTCGGAAATCACAACAGTTTTATCAGATGAAAAAAAAGGCAAAAAGCTAATAATTTAGAGCAATTACTCATTAGGTTAACTAATCAATATTATTAACTTTTTGCCTATGGGTGAAACTTAAGCAAATTGTATCATTTTGGAGAAAAGTAATTTCAAATTTGGGTAGAAATATTACCTGTGTTGGTTGTCGCGCGGGCGAGTCCGGCGGCTCCGGCGAGTCCCGGGTTCTCTCCTGCTCCAGCAGCCGGGACGCCTCGTAGCACGGCGGGAAGCGGTGCGTCTGCGCATACAACACGTACGCGCGATTTAACCATTAATATCGCCAGACGAACACACCAAATGGGCCCCAAGTCTGCTAACACAATCGATTCATAATCGAACAGCAACCGCATAGTAACTGTCACTTTTGAAAGATATTGTATGGGATATCTGTCAAAAGTGACAGTTACTATGCGGTTTCTGTTCGATTATGAATCGATTGTGTTAGCAGACTTGGGGGCCCTGTACGGGCCTAAGCCTGTTTTGTTGGAACCGTACAATGCACTGTGGGGTGATTCCATTATTTATTTACTAATACAGATAATAAACATCCATGACTCGGCTGCAAACACTCGTGCTCATTCCAAATGTTTCCCTCCTGGAACCTGGGTACAGGAAGCAGGGTTCCCACGACTTGTGCCAATCGAGTATTATATGGACTCTTTGGTACATAAGGAGGCCAGGTTGGAATCTGGGAAACCGGGCTATCCAATAATGAATTTAGGTCAGTCCATTCATAAATGTCGATCAGTCTAATCATAAAATTTGGTCAGTCTAATCATAAAATTCGGTCAGTCCAATTATACATTTCGGTCCGTCCAATCATAAATTTCGGTCAGTCCAATGATAAAATTCGGTCAGTCCAATGATAAAATTCGGTCAGTCCAATCATAAATTTCCGTCAGTCCAATCATAAAATTCGGTCAGTCTGATCTAAAATGTTGGTCAGTCCAATCATAAAATTCGGTCAGTCCAATCATACATTTCCGTCAGTCCAATCATAAAATTCGGTCAGTCTAATCATAAAATTCGGTCAGTCCAATCATAAATTTCCGTCAGTCCAATCATAAACTAGGACCAGTCTGATCATAAATGTTGGTCAGTCTGATGTTAGTCACGGGCCGGCCGGCGCTATTACCTGCGCGTACTGCATGGTGTAGTGCCTGCGCGTGGCGCGCTCGGCGTGCGCGTAGCTGCGCAGCGCGGCGCGCTTCATGTGCATCTTGCAGATGGCCGACACCAGCAGCACCACCGCTATCATGAAGATCAGCGCGCAAGCTGCCCAACAACATCGCTGTTCAATCATACGCGACCCCCACCTACCCTATGACTCTGATCAGCTGATCCCCACTATCTTCATAGCTTTCATTAGCTGACCCTCACAATCTGCATAACTCATAACCTAACCCCCACAATCTACATAATTCCATAGCAGAGCCCCAGAATCTGCGTGAATTTCATGAGCTGACCCCCACAATCTACACGACTCACTAACTGACCCCCACAATCTGCATAGATCATTAGCTGACTCCCACAATCTGCACGACTCACTAACTGACCCCCACAATCTGCATAGATCATTAGCTGACTCCCACAATCTGCACGACTCACTAACTGACCCCCACAATCTGCATAGATCATTAGCTGATTCCCACAATCAGTACGACTCACTAACTGACTCCCCACAATCTACATATCTCATTAGCTGACCCCACAATCTGCACGACTCACTAACTGACCCCCACAATCTGCATAGATCATTAGCTGACTCCCACAATCAGTACGACTCACTAACTGACTCACACAATCTACATAATTCATTAATGGACCCCCAATATCTGCATGGTTCTCATTAGCTGACCCCACAATCTGCACGACTCACTAACTGACTCCCACAATCTGCATAGATCATTAGCTGACTCCCACAATCAGTACGACTCACTAACTGACCCCCACAATCTACATAACTCATTAGCTAACCCCCACAATCTACATAATTCCATAGCGGAGCCCCAGAATCTGCGTGAATGAGCTGACCCCCACAATCTACACGACTCACTAACTGACCCCCACAATCTGCATAGATCATTAGCTGACTCCCACAATCTGCACGACTCACTAACTGACCCCCACAATCTGCATAGATCATTAGCTGATTCCCACAATCAGTACGACTCACTAACTGACTCCCCACAATCTACATATCTCATTAGCTGACCCCACAATCTGCACGACTCACTAACTGACCCCCACAATCTGCATAGATCATTAGCTGACTCCCACAATCAGTACGACTCACTAACTGACTCACACAATCTACATAATTCATTAATGGACCCCCAATATCTGCATGGTTCTCATTAGCTGACCCCACAATCTGCACGACTCACTAACTGACTCCCACAATCTGCATAGATCATTAGCTGACTCCCACAATCAGTACGACTCACTAACTGACCCCCACAATCTACATAACTCATTAGCTAACCCCCACAATCTACATAATTCCATAGCGGAGCCCCAGAATCTGCACGACTCACTAACTGACTCCCACAATCTGCATAGATCATTAGCTGACTCCCACAATCAGTACGACTCACTAACTGACCCCCACAATCTACATAACTCATTAGCTAACCCCCACAATCTGGAACCCTATTGTTTAAGCTTTAGGTCACAGATAGTGAACAGCCTTTGCTTGCGCTGGGACACCTCTTCTACAATATGTGACCTCCTGTATGTGGTCTCCACTATCTCCAAAACAAAACAATATTAAAACCACGTTCAAATAATAATAATATCGCCAAACGAACACACCAAGTATACGGTCCCACACTAATCAACGCTTGTATTATGGGTACCGTACAAAGAACTGGGGGCGAACCCATTATATATACCATTCATGCTCATCACACAAAGTTTGTCTCTACCAGGATTCGAACCCGGAAACTTCGGCACAGGAATGCAAGTTAACTACTAACCGAGCTTACCAAGAAAAGTAAATGTTACAGTACATCAAAAGGCTCAAAGTTGTTAGGCGGCGAGGCCGTTCAGTCGGTCTGAACACGGCCATTGGGACTCACCTGTGACCGTGTATATCGTGGACTGAATGAACCCATAGTCATCTGGCGCGTGGCGGTCGTCGTATAGCGGAGGATACTCTTGTTCAATGAAGCCTGTTGGAGTAATATCAAGGCCATATTGTATTCACGTATGGACATTACACAGGGGATGATTTATTCAAGTTTGCGTGGATGGTCAAATCCGAAAGTATAGACCGAGGTATTCCCAAACTATTTTGGGCAAGAGACCCCTTTTCCAATATGAACTGATGCCCCAGCCAGATTACTTTAAGAGCCCCCGCGCACTAGGCAACCTGGCTGCGCAGCGAGGCTGCGGCAGCCAGAATATTTGCGCAGCCAGTTATAGCAGCCAATCGACGACTATTCGAGATATTTATTCTATTCGTCATTTTTTTTAAAGTTCGGAACCCAGAATACGTCTGGCTGCTACAACTAGTGCGCGGAGACTGACGGTAGCCACATACATTCGCCTATACACGCTCTGGCTGCGTGCAGCCACACTGACCTCTATGGTATACATCGCTGGACTAATCATAAGCCCGGTTATCGTGTGCCTATTTGATTTTCGCCATTTTGGCGCTGATAGCGGCAGTGAGGGGGAATGGAACTAATAATAGAGATGGGACAGTGATATGATACATCGATAAAAATGTTTATGCTTAAACCTACCCATGCAGTAAAATGAAAATAATTATGATCCATTCCTTTAACAATGGCTAATGTCCAAAATAGTCGAGTGGTTAATACTAAGATGAAGCAAATAATGATAATGATTAGCCGAATCGCTCATGGTTAGGGTAGGTAATCTTAGGATAAGCCGAAACCGGACTAAAGGGTGGTGTGTGACTAGCTGGATCCTACTTAAATAAGGATCGTTTTTTAATTAGAAATGAGGTAATGTAATGTTGTTTGGGAAGCAATGGAGTAGGTAAGGTATTAATAGAAAATAAAAATCATCAAAGTAGTACATGAGTTATGTTTAATAAAACAGTCATCAGAGAAGTGTTTTGAACAGATGTAATCATATTTTTTCGGACGCCAACTAGGCTTTTCAATGTTTTTGAGCCATAATTCTAGTCTTCTATTGTCAGTCGGAAACCTGTGAATTAGTAAACATTGTTTTAAAATAATATGTATTTGATAATACAAATCTGTCTTCGGCGATTTTTACGTTCTTGAACGTTCTATCTATTTAAGATATTGATAGAAAAAATATCGATAAATTTTATCGACAAGGAACTTTTACAGCACTATTGAATTTTATTGTTTATAAAAAACCGATAATACAAAGACAAATGCGTTGCGTGTAATCACTAGAATAGTGCCTATAATATCAATAGAAGTTTTAATTTCTTGAATATTAGCCGTAAATTCACTTACTTGTGGAATGTAACCCCACTTCCCTTCTGGTAAAGAGTTTTGCATAACACGCACTCTTTCATGGTTTACCTATTAACTAACACCACTTATTTATGTATTAACTATATTAATACGACACAACAAACAAGTTTAATCGCGTTAAACCTTCAAAATCACTTTATAAACACGGAGACAATGTAAACAAAACAACGGCCATTTGCATTTTACGTCAGATTTAGTTCCTTTCCCCCACGTTGGGGGCGCTTCAAATAGGCACAATAGATAGCTGTCATTTTAAAGTCTAGCGTACTTGTATCATGGACGTCAGTGGTGCAGCCAGCTGGCTGCCGTGCAAACAGGCACGTTCTATTGGCTGCCGCAGCCGGGAATTCGTGGCTGCCTAGTGCGCGGGCTCCCATACAACGTCATATGATTTTCTGGCTGCCGCAGCCTGGCTGTCGCAGCCAGGCTGCCTAGTGCGCAGGGTGTCTAAGAGTCCTATCTCTAGTTTTTTTTCCAATTGATACATCTTGTACGAACTTGTGCACGTTTATCGACTCGTTGAGTTTTTTAAAAGTACAACAATGATACGTCCTACTAAAATATTAGTCATTCTTGTAACAAGTTGGTACACGTAACACAACTTATACAGTATCTTGAAAGTTTCAAATAAGAACGTGTGTTAATTAATAGGGGTCGATTTTTAGACCTCGTCGACCCCCAAAAGCAGTTTTCGTTTATGTCAGCAAAGGGGGCATAATTGTGAACAATTGATTAGGTAAAGGTTTAATGAATGTATGAAAATAGAACTATATTTAAAAAAAATACATACTTTAGTTTGTCGTAGACATTACACTTCACTGTAGACATTATGCAACATAGTAGACATTATACTACCTAATATACATGTGGGGTCGGGGTGTTGATGGCGTCTTAAAATTAAACTCTGATTACTGCTTGATTTTATTAAATTCACACTTTTTCTTAAATTAACGTCTTGTTCGTCTTTCGTCTTCAATCTCACTCCCTATCTCTCTAACTATCCATCCGTCCCTTTCACTCCTAATGTTTCATTTCACGTTCATCATTTTGCTGACCATTCTTACATCGCACACATCTTACATTCCGTTCCTATATACATTATACGTCACAGTTAGGGTTGCCACCTTTTTTTTGACAGTTAAAGTACATTTGTTATTATAGGTAAGAAAAAAAAGTACATAGTATCAAAATAAAGTACAATTAATTTTTCTTTATTATTATGTTTAAATTCTGCCAACAACAAGTGTAGTTATTGGACTCAAACCGCACAAAACAAACAAGAAATTGTGACAGTGACTCTGACATTGTTGACATTTGAGGTTAGGTTGTGTTAAGAAATTGTTAAAAACGAGTGCTTAAGTGATGTGGCGCTAGTGAGTGGCGACATCGATTCAGCACCAATCGATAAAATACTTACTTTTCACAATCACAAAGAAATCAAATCAGGCAAAATAAAGTATTTTGGTGTACTTTATTGTTCTCATGAAGTATTTTCGTACAATACTTTTCGTAAAATAACGTACAATACTTTATTATAAAGTACGGGTGGCAACCCTAGTCACAGTAGACACTGTAGCAGTGTCTCCAACCATGCCGTAATTACGGTAGATCTACCGTAATTTTTCTAGGTCTACCACCTACCGTAGACATGTTATTACGGTGACACATTCTAACGTAATTTCGTCCGTGTCCTTATTTCTATAATGACAACACTTGATTTAGCAAAATATTACTAGTTTATAACGGCAACATTGCATTGGGGATGCGTAACGTAAAAAAAAGGTCATTTGCTTCAGTTTGGAAGAAGCAGCAGAATGACCCTTTTTCTTTTTTTTATAAAATAAGCAACACTGGTCTGCCGTAATTTTCCACCATCTACCGTATTTTTAGACCAGGCAACACCGTAATTTTGACAAAGAGGGTTGGGGACACTGCACTGTAGCACGTACCTTCGAGCGTGGAGTAGCGCGGGTACTCGTCGCAGCAGGAGGGCTGCTGGCACAGCGCGGCGCCCGCGCGGCAGCACGCCGCCTCCGAGATGCAGCGGCCCGTCGAGCAGTTCAGCTTGTCGCTGCCTGTCGCACACACACGCGCTCACACTCCGCGCCCAGCGCGAGCGCGACAGAGACAGACATACACGCGTGCGTGCGACTATAACTTGTCTCGTCAAGCTCTGGGAGCGTTCATGTATTACGTAAGGAATTTGGGGGGGGGGGTCTTCTGAAACGTCACGATGCGTTACAGGGGGGAGGGGGCTGGTTTGAACTACGCGTTACGTAACATTGTTTTAACTCTTCAAAACGGTCGCGTAGAGATTTTACGTTTGAGGGGGGAGGCGGGGTCAAAAATCTCCAAAAATTGCGTTACGCAATACTTGAACGCTCCCTGATGGGGGATAAATTTCATCATCATCATGATCAGGGGTGCTTATATTTAAAAGAATGATCAAGAAATTATACTCGACACTGACATAAATTGGCTTTATTTTGTAGCCGATTGCAAACCTAAAAAAACATAGTTTTTTTTATTGATTTTTATTACATATTAGGCAAGTATTTGATCTCGATCTCACCTGACGGTAAGTGACGATGAGATCTACGATGCAGCATACTTGCCTAGAAGGTGCCTGTTCACTCTCGACTTGAAAACACCCAGATTGTAGTCAACGGGGAACAAGGACGCCGGCAGCGTGTTCCATTCCTTGGCAGTTCGCGCGATGAAAGTAGAAGCAATAAAGTAGTTGTGAGTGCAGGGGAACTCACGCGCGCAGACGTCCTGCTCGCACATATGGCGCGCCTCGTCCTCGCCGTGCGTGCAGTCGCGGTACCCGTCGCACACGTACTGCGCGGCCATGCAGCGGTCGCCGCACCAGAACGCGCTCGGACCACAGAACTTGGGACCTAGAGGACCACGTTCCACAATCAACTGTACCGCATACCGCAAATACGCAGGTTTCTATCTATCTATGCTATCAGCCGATAGACGTCCACTGCTGGACACAGGCCTCCCCCAACGACTTCCACACATCACGGTCCTCCGCCACTCGCATCCCCCGGCTTCCTGCGACGCGTGTGATATCATCGGTCCACCTTGTGGGGGCCGACCTACACTTTATTATATACGCAGGTATATAATAATAATAATACCAGCCCTTTTTAATGTCCCACTGTCGGGCACGGGCCTCCCCTCAATGCGAGGGGGATTAGGCCATAGTCCACCACGCTGCCCCAGTGCGGGTTGGCGGACTTCACACGTCTTTCGAGGGGTTCTCTCAGACATGCAGGTCTCCTCGCCATGTTTTCCTTCACCGTTTAGGAAGCGATTATCGTGATTGAAAATGAGATTCGCACGTGAAATCCAAAAATCGCAGAGGTTCGAGCCGGGGTTTGAACCTACGATCCTCGTTACCGAGGCAAGCGTTCTACCAACTTGGCTTTCACTGCTTTTAAATAAACCTTATTATCACGAAATCTAAAAATGCTCATAATAGAAGTCTTTTAAATATTGATTTTAAATAAAAAAAATATATAGTTACTAATTTAGAACTAACACTGCCATGTAAATTAAAACTCGCTCATCACTCGCACGGGTATATCGCGCGGAGCGTTGTGTTGTGTTGTCATCGAATGATGTACGATACATTGCGCGCTCAAAAATTACACCATTTTTAACGCATGACTTTCGACATAAATGATTTCTGTAATTTTACTATAGGCTTTAAGCATAAATTTTACCCAAAGTTTTCGTTACCATGCCCCTTACAGCCTATTTTTTTTTATCTCAGTCTCAGATGTTGGCACGTACCGGGTGGCTGCACTAGTATGTATTTGGTGACGCTGAACGGCGGCGCGGAGCACATGTACTGGCCGCTGTCGGACGCGGAGAGCGACTGCTTGCTGAGAGTGCTGCCCGATGTCGACATCGACGCTGACACTTTGTACGGACTGGATGTGATATTTAAAAAAAAATGCATCAGGTAGTTGCCAGTCGTTTATAGGTATTTTTATAAATAAAAATAATATATGTTGAAAAAAAAAACAATGGAAATAATAATGAGAACGTCTTGTTTGTCATATCATAATGTTACTGGTCAGATTTCAGAAAGCCTAACACATTTTAGTTTTTGCTTTGACTGGATTGCGCTGCGCTGCGATGCACGGGTGGGTTCTTAATAGGGAATTTTAGAAATTACTAGCTGCGCCCTGCGGTGTTACCCGCGATTAAAAAGTACCCACGGGAGCCATACATTTTCCGGGATAAAAAGTAGCCTATGTGCTATTCCAGACTATAAATCTATCTCTGTGCCAAATTTCATCCAGATCCGTTCAGCCGTTCTGGTGTGATTGAGTAACAAACATCCATCCATCCAAACTTTCACATTTATAATATTAGTGGGAAGTGGGATACAGGGATGTAATATGCATACACTTTGAAATGCAGTAAAATAATGAGTGCCTACCGAAGATTAAATTATAAAAACATTACTAAATTAAATATTAGTATGCAACCAGAAAGGTTATACTAAACTTTGTAATCAACATTTATCTATCACTACTAGCACATATGTAATCAGTTTTAAAACTTAAATTTCGTTCCCAACAAAATGACTATATTGCGAGCTTAGTATACCCTTTCTGAATAACCCTGTACAGGAATCTGGGTTTAAGTACATATTAAGTGAATGAATGTCTCACCTCTGCCCTGTAGTCCCATTCTCTGGTATATAGTTCCACACATACACCCTGGACGTGGTGTCCCCGCGCAGCTCGCAGACCAGCGTCATGTTGTCCCCGACGCGCCGGACGAGTACGTCCGTGTACTCCGGCTCAGTGGGCATGTACAGCACCAGCGAGGGGCCAGGGGGGATGTCCCCTGTGCCTGTTGGAAAAGAAACTATTTTATACCACCCTATTCACATTTTATACTATCTTATGCATATTTTATACTGATTTATGCCTTTTTTCACTGTCTTTAAGATATTTTATACCATCTTATTCACATTTTACACAGTCTTATATATATTTTAACTGTCTTATTCATATTTTACAGTCTTTTACAAAGTTTACATAGTCATTTATATATTTTATACTATCATATGCATATTTTATATAACCCTATACATATTTTATACTGCCGTATGCATACTTTATATTGTCTTTTACATTTTTCATAGTGTCTTCATTATTTTTAGCCTTTCTGAAATATGTACTGTGGTTAGCTGATTACCAATACTGCCATCTGCCGTTCGATACACAACTAGTGGGACTATTGATCTGTGCATGCATGTTACATGAGATTGCACCTGATCTATTGTATGGTACTCATAATACGAGTGTTGCTGAGTTCGGGATCAGGAAGTTTCTGTATGTCTGGAAAATTTATTTATTTAAAATTATTCATTAATATAACCAAAGACAAGAATTTACATTGTACCTAGAAAATAAGTTGTCTATTTCATTCCTATTAAAGGAATCTATACCAATATTATAAAAAGGTTCAGTTTGTAAGTTTAGATGTAGGGGTAAACTACAGATCTACTGATCCAATTGTGAAAATTATTTTACTAATACGAAGTTACATTATAAAGCCTTGAGTTATGTTTCATAGAGGTACCAGAAGCTAGTCTGTAATATTATGAGGATGGCATATGCATATGCAGGATGGTATATATTATATTTATGCAATTTAAATTATTGGTTACAAAATACAGATGAGAGATTACCAGATTACCATTGTGATCAGCATCATAGTATGCTGTATGCTATATCCATCTCTTTTTTATAATCTAAGACCCTGGCATAAACAATAGAACATAATAGATGAGCCACACAACATTTAAAAAACAAACTAAGATAACACACTTTATGTAATGGTAGTAAATCATGTTGCATTTTGGAGTGCATGGCAATAAACTGTCTGATCGCTACAAGCGAATTTGTGTTTTTTGGGCCACGAAAAGCGAGTAATAGGATTTCTGCGGATAAAAATACGCGATACGGTCCGGCCAAGATTTCGTTAGCCCAAATTATACAGAATTATTAATAAGATGTTATGTTACTACGTCTATAATATACATAATAACAAACATAGTGGAACAAAAGTGAAAGGATAGGCGTTCCATCATAAAAATACCGTTAAATAATAAATTAATAATAGTCGAAAATATACACGGAACTGTTTCCTTTTTCCTCATACTTTATGAGGCATACGCACTGCGTTTAACTGCAAACCTTGTCCTTAATTGATAAGCAATGCTAACAGACACGGTCAAATAAAAAATCAAGGCTAAAAAACCTGTATTTATTACCACAAAACATTTTCGTTTTTACCCAAAATTCGCACCAAATTCATTACATATCCCAAACAAAATTGAGGTTATATAATATAAACTTACATGTTTTTGAACTATACAGAAGCAGTGTAACACATGTTAACAAACAATTAATCGACGAAAACATTTTTATTTACTTTTCACACATTTTTCGACTATTGACATTCAACATATTACGCCATTTTTGTTTCTTTAGGTATTTACGTTCCGTTCGTAAGTACTGGCACTCACAAAAAGCACAGTAATATTTTATTTTAAATATTAAGACAAACGAGATCTGCAGCATATGTCTGTCTCATATAATAATGATATCTAATATCAAAAAACATTAAATAAAATAAAATAAATTAATCAAATTGGAAAATATTGAAACAGAAACAGCAAACATTTAAACAAACATGGACTATAAAGCTATATCTGCGTATAACGAAGTTAGCTTGATTGTCGGATTATTCGTTTTACGCAGGATAACTAGCTAAGATATACATAAATAGCATATCTATTGTAACCAACTCTCCTATCAAAATAAGATTCCACATCATTATCACAAGATCATTATTGGTCTGAGATACGCAATAAATTTATCTTTGATTGAATGGTATTCTTTCTTTCTTTACGAAATGAAATGGAATGAATGGTATGTTCGACGTTAATAGAAACAGAGCTTATTTTAGGATGACATTTGACAGCTAATTTTCATCAACGTTCGTTCCATCCCTTCTCTCTTGTGTTGTCAAGTTTGTGATAGAAAGAAATAGCATACCACATACTGTATCAATAAGAAAGAGAAGTTTCTATATCAATGCTAAAATGAGATTAGTGTAGTGACTCATTTATAAAAGTCTGTGGAAAAAGTAACAAAAAGAAAAACATTACTTTCATACAAAAATACAGCTATTTACTACATAAATAATGGATTTAAATAGACTGCCGAACGATAAAAAATTGCAGCTATGCCAGTGGTATTTCAAAGGTATCGTATAATAACAATCTCATTGGAGTTCGTATGAAAAAACTTATCAGATATTTAAATAAGATATGAAGCCCTTCCCCCTTTAATACTTGAATATCATCCTGAATAATCTTTCTAATAGTGTTACCTATGACTGCATTGGTTTTTACATTTATTCATTTCCCACATACTCTATTACAGGTTTGGCCAAACAGTGCAGCCTACATTGTATTCATTATGTATCTAATTAATTTGTTGATATTAATAATGCTTTCCATGTCAACATCTATCCCTGCAGGGCACTGACGTCCATGATACAAGTACGCGATGTATACATAGATGTCAGTGCTGCAGGGCCTCAGGTCAACAGCCTCCCATCCCTTTCAACCTGTGTAACCCAATTAAGCTTACTCCACACCAACACTTGAATGTGGTGTACCAAAGTGTGAATGTCATGCACGCCAGGCCTGGAGTTAACTCAATCAGATTTTATGTAGGTACCTAATTATAATGTTTGTTATATTAAATTTATATTGTGTATTACAGTTGGATGTCTTCTTCTACCGTTTGTGTGGGCTGTAAACACAGTATGGTTCTTCAAAGAAGCATTTTTGAAGCCATATTTCGATGAGCAGAAACAAATCAGGAAATGTAAGTGACACCTACGAATTCCTTGTGTAATTGTAACATCATTGGGAAATCATGCTGTCCCTGCCATTCATATTGATCATATCTGTTGTGTGAGTGAGATAGAGCATGCTTACTGTTAGTATACCGCTGTGTATAGGGTGTCCATATGATCTTGATATAAATTATCCAAAATTAATAAAATAAATTTACCACGAAAATCACTTGGGAACCTGATTCCTGAGAGATAACCTACTACAAATATAAATTACATTCAATATTCATCCATATGTGTACAACAATATAATCTAATTTCCAGATGTGATAATGAGCGGAGCTGGCGCCATCTTCTGGGCGGTGGTGCTGGCAGTTTGGGTGACGATATTTCAACTACAGAGGGTGTCGTGGGGGGCGACCGGGGATGCACTGTCGTTCATAGTGCCTTTGGGAAGAGCGTAGACCTGTGTCAACAATAGTGTTTGATTATTATTGGATTGGACTTTGTACAGATTAGACCATCGATTTGGTCTGTTTTGTGCTAATCGGTCATACCATATTGTCTGCAGACAACTTTTTAGATGAAAAGATTTTGTGCGAATTGGACCGCTTTTGATTTATTAATATATTTTTTTACAAATCGCAAGGACTTATACTTTTATGAAAGAATTTTCAAAATATATTACATAATTTCGAAGATATTCACTATTTATGTTGAGTGAAAGTAGTGGCGAGACAGTGCGGTCGTGTTGTTTCTGTCACACGCGTGTTGACTTACGGCGGTGACGTCATATGCCTATAGCGGCTTGTTCTCTGTAATTTTTGTATGTTACTTCAGAAATTGTTACACTGTCAGGAATCATAAAATATAAATTATATGCAATACAAATAATTATGCAACTCGCGCATGCGTTACGATTTGAGAAGGTCGGTAAAACAGTTAGCTCTGTTTGTTTACCGACAGCATCAACGTGTTTATATTTAACTCGCAAAACATTATTATTATAGTTTAACATTCCTAATTTTTAATTTATTTAATTGTAAGCTATGTATTAGGCATTTCATAATAAAACTAATTATTAATGTCGAAAGTGTATAATCATTTATTTATAAAACCATTTTGTACATTATATACAATACTTTTCATATACAGGTTGGTTCAGAAAGGGTACCTATACTTACCCTGGAATATGAAGTCACAATTTCAATATGTCTATTTTTAAACATACATTCCTAACAAAAATACATTATTTTTTTAATTTGACATACAATTCGGACTTCAAATAATTATTAAAAATGTGCTAAAGTAGCGCAGGTTTAGTATACCCTTTCTGAATCACCCTGTCTAAATTGAATTAAATGCTAAATAATAATTAGAATAATACACATTTTTAATACGGACCGAATATAACGACCGCGTGAGTGTCTGGACAGTTGAAAATAAACTTAAAATAAACCATTATAAGGTTGAACATCCACAAGTGTCGACACACAGTTAAGGAACCCTCACACTGACGTGAACGAGCAGTTCGTCAGGGCCCCAAGTCTGCTAACACAATCGATTCATAATCGGACAGCAACCGCATAGTAACTGTCACTCTTGACAGATAATATATGGGATATCTGTCTAAAGTGACAGCTACTATGCGGTTGCTGTTCGATTATTAATCGATTGTGTTAGAAGACTTGGGCCCCAGATCGCGCCGAACGTGCGAGCAATTGTATGGAAATTACATAGGCCGAAATCCTCTAACACAATTTTCACATACCTATAACAATGTACTGCTCAAAAATGAAAAAGATATTTTAAAAAAAAACAGCAACCATGGAGTTTCTCGGCCGTTCTTCTCCATAGGAACGGCATTCCGAACGGGCGGTAAAGTAGTAGCTTAGCATTTTGTAACTTTTGACGATTCATAAGTACTGTACTTAATGGTTTACATGAATAAAAAATATTCTGATTCTTCTCAAAATCATAGACAAAAGATGAGCAAATTACAAGGCACGAAAATAAAAAAAAAGAGGGGTAGATAGATTTATTATTAGAGTAAGTATGAGTTCAAATATAAAATACCAGCCCTATCAATGTCCCACTGCTGGGCACGGGCCTCCCCTCAATGCGAGGGGGATTAGGCCATAGTCCACCATGCCGGCCCAGTGCGGGTTGGCGGTCTTCACACGTCTTTCGCGAGGTTCACTCAGACATGGAGGACTCCTCGCAATGTTTTCGTTCACCGTTTAGCAAATGATGATCGTGGTTGAAAATAAGATTCGCACATGAAATCCAGAAATCCCAGAGGGCGAGCCGGTGTTTGAACTTCCAATCCTCGCTACCGAGACAAGCATTCGACCACCTTGGCTATCACTGCAATGTAAACCTGTATATAAAAACCTGTAAACTATCTTTTTCCCAAACGTCGTCGGTCAAAATTACAATTACTGCCTTTAGTTTGTAGTGTTAAAATTACACCAATATTTTGTTATGGACCCGTGGTACTAGACGGCGGCTCTACATATACAAGGCGATTCATAAAGGGTTAATGTACCCTTTATGAATCGCCTTGTATATGTAGAGCAACCAGAATTTCGATGTGTCAATTTTAAATATTTTGTTCACAAGAAAAAAATAATTGAGTTTTTTTTTTTAAATTGACATTTCGAAATTCCGATTTCAAATGCGCCCAAGAAGCACAGGTACAAAGGTTAATATGTATACCCTTTCTGAATCATTCTGTATATCACAGAATAAACAATAATGACTGGAAAGGGCATGTGAAACGCATAGAAAAAATACTGAAATATAGCAATGACAGATCAGGGCCCCAAGTCTGCTAACACAATCGATTCATAATCGAACAGCAACCGCATAGTAACTGTCACTTTTGACAGATATCCCATACAATATCTGTCAAAAGTGACAGTAACTATGCGGTTGCTGTTCGATTATGAATCCATTGTGTTAGCAGACTTGGGGCCCTGGCGATACCGGCGTTGGAACAAATCGCCCTTCCTTATATTCTATTTTCTGTGACATATCCAACCAGTCCAGTGTATGTAATAGAGGTGCGAGGTTCCATGTGTAGTTACAATAGTTACTCGATCCTGACGCGCGGGGGCGACGCCATCCTCCTCTCCTGTCTGAGCTTGGCTAATTCAGATCTAGCTATCCTGTAAATGATAAAACTAAATGAATAAATGTCGCCAGACGAACACACCAATTGTACGGTCCCAAACTAAGCGACGCCTGTATTATGGGTACCGTGCAATGGACTGGGGGCGAACCCAGTATATATTAATACTTATGTAGATACTAAACATCCATGACTGGAGTACACACATTGGGAGCGTTCAAGTATTACGTAACGCAATTTTTGGAGATTTTTGACCCCCCTCCCCCCATGTGACGCGCCGTTTTTCTCCCCCCCCCCCCCCCCCTAGTAAAACGTAAAATCTCTACGCGACCGTCCTGAAGTGTTAAAACAATGTTACGTAACGCGTAGTTCAAACCCCCCCCCTCCTCCGGCCCCTGTAACGCATCGTAACGTTTCAGAAGACCCCCCCCCCCCCCTTCTCCCAAATTCATTACGTAATACTTGAACGATTCGTGCTCATCACACAAACTTACCCACTGATCTGATCAAGTCAGACGATTACATTAAAAGTTCTTGTTTTCGCTACTGTACGATCACTATTGGATTGTGCTGGGGGCACACAGTCTGATGTGTCACTCACCGCAGCAGCAGGAACAGGGCCATGAAGTTGCACACTATGAGCATGTAGAAGACGCCGGTCCAGGAGCGGCCGGAGACCACGCCGGCCAGCATCGGGCCTATCGCGGCGCCTGCGACGAACCACACCACACTCATGTAACCACAGGGCCCGGACAACTCGTCCAGCGAGCCGCAGTCGTTGAAAGGGTTTCCCATTCATAGGGATTCCCTCAAACTTTAATTACCCATCGAGCGACTGGCTTGATAACGTAATTTTTCTTTATGAAGGGGTTACCCAGGGATGTTTACTGGGTTTTGAATCGAAATAAACAAGAAACTATAAATAAAATATTTTGAATGTAATGGTAGATCTAGACCACATTGAGTATGAGGGGTTTTTTCGTGCAGGCAAGGTTTTTTCTCCGTCTTCCCTTGTGCGAATATTCACCCTCCCCAATGTGTACACATAGGTGTATGTGTGTATGTGGGTGTTTCTGTGTGTGTGTTTGTGTGATGTTGTTTGTGTGTGTGTGTTGCTGTTTCAGTTAAATTAAAATCCTTTTTTTAACAACATACGCACTTACAAATAGTACCTATATTACCCCAAAAATTCTCGACGAATCCCCGACATTCCCTATAAATCCCCCCAATTTGTGTCGAATACCCCAAATCCCCCACAAGTCCCACGACATGCCCCCCGGCGGCACTCACCGACGCTGCCGGTGCCGTCGACGATGGCGGTGACGGTGGCGAGCGCGCGCGCGTCGCCCGCCAGGCTGGCGTGCGTGCCCAGCTCGGCGCTGACAGCCGTGGTGATGAGCGCGTAGGGCCCGTTCACCAGCGCGCCCGTCGCCACCAGCAGGCCCACGTTCACCGCGTACGACGCGGCGCCGTACCACTGGTATATGAACAGCTGGGGGAATCATAATAATATAATAATACCAGCCCTTTTCAATGTCCACTGCTGGCCACGGGCCTCCCTCAATGCGAGGGGGATTAGGCCATAGTCCACCACGCTGGCCAAGGAAAACATCGTGAGGAATGTCTGCATGTCTGAGAACCCCTCGAAAGATTTGTGAAGTCTTCCAACCCGCACTGGGCCAGCGTGGTGGACTATGGCCTAATCCCCCTCGCAATAAGGTGAGGCCCGCGCCCAACAGTGGGACATTAAAAAGGGCTGGTATTATATACAGGTACAAGTAGGAAACATCTTATAATCGATCACAAATTAAACACCATACACAATATTAACCATGACGACCAATATTAGCTACATTGTTCTCAGACACCTATAACAATGTATTGCTCAAAAATGTAAAAGATCTATTTAAAAAAAAGAGCAACCATAGAGTTTCTCGCGCGTTTTTCTCCATAGGAACGGCATTCCGAACGGGCGGTGAGGTTGTAGCTTAGCATTTTCTAACTTTTGACGATTCATAAGCACTGTACTTAAAGGTCTACGTGAATAAAAAATAATCTGATTCTGATTCTAAGGCAACGTTCAAGTATTACGTAACGAATTTGGGGGGGGGGGGGGGGCTTCTGAAACGTTACGATGCGTTACAGGGGCGGGAGGGGGGGGGGGGTTTGAACTACGCGTTACGTAGCATTGTTTTAACCCTTCAGAACGGTCGCGTAGTTTTACTAGGGGGGGGATTAAAGATAAACGTTACATAGGGGGGAGGGAAAAAAAAGGGGGGGGGGGGGTCAAAAAAAATCCGAAAATTGCGTTACGTAATACTTGAACGCTCCCTAATGACCGGTGATATAATTTTTTTTTTATTACATTATAGGCAAGTATTTGTTCTCGATCTCACCTGATGGTAAGTGACGATGAGATCTACGATGGAGCATACTTGCCTAGAAGGTGCCTGTTCACTCTCGACTTGACATATTATGTGAGTGTGAACAGGCAGGAAGGCGGCCGTAGATCGAGACGCTACATTCGCTAGGCACATGCAGCGCACCTGATCCCGCCATCCATGAATAATATTGGATACAAGTGTCTGGTGTACCATGGGCGCGCACAGCGTGTAGAAGGCGACGCAGACGAGCGCGGGGCAGGAGGTGCAGTCGGCCACCAGCCCGGCCGCGATGGCGCCCGCCACGCCGCCCACGTCGAACACCGTGCTCAGCTGCCCCGACTGCCGGGCCGTCAGGTCCGCTGCCGATGTGGGGACACGGTCCACTATACCGTTGTTTTGTGGGGGTCCAGGAATTCCTCAAAAAATGTTCAATACTCGCCAGTATTGATAATTTTTTGAGGGGATTTTGGTAAATTTTGAACGGGAGTTCCTTGTACGTGTAACTGAGCACTAATGATGGATGAGCACTAAAGAGGGATTTTTGGAAGTATTACCATTTTGGGGCAAAGGGAGAGGGGGGGAAGGGTGTTAAAGTTAGTCTGAGGAATTAGTTTTTTTATGGGTGGTCGGGCTCAAGGCAATTATTTAGTGCACGCCTTCTATTAAGTGTCCTTGGCCCCAAGTCTACTAACACAATCGATTCATAATCGAACAGCAACCGCATAGCAACTGTAACTTTTGACAGATATTGTATGGGATATCTGTCAAGAGTGAGTGGTTGCTGTTCGATTATGAATCGATTGTGTTAGCAGACTTCGGGTCCTGGAATTTCGCGAAGTAGTAAATTTTTTTGTAGGGATTTCGGTAAATTATTAACGGGAGTTCCTTATATGTGTAACGTAGATGAGCACTAAGGGGGGATTTCTGGAAATATTACCAATTTGGGGCAAAGGGAGAGCGGGGGGGGGGGGGGGGGGGGTTTAATGTTAGTCTGAGGAATACTTTTTTTTGTAAGTTTGGTAGGGCTCATGGCAAGTTATTAAATAAAACTAACACTAACACACCCAACCTAGTCACGACGCCTTATAGCGAGCGCCGCGTCGCCTAATAACAAGCGTCGCGACGCATTCTATTAAGCGTCCAGAAGCCTCAAAGCGCACGTTACAACGCCTTATAGTGAGCGTCGCGACAGTATCTATTAGGTGTTGCAACGCTCACTATAAGTCGTAGCGTCGTTACATAAAGAGAAGACGAGTTCGAGTTGTGCACACTTACACAAGGTGAACTTGATGTACGCCGGCAGCCAGTACAGGAAGGTGTAGCTCACCAGCTTGGCGAAGAACAGCGACGCGGAGAACTCGATCACGCCGGGGATGGCGAGCGCGCGGGACAGCGACACCGCGCCCCCCGCCCCACCCGCGCCGCCCCCCGCCCCGCCCCCGCGCGCCCCGCGCAGCAGCCCCGTGCGCTCCGTCGCCTCCCCCTGCGGCGGAAGGGAGCACGCGACATTACTCGCCCTGCTCTCTCACTCACACCTACGCCCTGAGTTCTGACGTCATCGCGCCACGTCGCCCACGCATAAGGACTAAAATGTCATCGGGCTACGGTTAGAGAGTGAATGATGAATGAAACTTACGTGAGCCGTGTTAGCTGAATGTCTATTCGGTCGCAAACTCGCTGCCTATAATATGAAAATGTTATATTACAATCATACTCCTATATTTGTGGACAAATTGTTATTTTTTTTTTTTTAAGAAAAAGGCCTCACCCACCTTTGGGTAGGTATTTTGCCAACGTCAAGTGGCATGATTATTTATCATATCAAATATGGGAGATTCTATTCAGGCCTAATCAGTAGACTAGGCCTAATAAACCCCCCAAACCCTATCAGTAAAGTTGTGGATACTTTACTGACAAAACACCGAAGTTTTTGGGAGAACTGGAAAAGTCGTGTTGACCTATTTAGATTTATTTTCCTACACTCGTGCACGTTCATGAACACACAATGGTTAATATTCTACCAAAATAACACATTGTATTTTAAGGTGGAAGCTCAGGTCAGGGGCGCGAAATTCAAAATGTCAATGGTTTTTATTTTTTTACGAAAAATTTGGACATCTTTACGATGTAATTTAGTGTTTTGCGATATTAACATTATGCATTGCATGTCTCGATGTATTAAGTTTGCTTAAAAAAGAACCTAATCCGATACAATACCATAAGGTTTGTAAAAACCGCTACTTTTACTAACTTAATGGTGTTGTATCGCTTTAGGTACTTTTTTAAGCACACTTAATACATCCAGACATCCAATGCAGAATGCTAATATCGCAAAACACTAAATTGCATCGTAAAGATGTCCAAATTTTTCGTAAAAAAATAAAAACCATTGACATTTTGAATTTCGCGCCCTGACCCGAGCTTCCCCCAGAAACACATTTTTCACAAAATAAAACAAAATTGAAAATTTGTTTTATTTCAATGTGTAGTATTCGCGGTAAATATAAGAAATCAATACGTTAGTAAGAAGAAAAGTCCAATGTAAATAGATTACAACTTTTAACATATTATTATAAATGATTTCATTAATTTTATTACAAGCATTAAGTGCAACCTTTATCCAATGTTTTCGTTACCATGCGCCTTGCTACCAGCGCCCCAAGTCTGCTAACACAATCGATTCATAATCGAACAGCAACCGCATAGTAACTGTCACTTATGACGGATATTGTATGGGATATCTGTCAAAAGTGACAGTTACTATGCGGTTGCTGCTTTGTTAGCAGACTTGGGGCCCTGTATGATTGGTATGTACACTACGAGTTCACATTCACCTGATCACCGACTATCACTTGCGACTCCTCATCATCATCATCGGGCTCGTCCTCTCCATCCGATTTCGACGACTGTCGGCTTGACTGTCAACAAAACGATATATCCCACTAATATTATAAATGTGAAAGTTTGGATGGATGGATGTTTGTTACTCAATCACGCCAGAACGGCTGAAAGGATCTGAATGAAATTTAGCACAGGGATATAAGTATTATAGTCTGGACTTGCATATAGGCTACGATTCAACCCGGTAAAATGTATGGTTCCCGTGGGAAAAAGGACATACTTTTTTAGCGCGGGTAACACCATGGGGCGCAGCTAGTTTTCTATATATTATATGTAGCGACCTCTTCAACCTCGCCACAAGCTACACAGATGGCGCTGCAGACTCATTCAGAACAACAGACCATTCTCAACACGATCCTGAATCACGCTATAAGAGTTTTAAGAGCACGTAACATATATACAAGATCGCGACAATAACTGTCGGGGCATAGCGGCCGCCCCGCCAGCCATACCACCCGCCTGGCTGGAAGATCTTCCCTTTTCCGCTAAATATATAGCTCAAGGGCGGGTGACCCAATTTTTGACATCTTTGATTTTTCGAATTTGTCTCCGCCACGAATAGCAGAATGGCTATTAAAACATAGTAAAAAAACATGAAAAAATATAATAAAGATAATTCATTTTCTCATACATTTGATTCTGAGGTGGTACATAGTTTGCCGGGACAGCTAGTTGTTGACCACTTGTACATTGAAAAGTGCTTCGCGAGCATAGTTAATACATTCATTCATTCCTACATTTAATTCCTTAATCTCTTTTGATCTAAGTATAAAGGGTATCACAATCAAAATGATGTTCCACACTCGTATCATGTTCCATACTCAAATATATGTTCGACACTCAAAATTGTGTTCCACCCTCGCAATCTCACCTCGCCAACATCGCTGGCGCCGAGTCCGACGCAGCGCGGCTCCGGCGGCAGCAGCAACCACATCGCCGCCCCCACGCAGCCCATAACCGCGCCCGGGTATATGAACGAGAGCGACCAATCCTTGTCAACATACTCGGCAGCCATTAGGGTGCCTGATAACAAGGAGCCCAAGTCAAAATATATTAAAAAAAACACTTATGAATACTTAAAAACTGCCACAGATTCGGTAAGTTTTTTGCCCGTTCTTCTTTATAGGAATGTCCAACGTGATTGTTTATTCGTAGGGAATGTCGCATGGCAACACATTGAAGCTTATTTTTTATTTTTAAATAATGGCTTAAAAATAAAAATCAGACAAGCCCGCTGAGTTGTGAAGTCGGTGCCAAATAAACAACCGACGAAGAATAATAAAAGTATACTGGGGTAACGAGATGCGCGGACCAATTCGTAGGTAGTCTTTGGCGCGGACCGGCAATACTCGACTCAGTTGTTGGTTTGGCACCGACTTCACATTCGTTAAATATTTAATTTAGTTAGACAAGGTAGATTTCAAGATTAGATTATTTTTTGCTTTTTAGTTCTTTGAAGACGGTTTTTATTTTGTTAAAAAGTTTTTTTCTAATGACCATAGTTTAACAAGAAAGTTATTAGGGTTCTTTTTCCCTAATTAAAAACATGTATTTTAACTTACCTAATATGTTGCCGAGCGAGGTGTGCGAGTTCCAAATGCCGAATATGAGGCCCTTCTTGCTGTTGCCAAACCAATTGCCCACAGTTGCCACCGTGCCCGGCCACCCTGTCGTCTGGGCAATACCGGCGCCGGCCTGTTGATATTAATACACCATCTGATCTGATGCCCAACAGAAAAGGACGGAGCCATGCAAGAAATAATATCGCCAGACGAACACACTAACTGTACCGTCCCAAATAAAGGAACGCGTGTATTATGGGTACCGTACAACGGTTGTGGTATAGGTACTAAAATATGCAATTACTATGCCATAACTATTTGATTACGAGTCGATTGTGGTATTAGATATGGACTTAAACAGCTCATCCAAAAACAAAAACCTACCAATGGTACTACTTGACATATTGCCGTCTCGCTCTCATCCTGCGACGATGAAAAGGACAATGATATTTTCAAATGGCTCGTACAATACTATACTCAGTGCAATTGATAGAACTAGGCGATACTTGGCGGAAATTCAGCGTTAAACGAATGGGGAAGATGGACCCACCACTGACCCTCGGCTTGTCATATTTACCAATTATAAACCAAACAAGTTGATCGATAATTAAAGAAACCAGCAACACCGAACTCCTCTTAGATGTTAGTCGAGAAACTGTCTATCACGAGTGACGGGACCTCAGAGGAGTGCGGTGTTGCCGGCTTCTTCAATTATCGATCAACTTGTTTGGTTTATAATTGGAAAAGTTGACAGGCCGAGGGTCAGTGGTGGGTTCCTCTTCCCCCAATTGTTTATACTCAGTGCGTTTCAAGAGGCCACAATAAATAAATAAATATCGCCATACGAACACACCAACTATACGGTCCCACTTTAAGCTTAACGCTTGTGTTATGGGTACCGTACAATGGACTGAGGGCGAACTCAGTATATAATACTTATATACATATTAAACATCCATGACTCGAGTACAAACATTCGTGGTCATCACACAAAGCTCGTGTCCCTACCAGGATTCGAACCCGGGACCCTCGTCGCAGAAAGCAGAGTCACTACCACTGCGCTAATCAGGCCGTCAATCAGTACATCACAATCAGTACATACCTGGACTAGCAAGTAGTATGATATGTTGTGTATGTTGTACGTTCGTCCGAGGCCGAACAAGTAGCAGAATACCGCTGACGTCAGCATCCCTAGAGACAGGAAGTAGCGAAGGTCCACCCGCTCAGCTATCATGCCTGCGGACAAACACAATATTAACCCCCCCCCCCTCAAAGGACAATGGCCACGAACCCATGGTATCCGTTTAGGTACATCTCGTCTCTGAAATGCCTGGACCGATTTTGACGGGACTTTCACTGGCAGATAGCTGATGTAACAAGGTGTAACTTAGGCTACTTTTGTTTTAGAACCTGTCGGTCCTGCGCCTGATCTCTCTCCGTCTCGTGTCGGATTGCCGGCCCATCTTACTATGAGAGTGAGGGAAGAGAGAGTGCATCTGCGCTTGCGCATACATGCGTACACAATTTTTTTCCTGTCTAGATGGCTAGTCTTCGTATCCAAAATTTGGGCCCTAAGTCTACTAACACAATCGATTCATAATCGAAGAGCAATATCTGTCAAAAGTGACAGTTACTATGCGGTTGCTGTTCGATTATGAATCGATTCAATATCTGCCAAAAGTGACAGTTACTATGCAGCTGCTGTTCGATTATGAATCGATTCAATATCTGTCAAAAGTGACAGTTACCATGCAGCTGCTGTTCGATTATGAATCGATTCAATATCTGTCAAAAGTGACAGTTACTATGCGGTTGCTGTTCGATTATGAATCGATTGTGTTAGCAGACTTGGGGCCTCGGTCAGTTGGACTGTTATTATAACTATTTACCTGACACGAACATGGCGCCCGCGTACGAGAACAGGAACGCCGAGTCCAGCGCTCCCAGCAGAGTGTTGGCGTCTTTTGTGTCTGTCACAAAAACATGGCTCCAGATTATTAATATTCATCTATTATAATTGATAGAACTAGTCGTTACTTAGCGCAAAGCTGTTGTTAAACAAAAGGGGAGAAGGGACCTACCCTGCTGTTCAATTCCAATTGATTTTTATGGCTATATATTTTTGATAAATTAAAAGAATGAGAAATAAAGTGATTATATCGTTAAGTGGATGACAATTATCCGGTAGTTCGATAGTTGGTTTTATTTGGGCACACTGAAAGAAAAGAAAAGGTAACTAAACGCAACCCAAACTGTTAAGTTGACGTCACATTACTTTCTGTATAATATTTTAATCTATGCGCATTCCTTCATTGCTGTCAAATGTTATTTTGAGAATAAATCCGTTTTTATCGAAACGCAACGAAAACTTGCATAGCGCGTTCTAGGATTGTATCGAAAATCGTCATTAGTTCCGAGTGTCGTATGCAGCGACATCTATGTATCGGCGCGGTAAACACGGTTCCTGTAGCGAGGCTGTTAAGAGGTCGCTACAAGTGTGACCCCCATATTAACCCACTAGTGTGTACTTACTGAAGGGTGCCCAGTTGCACCACTGGTCGTCGCTGGGGTCCACCCCCGGGGGCGGGGTCAGCGCGCTGCAGTTCTGATGCAGCACACTCTTCACCACCGATATCGGCTTTCGCGTCAGATGATAGGTCATATACGTGAAGAAGGTGAGGATGAGTACGCTTACTTGGTACCTGGAACAAGTACAGGCCCATGGTACAATCTATACAAATAAATAAAATTGGAGTGTCTGTTTGTAATATTAAAATAACCGCTTTTTACTAAGTGCATTAGGATGTATACATGGTACATATACCAAAACAATTTTATTTTTTAATTTTTGTCCGTCTGTCTGTTTGTTCTTCTTGTGTTGTAATCTCTGAAATGGCTGGACCGATTTTGACGGGATTTTCACTGGCAGATAGCTGATGTAACAAGGAGTAACTTAGGCTACTTTTATTAAAAAAAACTTTTTGTTAAAGACCACGCGGACGAAGTCGCGGGTGACAGTTAGTTACTTTATATTAGTTTCCTCATACCAACGGCTAATAAAGTACTGATAAGCGACAAATTATTATTACTTTCAACAATTGTGTTTTTCGTTATCGTACCGTCATGATTGAATCGGTTTTTACATGAAAATTTAATTTATAAAACGTATCTTTGATGCTATCGCGTTGCGGAACTAACGCGATGGCTGCGACTAGTAATACGATATCAAACCTACTTTGCAAATGTAGACAGAAATATTCGAATGTTAATAGTCCTCCTGCTGACCGAATTTCGGTCAGGGTAGCCAATGTCAACGGAGACCCAAGTACGCAGGATTGAAAGACGATTGAAAGATCTCCCGGCCAGGCTATTGTCATGAACTTTTATTTATTTATTTGATTATATATGTTAAATGCTCCGAAAACGTTTATAGCGCGTTTCAGGATTGTATGTAGAATCATCAGTCCGATGGGACGGCATTCAAGCAAGGCCGGAGAGAGATCAGGCGCAGGACCGACGGGTTTACGAGCTCTCCGAGACACTATTCGAAGTATACACAGTTCGTTGATAAAGCAACCAGCACTGTCACATTTGATAGACATGCCATACAATATCTGTCAAAAGTGACAGTTACTATGCGGTTCCTGTTCGATTATGAATCGATTGTGTTAGCAGAGTTGGGGCCAAGAATTTCACCCCCAATAGGAATCCGGGCAGATGGGGAGGGGAGAGTGAGAGAGTTACTATTTGTCTTGAAAGATAGGATAGTTTATATCTCAATTTATTTTATATGGCAAAACAACGTTTGCCGGGTCAGCTAGTAAATTATATAATAATGTTGCTTGTTATAGCATACTCGACTCAGTTATAATATATATTGACTCAGTGGATATCTGCCTATCAATGCAGTGTTCTGACTCACTGCACACCATTTCATTTATAAACAACACCCAATTATTGTTGCTGAGTTCAATGCAGTATCAAATTACTAAATGTAGGTCGAATTGTTAATGTCTGTATCACTAAACAACACACACTGTCTGGTCCAAACTAACATATGCTCGTTTTATGGGTACCATTCAATTAACTTGGAGCGGTCCTGGTGATACCCAGACCATTGAATTGACCACAAAATAATGAATTTAAAAAAAAAAGACAAGCCCGCTGAGTTTCTTGCCGGATCTTCTCAGTTGAGGTCGCGTTCCGATCCGGTTGTAGACTTAAGAAAAAAAAATGTAATGACAATTTGTAAGTGCCCCCGTAGGCCTATACGAAATAAATGATTTGACTTTGACTTTGATTATAAATTGCGAATACATTGATAAACGAAATGTCATTTATGAACAATCAAGGAACAGGGCCCCAAGTCTGCAAACGCAATCGTTTCATAATCAAACAGCAACCGCATAGTAACTGTCACTCTTGACAGATATACCATACAATATCTGTCAAAAGTGACAGTTACTATGTGGTTGCTGTTCGATTATGAATCAATTGTGTTAGCAGACTTGGCGCCCAGGTTAATTGGATTGGATTCCAACAGCACAGATGATAAGAACAAATTTTTATAATGTTTTTTTTCTACAAATTCTTGGGTGAGTAAACATATACACACAACTCCATGTATTTGCAAAGTTGCACACAATAAAAGTCATGTCAATTCACACATACTAAGGAACAATTTACACACAGTAACATGTCTTTTATTACACTCCAGACCTATATGTCTAGGCTTTGGCAGAAGGGAATCAGCCAGGTCTTGGGAAGCCAATTCTTGGCTAATTAGTCTCTGGGTAGGTGTGAAAGCTAATTTCCAAATCTATTAGTAAGTGGAACGCCTCTAGCCATCCCTTTAAGGATTATAGTCACAATGTTATAATAATAATAATATATTATTTACTCAGGTAAGTAATTATTATTCATTATTGAATGAAAGCTGTACACACAGTCATCACATATAGCTCATAAACTATATTATTTATTCTTGCCATGCTGTTGTTGTCAATACTTTCAAAGAAATAATTGTCAGCCTGATTGGCACCGATGATAGTGACCTTGCGTTTGGTGCTGAGGGTCCCAGGTTCTTATCCCAGTATGGGCAAACATTCTATATCTATTTAAATGATGATATACTGGGATTACTTGGAGTCCATTGAATGCTTAGTTTTGGACTGTACAGTTCGGTATACTTTATACCTATTAGTAATTATAGGACCATGTGGGCATAAATCCCCCCCACGAAGTTATAATCTATTCTCTATAGGACTGCCTACTGTTACTTCTTGCACCAAAAACAAAAGAAAAAACCACAGATGGCATTTTAATTTTTTTTCATTTTCATTTTAAAAACATGTAGATGGTTGATTCAATTAGAGAATTATTCCCTTTAGCGGACTCCACGGCTCATTGCACACGTTAACCTTTACTTACCATCTTAGTCGGTTTATTTGAAGCCTCGGACAACATTTCGAACTAATCTTTTGTATCAACTGTATGCCTAAAGGCGCGTCTCGGCTTACGCTGCCCATTTTCCAATATTTCCTTGTAAAAGTCTTCAATAACACATTTGGTACGCCCCGCATCAATTCACGACACTATATAAATACCACACACATTGTTTCGTCTACACAATCTTTTGTTTAGATTCAGCTAAATTCGCTATATTAATTTTTATCGCAATTTTTGTATCGAATTAGATAATGTTCACTTGAATCTACTATTGGATATTACAGATGATGTCGTTGAAAATATTTATATGTATTACAGAAATGCAATAAAAGTGAAATTTATTACTTTCCTCGATTTTTAAACAGAAAAGTTTCAGCTGCTCAAACGACACGTCCACTCGAGTGGCGTTCCGCTATCTATGATGCGGGCGCCCAGTCCCGATGCCGATATTTAGCCTTGACATTTGCCTACCCGTTCTAATTGGTACGCAAAAACAAGGTACGCTAATCAAGAATGCTAAAACTGTGGTTTCGAAATAATGTTTACGTGCACACGTCGCTGTCAACGCCATTTTGACGGTACGTTTAGTTATTGCATTAGATTTTATGAAGCTATTTTACAACACGATTAGTACTTTTATACTAACTACTATTTATGGGCTTTAATTAATATTGTAATTGCTCAACATTATACGTAATAATTGTTAATTGCATTTTCATTTAGCATGTAATTAAAATCAATAAAATAATAAAGCAATATAAATGAAACGTGTTTCCTTTAATAGTAGTTGCTGTAAAACATGTATATAATAGTGAGTTTAAAAAAATATGTTTTTTACACGAAACAGTGATTAGCCAAGTTCGTCCCATTTCATTAAAAGGCATGCTAAATCTCCCAGTTGTATACAACATGGAAAAATATATTTTTAGAATTCAAAAAAATTGGTAAAATCAGTCAAAAATTGTCCCCCTGCAACCAAATATGGTATCCGCGCCTGGAGGGGGTCATATGTTATATGATTCAGACACCCATCTAACTTCTGATCCCCACACGCGTGGGTTGACCAACTATCCCACCGCGCAGCTTCTTACCGGTCCGCGATTGTTTTAATGTTTTATCTCCAGAGGCTCAATGCAGCAGTGTTGCTGGCGACGGCTGCGTTTGCTTCTATCGGCGAGAGAAGAACTGGCTGGTTGGACCGGGTCGTGCAGTACCATAAACAAAACTTCTATAAAGATGTGGCAGAGACAGCTCCAGTTAAGATAAATGGTCAGTAGATGGTCTATATCGAAGGCTAAATTTTGGGATTCCCCATTTTCATATTTGCATGTCATCATCCAGTTCTTCAAATTTATTTCTTATATATTTACGCGAATACTACCTACACATAGAAATAAAACTTATTTTTAGGATTGTATCGCGTTTTACTTTGAAATTCTATATTAAATTTCTAATGATCTCAGAATCATTTCGACATTTTTTTTATTTCCAGTATCCTTGGAGGCAGCCCCGCCTGGCTACAAGGACTCCCCGCACTGGACTTACGAGTCCGTCATGCACCTGCTGGTCCTCATAAGCGAGAGCGAGACGGCGCGGCCGGTGCGGCGCGCGCTGCGCCGGCTGATGCGGCCCGCGCGGCGCTACATGACGTGGGAGAAAAGCCACAAGCTATTCCCTAGTATGATGAAGGTAGGGTTCTGACCTGCAGGGCATTCTCCAACCTATTGCAGGCCCTGGGCACTTTAAGGTATATGAGACAACTAGCTGTTACCCGCGACTTCGTCCGCGTGGTATTTAACAAAAAGCGGACAAAGTCTCGGGTAACAGCTAGTCTAAAATAAAAGTAGCCTATGTTACTCCTTGTTACATCAGCTATCTGCCAGTGAAAGTCCCGTCAAAATCGGTCCAGCCATTTCAGAGATTAGCCGGAACAAACAGACAGACAGACAGACAGACAGACAGACGGATAAACAGACAAAAATTTTAAAAATTGTTGCTTTGGTATAGGTACCGTGTATACATCCAAATGCACTTAGTAAAAAGCGGTTATTTTAATATTACAAACAGACACTCCAATTTTATTTATTTGTATAGATAGGGCTCCTATGTATGACAGGACATCAATATTACCTATTAGAACTTTGCTTTTTCAACTAGGGGGGCCCATGGATCGCGGGACCTTGGGCACTTGCCCAGAGTGGCGTGTGGAAAAGGGCCTGGGCTTCTGCGGTCTCGTGTGAATGACAAAAGTTTAATAATTTTTTAACATTAATTATTTATACAACTTTACTACTCAGAGTTCTGCATTATTTTTATTGCAGAAGTACCCGAATGAGTTCTACTACGACGTAGATAACTCGCTCGAGTACGTGGAGCCCACGTTCGGGGGCGTGCCGGACGACGACGCGGTCGTCATGGTCACCAACCCGGTGGAGGCGCGGCTGCCCAGCGCTAGGATCAGTGTTAAATTGCTCAGGTAGACTTCGGCCGTGCCGTGTTGAATATTCAACATGGCGTGGACATACCGTGCCCCCAGATAAGAACGATGTCTATCATACAACGTGTGCTGCCATCTGTTATCAAGTAGGTAATTTGAATCAGCGTGACATACACTGGGTGCTGCCATCTGTTATCTAGTAGTTGAAACTTACCGTGAAACCTTTTCGAGTAGGTTAAATTCAAAATATATCTCACAACCTGTGCTGCCATCTGTCATCGACTAGCTGAAGCTATAATTAGATACAAAATATTTTTTATTCATGTAAGTAAACCTAAATATACGAATAACTATGAATTGTCAAAAATAGCACAAAATGATCGTCGTAAGCTACCAGCCATTCGATGTGCCATTAACCTATGTAGAACAACAAGCAAGACTCCATGGTTACTCATTTTAAAAAGATGTTGAGATTTTTATAAATAATTGTTATGTTGTAAATTAATATCCACAAAATATGGATTTAAGAAAACAATTATCCTTTTGTATGCTCACATGGTCCTCAAAGAAGTTGAGTTCTCGAACATATCAATAGACCCATAAACGATATACTATAGTGGCAAATTTTACCTGTGCTGCCATCTGTAACAGAGTAGCTAAACTCACTTAACAGTTCAAAATCTTCCATTGAATTCAAAGAAATTTCAACACAATGATTTTTTTATGCGTCGACTTCAAGTTTATTAGTAAACTGACCGTATGCTCCCAAACTCTACGTATCTGTCCATTTTGAATGGCGAATTGATAGTTTTAGCTACCGACCGCTAGGGGCGCTGTTTTGTCTGTCATACAAAATGACTAATACGCAGTCTATGGTGTTTAGGAGTAGATCTAACAGGCCCTGATTTTCATATCATCATGTCACATCCATTATTTTATTTATAATGTGTATTTATTGAATGTGTTAGTGCTATTAATTACTTGACATTGGCAAAATACCCGCTAAGTTGTGGGTGAGGCCATATTCATATCCATTTCATTTCATCGCATCTCATTTCGCAAAGAAAGAATGAATACAGATTTCGTTTACGAAAAAACTCACTATCAGGGCTCTGAAGATGAGATTCCTTGAGTTGGTAGAAAAATGGACCGGTTTTATAGTAATAATCATGAAATAATTGACGCTCTACATTCACAGAGACATATTGGATGCACGAGCTGAAGCCGCCAGATACATGCCAACCACTCCGCCACCTCCATTGTAAGACTGTTTGAAAGATTCAATTTAAATTTTATGAATAATCTATAAACCAGTTACAGTACCAAAAAACTGTAACCCCCCAAATTTATAGATGTTGTATAACTTTATCAAAGGTCATATAGTACTGCGCATAAGAGCTTTGCTTTGCGCAGTACTATATGACGTTTGATAATGTTACAAAGCTTCTACAAATTCGGGAGTTAAGTATCTTAAAATTCATCCATCCATCAGCCAAAAGACACCCACTGCTGGGCTGCATAGGCCTCCCGATGAGTTCCACACAGCCCGGCTTACAGCCACTTGTATCCCCTTGCCCTTGCCACGCGTGTGATATCATCAGTCCCCTTGTGGGAGCTATCCTACGTCTTCGGCTCGTGGTTGCAATTCTAAAACCTAGAAACATAAAATTCAGTGAATGGATTTTAATTAAACTTGCCACGACCATGGTTTTTGATAAGATCAAAATATTAGATTGAAGTGGTCAATAATAAAACTATTACGCATGTATTCGTAGACAATAAGTATATTTTTTTTTTCTCAGCTCATGGAAACCAATGAATAAAACTGCGGCTACTGCTAATGCTGAAGACTCTGCAGGAGAAGGCTCAGGCGACAGCGGTTCAGGTATATAATAGATAACTATTTGCATAGTTTTAATAGTGACTATCCTTTTTAAGTTTTATTACGCAACACTGCGCCATCTATTGACAAATAAAATGTTATTTTATGTACATCTACTCGATAGCAGATGGCGAAGTTAATAATTTTCAACGCAAAGGGCGGTTTTATAACATTCATAATGTTATGTCGGTCCTTTTATGAAATGGTAGCTCCTAAACGGATAGACCGATTTTGACGCAGTTTTCATGTCTTAATGATACAGCTATGAATTTTGGGGTAAGCTCCTCTGCTTACAAGGAACTGAGTACCATTTTTGCAAAGGGCTAATGTAGCCTTTTTAATTACATTGTTGAGCAGGCGAAGCTTCGGACGCGGAGGGCTCCGGGGGTGACGGGGACGGGGGGGACACCGACGATGGTTCCGGGGGCGCCACCGAGGCCGCGCAGGAGGACACCACGCCCGCCCCCGCGTAGTGTCACCGAGCAAGAGCCAGCTGTGTACTTAGATCATAACTTGCATTTGAAATAAACGACTTCAGAATTTCTGCGTAATTTTAAATACCCAACACAGTTTTTTCGTGGAATGATGCAGTGACCTCATAATATATGTTAAAAAGAATAAAGCTTGTCGCTGTAAGAACATCACCGACGGCTGGCTCAATCAGGCATTTTTTTTTAAATATGCGTAGTTTTATGTTACAAATAAGGTTTGTTTTAGGATAGCCGCGGTCAAAGGATTATTTCTAATAATTGGCTTATTTTATTTGGGTATGTTGTCTTTAACCTACAGATAGGGCCAGTGTCACAATTTACTGTTATGCCTATCCACAACTTCTATGGCAGATGGCCCATACAAATTACGTCAAATAAGTTGCGAATAGGGTTTTTCAGCAGTCTATGAAACAGGCTCAATATTTTATGCTGTTACTATAGTTGCGCCCCGCGGTGTTACCCGCGATTAAAAAGTTTGTCCTTTTTACCGGGATAAAAAGTAGCCTATGTGCTATTCCAGACTATAATCTATCTCTGTGCCAAATTTCATTCAGATCCTTTCGGCCGTTCTGGCGTGATTGAGTAACAAACATCCATCCATCCCAACTTTCACATTTATAATATTAGTGTGATTAGTGTGATTATCATAAGCCAAGTACCTATCTAGCCACTCGCATGAAGGGCTAGAAAGGTTTATCCCCCTGTCGTTGTAAGAGGCACTTAAGGAAAGTTCCTCAAACAAAAATCATTTATCGTAGAAGATACCTTTATACTATGACTCAAGCATGGCAGGCTTCCGACACGTCAAGCACTCCGGTTTGCTTGAGTCAAACGAGTTTAATCGTTGACAATGTTTGCTTCACGCTTGATTCAAGCAACCCATGCTTGTTGCGATTTGTTTGTATAGATTTAGATTGTTTATAAGATAAAACCATCTCTGTATGTAGGCACTCCGTGAGCTTAACGCAACGTTCTCATCACCATTGTTCACGATAGATGTCCCTAATCTCAAATTAGCGCGCGGTGTTAAGATTGTTGAGTATTTCATCTACTCTCTAAAGATCGTTAAGATAGTAAGCAATATATGTACATACCCCACATACCCTGGTGTTTTATCTATACACCTATACAAATAAATAAAATTGGAGTGTCTTTTTGTTATATTAAAATACCGCTTTTTACGAAGTGCATTTGGATGTATACACGGTAAATATACCAAAACATTTTTTTTTACAATTTTGGTCTGTCTGTCTGTTTGTTTTGGCTAATCTCTGAAATGGCTGGATCGATTTTGACGGGACTTTCACTGGCAGATAGCTGATGTAACAAGGAGTAACTTAGGCTACTTTTATTTTAGAATAACTTTTTTGTTAAATACCACGCGAAGTCGCGGGTAACAGCTAGTTATTTAATAAACCTAGAGATAGGACACCTTGGGACATATACCAGCTTTGTATAAACATCTTTTTTTCTTTACATAGCTTGGAAATAGAAATAGGAACGTATATTGGGACAATTATGAGGTATACTAGTTTAGTATAACTTAGTTCATTGTTTATCAAGTCACAAGTGTATCATTTCAAGCTTGACGCCCGCTTGACCATGTCAAAAGCCCTGTATGACACAGAATTTAAAAATGCTGAACAACGAACAATAAAATAAATCAGTTTATATTTAAGGAAAAAATGAATGAATGAATCATTTGATTCCTTAATCCTTAATAATAATTAAAATGTGAGTGTTCACGTCGGAAGAGGGCGGTCAAGGTGAGCCATACATTAACATTGTACACCATCACGACTGCATGCTCCGTAGAGTAGGCAGAGAGCATTACGAGAGGTGTACAAACAAAAGTAAGGAAAAACATACTTGTGATATACCTACTGTGACTAAACATTAATGGCGGGCTTCCCCTTTCGACTTATGGAAGACATACAAACCGGCTCGTTGTGACAAAATACCGAAAGACAATAAATTTTTATTATCTGTTTATATATTTAAATTAAATTGCGTTGCGCGACTGCTAAAATGGGCATTGTTGTATTACGGCGGTCTCCGACGCATTTTAAAATGAAATATTATTAAGTCGGTGGTTTTTTAAACTTTAATTGTAACTCCTTAATGTGAGTACCGGACTATCTATAAGGGAATGTAGGCGTTTAGATTTCAGAGGCGTAATAATGTGTTTTTTGAAATAAAACTATTTTTTTAAGGATTTTTATCGCGTTTATTATATATAACGTCGGGAACGTATTAACGAAAAATAAACGCGATAAAATCCTTAAAAATAGTTTTATTTCAATGTGTGGTATTCGCATAAATATAAGAAATCAATAGCAATAACACATTCAATAAAAACACACTATAAATAAAACAATGGATGTGACATGAAGATATGAAAATTGCGAATTGAATTGACGGAGATCACAAAGCGCCGCATGTAGCGCCGAGAGCGCTGTGTTGGCAACACTGCTCGCTCTCTACGCAATCTGCATGTTTAGTTGGTCACGTCTGCATATCTCAGGACAAAAGGAGCACATTATTAAATAGGCCATTGTTTGCGGGGAATCACCGCACTGCACTCGCAACCGAGATGTGAGACCACTATCAATCAATCTTTATCTATGGAGATTATTCCTACTGAAGAAAATTATTTAATTAGATCTCTGATCGTATTATAGGTTTTTGGGATATTTTACAAATGAAAATGCCGTTTTGTTTTACAGGGATACTTCATGGAAGAAGACCAAAAAGTATGTTTTTTTTTAAAACCATTGACAAGGGCCTTTTGGCGGGAAGTTGAATCGTGAAGTTGTCAATTGAGTTATATTTTCCAAAAAAAAATTGGTGTAGCGGGATATTAACCATTGTGTGTTCATAAACGTGCACGAGTGAAGAAAATTGAAATAAACTAGTATAACTTGACTTTTCAAGTTCTCCCAAGATGTCCGCTAAATTTTTAGTAAAGTATCCGCAGCTTTACTGATAGGGGGAGGGGATTCATTTCATCATCATCATCGTCATCAACATTATCATTATCCTCAGGGGTCATAACGTTCAATAACAATTATCAAGAATACTCGACACTGGCAAAATGGCACTATTTTGTAGCTGATTGCCACCCTAAAAAGAAGAAGAAGAAGAACCATAGACAAAACCATAGAGTTATCGTAGAGGACTAAACCTAGATGGATGGAGCTTATTTACCACCTACTATTATTACTATCTAGCTACTACAGATGACTTGATTGGCATAATATTGAGTAATTTCCCTGCTTTATTTACCGAGGATCCCGGGTTCGGATACTGGTAGGTGCAAACTTTGTGTGATGAGCACGAATTTTTGTACTCGAGTCATGGATGCTTAATAAGTATCTAAATAATAAGTACATAATTACATACTGCAAACGCCAGTTTTTTTTTTATTTTTTATTACATTATAGGCAAGTATTTGATCTCGATCTCACCTGATGGTAAGTGATGATGAGATCAACGATGGAGCATACTTGCCTAGGTAGGAAGGCGGCAGTAGATCGAGACGCTACTTTCACTAGGCACATGCAGCGCAGCTGATCTGACCCGCCATCCATGAATGGCAACACCGAACATCATGCCGGAACACGGCTAGGCCGCTTGGCGACATGGCTTTGTTCAGTGGGTGGTGACTAGCCACGGCCGAAGCCTACCACCAGTAGAGTTGTCACCTAGTTGGCACCACCCAGGGTCACGTGTAGGGTATCTCGAGGGTATTTAATTCTCCTACGGACGAAGGTGACTCGACCCCAAAAGTTAATAAATTGTACGGTACATTAAACAGCGTAGCTTACTTTGGGACCGTATAGTTGGTGCGTTCGTCTGACGATATTATTGTAGTTATTTATACTGCGATTCGAAGTAAATTTAAAAGTTATTCATGGTAGCTCATTGATTGTATCAGTTCTCGTTTCAACTAGTCGAGTCCAACAAGCCGAGTTAATCCGAATAACAACCCGAGGGTTGCCGACTATGGCGTTTATAACAGCGACTCAGCAACAGTTTATAACAGCACAGATAACGTATACAATATTTTTTAAACAATCTTAAAAAAAAATACTACGATTTCTTACATTTACGCGAATACTACACATTAAAATAAAACTAATCTTACGGATTTTATCGCGCAAGCAACAACTAAATATGAGGGTACCGCAGTTCAAACTATGACACTAGGACGTCAACCACCTCAGTCCTCCCGTGACCATGGTTGCTGTAAAGCAGCCGAAACGTCGGGAACGTAAAAAACGTCCGTAAGAAAAAATCCGTAGGATTAGTTTTATTTCAAAATACTACGAGGTTTGCAGTTGATTTGATAAATTTAATGTATTCAAACAATGTTGAATACACTATCCCCGAATTTATAGACGTTTTATAACACTATCAAACATCATATAATACTGCGCAGCAGAGTTTTGCTTTACGCAGTACTATATGACGTTTAATAAAGTTTTACAACGTCTATAAATTGTGAAGTATATGTTTTGCAAAACAAATGATTCATCTGAGGTTTAAAGTAAGTCCTTGTTTGTTTTTATGAATAACAAACGTATATATCTTATTTGATATAGTTTCCGCGAGAGACAACTTCTTGGAGACAAACCCACCGGGAGTAACCGCGATTTGACGTCACAGTAGGTGCGGTCAAGTCGAGGATAAGGGCTCAACACTGTCAACACAATTGCATAGGCAAGTGTATGTAGTTTTCACTTATAGGCCCGCCACACACTCCCACCACTGCTGCCCCTGTAAGCCAGGATCTACAGTGGTGTGCCATGACGACCCTCGGCGAGTCCCGGGATAAAGTTACTTGTCTTGGAACCCGCACGAAATTAATCGAAAGATAAAAATAGGAGGAGTTGGAAGAATATTATCTACTTCCCTCTATTGCAAAGCGGGACATAAAAAAGATCCGGTAGACAAATTTCCACAGAAGCAAGACTCTTACAGCTGGACTAAATCTAGGTGTAGGGCACCACGGATAGTTTAAATACTAATTGGTTCTAAACTTGTGAGCTGATTAAACTTGGTTCCAGCAATAGGTATGGCAAAAACGCTTGAACGCACGGAAGTTGTCCCTGGTTTCCACAAGGTCTGTGTAGTATACCACTCCAGAAGTTACTTGCAAACTATTAAGTACTAGCTCTGTCTGTCTGTCTGTTTGTTCCGGCTAATCTCTGAAATGGCTGGACCGATTTTGACGGGACTTTCACTGGCAGATAGCTGATGTAACAAGGAGTAACTTAGGCTACTTTTATTTAGAAAAAAAAATAGGATCTCACGAAAAAAAATTAAAACCAATGTTGCAGCGCAGCGCCTGATTAAGTTTGATAGCAACAACCTGCAATGCGTCCCGCGGGCTCAGAATTGGCGAGCAGGCTGTTGTCAACGGTTGTCTTTGTTAAATACCACGCGGACGAAGTCGCGGGCAACAGCTAGTTATACATAATATCACCCTGTAGTTATATTATAGGTTTGCCGGCAAAGGGTAGATCTCCCAGCCAGGCGGGTGGTACGGCTGGCGGGGCGGCCGCTGTACCCCGGCGGCTATTGTCGGGATCTTGTATATATGTTACATGCTCTGAAAACTCTCATAGCGCGTTTCAGGATTGTATTGAGTATTTTCTATTCTTCCGAATGGGTCTGCAGCACTGTCTGTTTAGCTCGTGGCGAAGTTAAAGAGGTCGCTACATAGGTATTACTTGTTTTATACTCAGAGATGCCGAAATAGACTATTGCACGTGAGTATATATTTCCAAAATGTCTAGGGACTGATAACTAGAACTGAACTTATTACTTATCAATGATTTACATATAAATGTATGTTTCGGTTTTAAATTTAAATACCTCCGAGTAGTATTTAATCGATCTAGGCGGAGGTTAATGAATTCTAGTCGATAGTTCTCGGGGAAATGTTTTTTTCGAAATTACCGAACAGGGCTGGATTAAGCCAGCGCGGGGCCTGTTGCAAATGCGTGCGGCCTTTCGCAAATGCGTGCGGCCTGTCGCAAATGCGTGCGGCCTGTAGTAAATCCGTGTGGCCTGTACCAAACGCGCGGGCCTGTAACAATTGTGCGGGGCCTGTATAACGACTACGTTTTTTCATTGGACGGCAGGTGGTATACCATCTATTATACCAACTAGTTGTCCTGATGAACATCGTGCCTCAGAATCAAATGTATGAGAAAACAAATGTTTTTACTCTTTTTTTTTCATGTTTTAATAGTGTAGCGACCTCTTCAACCTCGCCACAAGATTCACAGATTGCGCTGCAGAAGACATTCAGAACAAGTGACAACTCTCCATACTATCCTGCAACGCGCTATGAGAGTTTTCGGAGCACTTAACATATATACAAGATCCCGGCAACAACCGTCGGGGTACAGCGGCCGCCCCGCCAGGCGTACCACCCGCCTGGCTGGAAGATCTTCCCCTTTCCGCTAAAAAAGTTATTCTACTATTCGGGATGGAGGCAAATCGAAAAAAACTAAGATCATAACTATCGGCCCACCCGTTCTCGAGTTATAAATGGTGTAACTAACACGACTTCGTTTTATTATTTATAAGAATTACAGGAAATGACAAGGAGTTGATTATTGTTATTAAATATTAATAAATTCATTGAGAAGTGCCTAAGACTTACTTACTACGAATCGACTATGTGGTTTTGGGATTTTCCTGCTGATATACTAAAAGGAAACATTGCGCGATCATACATTAAAACCTTGTATTTCATCTTGACAAGAAGCGCTATGTCTCTTCGGTCTAGATGTCTATAGTGCTGGGTTCCATTACTGGTATTCTTAATGGGATTATAATTGGGGCATGTTATCCAATAGCTTAAATTTTATCGTGTCAATTTGTAATTATTTACTTAGTTCTTCTTCTTTCTTTACGAAATGAAATGCGATGAGATAAAATGGATATGAATATGGCCTCACCCGCAACTTAGCGGTTATTTCGCCAATGTCAAGTAATTAATAGCAATAACACATTCAATAAATACACATTATAAATAAAATAATGGATGTGACAAATGGTGATATGAAAATGGCGTCCAACCATTTACTTAGTAAATGGTGCCTTGCCGTAACATTACAATTTATTAACAACTAGCTGCGCCCGGCGGTGTTACCCGCGATAAAAAGTATGAAAAATTAAAACATCTATACCACGGGAACCATACATTTTACCAGGATAAAAAGTAGCCTATGTGCTATTCCAGACTATAATCTATCTCTGTGCCAAATTTCATCCAGATCCGTTCAGCCGTTCGGGCGTGAAAGAGTAACAAACATCCATCCATCTATCCATCCATCCATCCATCCATCCAAACTTTCACATTTATAATATTAGTATAGATGACATTGACAAAATTCTCCCGAACTTCGTCTTCTTTTTTTTAGTTTGGCAATCGGCTAAAAAATATTCGTAGTTTTGCCAGCTTCGAGTATTTCTTGATAATTGTTATAAAATTATACGACCCCTGATGATAATGAGGATGATGAAATTAATCCCCCTACAGTAAAGCTGTGGATACTTTACTGAACATTTACCGGACATTTTGGGAGAACTTGAAAAGTCAAGTTATACTATTTTACTTAAATTTCCTTCACTCGTGCACGTTTATGAACACAGAGTGATTAATATCCCAATATTATGAATAATAAATATCGCCAGACGAACACACCAACTATACGGTACCACACTAAGCAACGCTTGTATTATGGGTACCGTACAATGGACTGGGGGCGAGCCCAGTATATATTACTTATATAGATATTGAATATCCATGACTTGGGTACAAACATTCGTGCTCATCACACAAAGTATGTCCTCACCAGGATTCAAACCCGGGACCCTCGGCACAGAAAGCAGGGTCACTACCAACTGCGCTAATCCGGCAGTCAAACACATTATATATATCAAAGATACATGTTTTTCCGAAAATAAAACTAAATTTACAACTTCGCGGTTCAACTACCCGCCCAAAAAATCTTCGGAACTTCCTTTAAACTTAACAATGCCAAAAACACAAACACTTTTTTTTTAATGACTTCACGAATTCGACCGTTATAATTGCCTTCGGACTGACAGAGAATGTATGTTCGTCATAAAAGTACGTCGCTCTCATTAATTAGTCATTCATTTTTAATGTTCACCACCCCCAGCTACATTAGACGGAGTATTTCCCCATTGCATTACGCACGAATATACTTACACTTCATTGAAAAATAAACCATATTTTCCGATGCTCGATCGAAGCCGCCTCAGTGGAATCAGTAGCGCGAACACTCGCGGACTGCACAGCCGTCGCGGTAAACCTCCGGGGAAATAAACGCGGCGGGAAATCAAAGTGACAGCTGACAGTTTTATTTTTTTTGTTTATTGTTTTCTTAATAATTATTAAAAATGAAAGGTCAATGTAAACGCTTCGTGAGCCACAAGGGAAATGCGTATGAGACACACATACAGCCTAAACAACACGATGAGAACATAGGATTTCTGGATCTGGTGAGTAAATTAATTTTATTTTTTTAATTGTTTTATTTGTCACTGGTAAAATTACGTTTTTTTTTGTTTAAGTTTTCTTCCATTTACAACTGGCAATCCGAAGCACTTTTCTAAAATGTATAACGCCTTTTAAAAACAAAGGTCACAAGCTTTTATTGTCTAATAATAAGATCATAGAACAAGCTGGACATCCCGGACTAACATTATTACTTCTGTATAATTTATAAAATTAAAACAAGAATCTCGTATAAACCGCGTCTGCTGGTCATTAATCTTCATTTGTGATGCTCTGATAATTTTATATCTGCATACTTATATCCACGTATTTATAATCTAACCTGTCTCGAGCACAAGTATACAAAAAAAAGATCAAAATGTCGCTGGCTAAATGTATAGCAAAAAAAAATGCCGATTTGTTTTTTAAAGGCAACGCTTTTAAACTATACGCAATCAGCAAAGTTTGAATGTTATGTGTGCATGATTAAAGTATACTACGCAAGTGGATATGGTTTTTTGCTTCAATATTTTGTTAACGACATAATTTGGATTAAGAAAATATTTTTTTTATTATATCTGTGTTTTTGAAAGTTGTGTAAAGTCCGACAACCCGCACTGGGCCAGCTTAGTGGACTACTGGTTAAATTACCCTAGCATTGAGGGGGAGGGTGCTTGGTGTAATGGCAATAGGCTCGCCCCCTATAACATTGACCCCTATGACATTTGGGGTCGAGTCACCTTCGTCCGTAGGAGAATTAAGTACCCTAGAGATACCCTACACGTGACCCTGGGTGGTGCCAACTAGGTGACAACTCTACTGGTGGTAGGCTTCGGCCGTGGTTAGTCACCACCCACTGAACAAAGTCATGTCGCCAAGCGGCCTAGCCGTGTTCCGGCATGATGTTCGGTGCTGCCATCCATGGATGGCGGGTCAGATCAGTTGCGCTGCATGTGCCTATTGAATGTATCGTCTCGATCTACTGCCGCCTTCCTACCTAGGCAAGTATGCTCAATCGTAGATCTCATCGTCACTTACCATCAGGTGAGATCGAGATCAAATACTTGCCTATAATGTATTAAAAAAAAAAAAAAAAAAACATTGGGATCAAATACCATCGGCAAACCGGTGGGTGCTCTATCCATTAGCAGGATCAAATTTTAAAAAGACACCATCTATCTAAAACAATTTCTACCCCAAATGAATCTGACACTTTTAAAAATTAATAGTTACAAACCCAAAAAAATAAAAAAAGTGCGCCTCTGCCTACCCCAAGGATTATATCAGGCGTGATAGTGTTAAGACATTAGTTATTGTTAATATTCATGTATCGCGCATCTCTAAGAACCGTCTCAACAAATTATTAGATAAATACCAAACAAGCAAACGCGTTGAAATCTAATGAATCGTTTTAGAGCTATAGACATTCCATAGCTATAATTGATAGAACCAGGCGATACTTGGCGGGAATCCATTGTTAAACAAATGGGGGAAGAGGGACCCACCACTGACCCTTGGCTTGCCAACTTTTCCAATTATAAACCAAACAAGTTGATCGATGATTAAAGAAGCCAGCAACACCGAACTCCTCTAAGATGCTAGTCGAGAAACTGTCTATCACGAGAGACGGGACCCCAAATAAAATGCAAATCTCCGCGAAACGACCATAGCTGTCAAACAACTTTATTGCTTTTTTTATTCGGCTCCAAAATAGATTCACTTTTGCTAGTAAAATAACTTGCTTATTGCGTAAGCATAGTTCCCCTGGTATTAATGGTGATATAAATGACGTTCTCTTCTGAGAATTTCACCAGACATCTTTGGAGCAGTTGTAGAGTCAAATTATAACTTGTTTTTTTTATTTCCTTCACTCGTGCACGTTTAGTGAACACGCGATGGTTACTATCAATAACATAATAATAATAACAGCCCTTTTTAAAGTTCCACTTTTAGGCACGTGCCTCCAATAAATGCGAGGGGGATTAGGCCTTAGTCCACCACGCTGGGCAAGTGAGGGTTTGCGGACTTTACATGTCTTTTCAATAATTATTCAATATTATTTATCAAAGAATCCCATCTGTTGGAAAAAAAAACATTCTTCATCAGTTCCACTTCAGCAAATTATACTTTTCGAATGCAAAAGCTTTATTTGTTGGTGTAAATACTAAAATCACTATATTGGCTATAATATTGGAGGATTTCTCTCAATTCCTCATAGATCCCAACATCAGAACTAAATTTTGAAAAAATTGGGACCAATCTGGAAGTATATCCTTTCAGACAATAAAAAAAATTCCAAATCGGTTCATAAATGACGGAGATCTGAGGTAACAAACATGAAAAAACAACCAAATTGAGAACCACCTCCTTTTTGAAGTCAGTTAAAAATATAATTACAGCTTCCCGCTATTTGGGATGCGTGGGAGGTTAAAAAAAGGCTACTATAACGAACAAGAACCTTTTTTTTACTAATAAAACACATCACAGCATCAGCTGGCCTGCATCCGCCATATTTGTTTATTTGTTAACGCGTTAGGGTCGGTATACACGACGACGCTTGAAATGCAACATCAGATCCTTGACACTAGACACTTGACACTTGACACCAGACATTTGACATTTACACCAGACACTTGACACTAGACACTAGACGCTATAGGCCGAGCGCCGAAGTGTGTACTATTGTGACACCAAGTATATCTCTTTTTCTTTCTTTACGAAATGAGATGCGATGAAATAACATGGATATGAATATGGCCTCACCCACAACTTAGCGGGTATTTTGCCAATGTCAAGTAATTAATAGCAATAATTTTAATTTTGAAGAGAAAGAAGAAAAATGATTTCATCTGCGAATTTCAAAAACATTGCATCTATACATATAAATAAAATTGGAGTGTCTGTTTGTAATATTAAAATAACCGCTTTTTATTAAGTGCATTTGGATGTATACACGTTACCTATACCGAAACAACATTTTTTACAATTTTTGTCTGTCTGTCTGTCTGTCTGTTTGTTCCGGCTAATCTCTGAAATGGCTGGACCGATTTTGACGGGACTTTCACAGCTAGATAGCTGGCAGCTAGGCAGATAGCTGATGTAACAAGGAGTAACTTAGGCTACTTTTATTTTAGAAAAAAAAAAATAGGATCTCACGAAAAAAAATTAAAACCAATGTTGCAGCGCAGCGCCTGATTAAGTTTGATAGCAACAACCTGCAATGCGTCCCGCGGGCTCAGAATGGGCGAGCAGGCTGTTGTCAACGGTTGTTTTTGTTAAATGCCACGCGGACGAAGTCGCGGGCAACAGCTAGTAGATAATAAAGCCAGACGGCGCGGCGTGCTGTAACATAATATTAAAAACATAGACGCACCTTTTTTTAATGGCTCTACGTTTCTTTGTTGAGCGATAATTTGACCGTGTACTTTTAGAAGAATTTAGAAGAATCCATATCATCTTGTAATGTCGTATTAATATACTATTAATGACACCCAATTATGATTCAGAGCCATTAACATCAGGGAATCCCTGCTGGCCGGCGCGCGCGGCGAGCGATGTGGGGGTTCCTTACTAACCATTTACCTGTTAGAATCTAACAGGTAAACTATACAGTTATGAACGAGGAAAATCTTTATGGAGATTAGATTACTTCAGATTTGTATGGCGGACTGGTTTTCGTATACAGGACAGGATTCAGAATTCAGAATTCAGGATTCAGAATGGGCATTTAGCGGAAAAGGGAAGATCTTCCAGCCAGGCGGATGGTATGCCTGGCGGGGCGGCCGCTATGCCCCGACGGTTATTGTCGGGATCTCGTATATATGTTACTTGCTCCGAAAACTCTTATAGCGCGATTCAGGATTGTGACGTCAATTGTCTATTGTTCTGAATGCGTCTGCAGCGCCATCTTTGTAGCTTGTGGTGCGGTTGAAGTGGTCGCTACAGGCATACTAAGCCTGCGTTTCTTTTAGCATATTTGTAATAATTATATGCAATCTAAAGCTATATAAAGAACATTATATTATTATACAAATGTAAATTCAAAGTAGAGTATAGAAAAGCTATTTCATATTTACAAAAAGTGTAAAAATTTGGCCCATGCGGCAGCGTGCCCAAGATGGTGGCCGCATTTCCTCGCTGAATAACCAATCAGCTACTCGCTGAGCGAGGAAATGCCCGGCCCTTAGGTCGCCGGTTGCGTCGACCAATCTTTTTTAGGTATTTGTTAAGCGATAAAAAAAATATCAAATTTGGCTATGGTGAAGTACTTATCTAACTGGCAGTCGATATAATCCAATTATAAGTAGTTACCAATTATTGGTAGCTTTGTGACATAAAAAAGATATCTAATGGCAACCCCGCCTACCTTAGATTAAGAATACAGATGAATAAAAAAAGATTCCCAAGTATTTTAAGTTTTTTTTTTCAAGAATATTATCAGATTGGCAACACCGCTTCCGTTCGAGGTATCTATATATAAAAATCTTATTGTTTGTTTAGGTTTCCTTGTCGCCTTTCACCGCGCGTGCCTATTGTGTGTAGCTCTGGGAAATAGAATTGACCTTTTTTGAAGCAATGACCAATAAATGGTGTCCTGTGTGCCTTACATTTAGCAAGAGTGATTCCGGTATAAATAATGTCTGTGCGGCGTGCATTTAGAGGGAGTGTTCCCGGTATAAATAACGTCCCGTGTGGCTTAGGGGTGCTATTCCCGGTAGAATAGAAATGGCCGGTATAAAGGCCAAGACTGACAGGTGAACGCGGTCTCCCAAGCACTCAACTGACGAGGCTAATATACCGCGATCTGATCCATCGACCACGTGCTACTAAGTCATGATCTTTTAGCTATCTCGTCATGACATGTCAAAACGTACTCGGATCCGTTCTTAAAAAAATATAGGTTAAGAATCTTGGATCAATAGACAACTTAATTATTATGTCATGGCTGACTAACGACTTATTTATAGCCGAGTTTCGTATTTATATATTTTACAATGACAAGCCGAGTGGTACAGTTGGTGTGACCCTGCCGACGGTCCCGGGTTCGAATCCTGGTAGGGCAAACATTGTGTGATGTGCTCGAATGTCTGTACCCGAGTCATGGATGTTTAGTATCTATACTAGTTGTCCCGGCGAAATCCGTACCGCCTCAGAATCAAATCTATGAATTATCTTTTGAGACAAATCATCATAAAAATCGGCCCACCCATTCTTGAGTTATGAATGGTGTAACTGACACAACTTTGTTTGATATATACCTATAGATAGATAGATGAAAATATCCTGGGATCGCTCCTAGTCCATGGTACGGTACTCATAGTAAGAGCGATGTTTCGTTTGGGACCGTACAGTTGTGGGCCACTCGTCTACCGCGGTAAATATTCATTTCCCACTGCGTGTTATAGGTAGTTAGTCATTTATAAACGTATGAAATGTACCGTGCACTGATAAAAATAATTATTTAAACATAATAATGATGAAAGTATAATGAGAGTAAGCAGTAATGATAGGTCGAAGCATATCCATAACTACATATACAGTGTGATTCAGAAAGTGTATGCTAAGCCTTGAAACTGCGCTTCTGAAGCGTTGTAGTATAATCATTGTATGAAGACAGAATTTTAATATTTGAATGGAAAAATTAAATGTGCCGAATAAAACGACAATTGTGTGATCTGTGAACGATTTTTTTTTATTGACGTAATTAAAGAATGCTTTAAAAAAAGCGCACCTTGAAGGCTTAATATGCCATATCTGAATCATTTTGTGCAGCTTGGGTGACCAGCACAGAGCTAACCGTATACTTTATAATTTACCGTATTTAGACATTTTGTATGGAGAATTGAAAAGCGCCTCTAGCGGACGGTATTTAAAACTTTCAGTTCTTTATACAAAATGTTTAAATACGGTAGACTATTGAGTATACGGTCAGCTTACGAATAATCTCTCACTTGACGTACCGGTAGGTTGTCGCCTGCCGGTATTTAGCCAGTTATCTCGTCCCGTTGGGACGAACTGTCTGTCTATGGGACGAGTTAACTAACGACCCCAGTCTGAAAGCACAGAAAACATAAAAATCTGCCGCCAGTCTGCATCTATACGATTCTACGGAGACAGTTTCAAATTAAGGTAGTTCTTTTTTTTTTGGTTGGCTACCAAATGGTGACATTTAAGCCAGTGTCGAGTGAAACATCTTCAGCGTCGATTTAACTATAAGTAATGATAATAAGGATGATGATTTGATGATGATGATGACGAAATGAATCCCCCACCCCTATCAGTGAAGCTGTAATAAAGCTGATATAATACTGGACATCTTAGAAGAACTTCAATAGTCAAGATATACAATTTCCTTCGCTCGTGCACGTTTATGAACACACAGCGGTTAATATCCCGCTAGCATTAAACATTTATATATCAGAGAAACACATTTTTTTAGATAATCAAACCAAATTGACAACTTCGCAGTTTAATTTCCCGCCAAAAAGTCTATGTTTGTAGTTAGTTATACCATAACTGTAGTCGAGGCGATGTGCCGTGGATATCCGACGGAACGGAACTACCAAACGTTAATGCAAACATTATACTTAGTTGGATTTTTTTACAATGTTTACTTTGCAAACATCGCTCACACAGAATACTTAAATACCTCCTACTGACACCACTGACAAAAATAGCAATAACTCAAGAATTAAAGCACCGATTTTAGTAAAACGATAACGGAACTAAAGCCTAATAAATAACTTTTCAGAATATTAAAAGTATATTGATATGGGTTTAGTAGTTTTCGAGATATTGATGGAAATAAAAGTACAAAAATGTTAACGGTTTGATCAAGGTTAAATGATAATCTTCGAATGAGCTTAATGACCTCCCCATTGATGTTTTAAGTTGAACTTGACTTGATAATGTGACCTAGCATTGAGTTAAGACATTACTTGGTCTGAAGTGTTTGTTTTTAATAATACTTTACCTAAGATTTTTATCCATTTCCGTTCGTGTCAAAATTAAAAGGTAGTGTTCCGCGAATAATACGACGCTGACGCCGAGGACATATGTATACTAGACATAATTAAGGCTAGATTGCGCCAATTACATGCCTAAACGACATACAATGTCATATATTGTGAATGTCACCGAAAAACGGCATGTAATCAAGCGTCTACTCAGGTACTCAGGTTTTGGGGTCGAGTCACCTTCGTCCGTAGGAGAATTAAGTACCCTCGAGATACCCTACACGTGACCCTGGGTGGTGCCAACCAGGTGACAACTCTACTGGTGGTAGGCTTCGGCCGTGGCTAGTCACCACCCACTGAACAAAGCCATGTCGCCAAGCGGCCTAGCCGTGTTCCGGCATGATGTTCGGTGTTGCCATTCCTGGATGACGGGTCAGATCAGCTACCCGATCTACTGCCGCCATCCTACCTAGGCAAGTATGCTCCATCGTAGATCTCATCGTCACTTACCATCAGGTGAGATCGAGATCAAATACTTGCCTATAATGTATAAAAAAAAAAAAAAAAAAAGGTACAGGATGATTCCGAAAGGGTATACTAACCTTGGAACCTGCCCTTCTTTAACATTAAGTGAATTCACAATTTCTGTACGTAAATTAAAAAAAAAAGTTTCGACTAGTATCCGAATGGATTTGATTAGAAAATTTCTCGTTTTGACCATTCTTCATGACCAAATCGAAGATTCGCTACGACTTCGCAAGCGAATGCTTCGCTTCGACTATTCGCTGTGTTCACATAGTACATTTCAGAATGCAAGTATCAATTAATAACCGAATCGGTTGATACAAGATTTAAGGTTGTAAATCAGAGGGCGAGTTTAGTATAGCATATCTGAATCACTCTGTCAAGTCGGCCATGAATGTCGATTATCAGTGTGGACAACAATTTTAAATATGATTTGGAAAGGTCCAAGTTCAAAACTAAAATAGACCTTGTCTTTTGGTGAAGTGCAAATAATGTTAGATCAAATTAATTTCTTTGCCCACTTTACAATAGAAGCGGACTAACGTCAAAGGTGTCGGAGATGGGAATCGAATCTGAGACCTGTAATATTAGAAGGGTTCGACCTATTTGGCTGGGGACTGGATGTAAAGGCTCTGCCGGTTTCCCAGTCCCCCTCCTCATAGACGATGCGGTAGTGCCGGGGGGGTTTTAGCCGGTAGGAGTCCGGCATAACCCGCGCCGCGCCCCCGCGCGGCCGGGTATCCATGAGGATTTCCCCCCCGAAAACAAAAAAAAACAAAAAAAAAAAAGGTGTGCCTAGCACGAATGTTTGTGCCCGAGTCATGGGTCTTTGCTTATTATTATATATATGAGGTCGCCCCCAGTCCATTGTACGGTACCCATAATACCAGCGCTGCTTACAGTTTGGGACCATAAAATAGGTGTGTTTGTCCAGCGATATTATTATCTAATATCATTAAGGCTATGACCTGATTGAACCCAACACTTCAGTCTTAACTGTACCAAGAGCCGATGCCAGCAGGCTGTATCAATCGAAACATTTAAATTATGAATCATTCAGTGCGCACGCGCACCTTGAACTTGCCCGAGTGAACGCGACCGCGGCCGAACACGCACGACCTCTCTCCGCGCTCAGTGACGTAGCCACCTAGTATTGTATGGTGACGGAGCATTCCTCGGAACACCATATTGTTAATCGCCCCAGTTCCAATAAACTTATCTTAAGGTACCTAAAGACGAGCCAAATTATAAAAAAAAAACATAATTTAGTTAACCCAGGAGGAAAAAGTTCTCGGATAACTGGAACTAGGAATAGTTTTAATATACGATCGAATTTGGTACGGGCCGGACTACGGACATGAGCCGCTTCGTACCAAAGCTGTTCGTCTAGAGTAGTGGTACTCAACCTTTTATTCATAGGGCCCACAAATACGTGTTAGACGTAGTGCCGCAAAAAAAAATTAGATAATGATTTCTTAGGTTCTCGCTATTGTTACAAATTGAATTAAACAACTATGAACGGATTCATCGCGGCGCGGAAGTGGTATGTAGAACCTATATTTACTGAGCGCGCTCTTCATTTGAAATGAAAATGAAATGAAAAATGAAATGAAATGAAAAAAGTTTATTCGACATAGACACGAAGATACACAAATGGGTACATTTACATGAAAAAGTAGAAGTAAAGAACACACAAAGATACACAAATAGGCACATACATTAAAAAGTGAGGAACACAAAGTAGGTATTGTGGATCTCAGTGTGAGCTGTGCCGAAAGGCGTTTGGCTCAGCATGAGCTGGTGGGGAACGGATTCTCCTCCAGCGCTGATTTTCAGCCAAAGCCTCCTCAGTAGGACATTAATCATATCGCTTGGTAACCAAACTCAGACGCAATCGCAGATACACACAATAAATGTATAAAGTATAGAATAGAAATGAAAGTAATAGAATAGAAAGATACATATAACGTGCTGCATATTATGGTAATAAAAATAAATAAATAAAATAATTAATTAGGCACCAATGCCTGAGCGCAGACCGTTCTCACTTGCACGTACCTACCTACTTATATAGGTACATTTGTTGTATGTGCGCGAAATTCAAAATGGTTTAAAATAATGTAACACCAGATGGGCCGACCACAAAAGCCTCGCGGACCGCAGGTTGAGTATAGCTGGTCTAGAGAGTAGTCTGCCGTACGGAGGGGACCAAGTTCGATCGTCTATTAATACTATCAATGCTGTGCCAACGACCGTGATACGAATGTGGTACCACATTCCTTGCGAATACGCACGCGGAGCGGACGGCACAGGTGCATGAAGCCTCATGGAATTATGGGCTTTGTGTTGGTGTGGCCGAGTATGACCGACGACGCATGCGCGAGTTGTGTGACCGGTCTGTGCGCTATTCGCGACTAGACAGAGATGGGGCGTGCTATTTATTGTTTAAATTTAACGTAAGAATTACGAGCTTTTTCGAATAACTTCTTTTGTGTTTGCAAATACAAGCGATGACGATATTTATAACAAAGGTCGGGGAAATAAAAATAAATCTAGTCCTGAAGTATTTATTATTTTTAAACGATATTATTACCGCGTATAAACGTGGCCTATAACAATCAGGAATAATGTAGTTAGCTTCGTATATATTAGTGAAAGAATTTCGGAATCGGATCTGTGGATCCGAAGATTACTAGAGTACATCCGAACTCACAAACTATATATGTCTCTTTATAAGCAATATTATGATATATATCGGTATATTATATGTAGATTTATGGTTTTTATTGCATACATTTAGAACATTATGATAAGGGGTGATTCAAAAAGGGTATACTAAGCATTAAACTAGCGTTTCCTTAGCGAATCAATTTAAAAAAAAAAACAAAATTATTATCACGTTTAAAATTGCTCTATTAGTTTGGGTGCTGCAACACCACAGCAAACACACGGACAGACAAAGGCTTCAATCAACAAACAAACCGAGATGAAACAGACAGTGGTAAGGGTGGTTCCACAAGAGTTCCGTTTCACCTTTGCTGCTACAAATTACCGAAAGTATACAGTGTACCTACATCCTACCTTTCAAGAGGAAAAGGCGTTATTGAGAATTGCATTTCATAAATCTTGTTGGACGGGATTGTGGTACCCGTTCATCGCCCTCAACCGGTCCCTGTAGGGCTTCAGAGAACGAGATGGCGATACAACAATTAACAACGGTCGCATAGCGCTATCCCTTTCCGATTTAGCCGGAGCGTACCGTGCACACTTTCATCTATTTTTGTATATTAATACGTACCAGGGACAAAAGTCTGTTAACACAATGGACAGTATGGTTTTCTTTATGACAGTTTTCCCATTCTCATCGGTTCTGTACGTCAAGTGCGAGATTATTCGTAAGCTAACCGTATACTTTATAGTCGACCGTATTTAGACATTTTGTATGGAGAATGGAAAAGCGCCTCTAGCGGACGGTATTTAAAACTTTCAGTTCAAAACCACCGACACGGGATCCAGTAATTAATATAATTACATCCAAAACCAAGCGCCCCATTGCAAGACCTCGAGACACTGTGAGCACGTTCTGCGCAGATCGGACCGCAAGCAACAACTAAATATGAGGGTTCCCCAGTTCTTACTACCTTTGACACTAGGACGTCAAACACCTCAGTCCTCCCGTGACCATGGTTGCTGTAAAGCATCTGAATCGTCGGGAACATAAAAACATAATATACACGCGATAAAATCTGTAAAATAAAAGTTATTATCTAACATCCATTGATCAGGCTCGTTCATCGTGGACGGCAGGTAGCTGTCGACGGCGGCGACCTCATTGTCCTTTTAAATAAGATAAATTTATCGTCGACAGTTTGTAATGATGATTCACAGAAAACAATTCAGGTTGAATTTAATTGTGATTTAACATCTCGCGTGAACAATGGTACTAGCTCCGATATTTAGAATAGATAATTGTTCATTGAAATAAAACTAATCTTACGGATTTTATCGCGTTTATTATACTTTTTTACGTTCCCGACGACGTTTCGGCTGCTTTACAGCGACCACGGTCACACCGGCGGCGCGGCGCTCCACGAAGTCTGCAATCTGTGAAGATGTACAAGATCGCACCCGCCCTTATATCAGATTTGATAAGCCACAGATCTTATCTTTTTTAACACCATACCACAGACTTTATTTTTTTTAACTAACCCGGGCTCATTGATGGGAGGCCCGTGTCCAACAGTGAGACACTATAAGGGCTGGTCGGTTTTGGACTAGGTATATCCGTGACAAGTTTCAAAGCTCCGGCCAGTGGATTTTGAGATACAGGATAACCCAACACATTTCCCGGAATAAAAATTACCACCCAACACATTTCCCGGGACAAAATTACCACCCAACACATTTCCCGGGATAATAATTATACAGGCTGAATCAGAAAGCCTTGACGCCGCGTTTGTGATAATCATGTTAGGTCAGAGTATGTTTTTTTAGAAAGTCAACCAAACAACATGTTATTTGTTCAAATTTATATTCTCATTTTCATTAGAATTATTAAAGCCCTTTTATTTTTCTTTAATAATTACAATAACAATATAATTATTTAAAATATAATAGAACTACGACTTCCAAGGTTATTGGACCTATCATTATTGTATATAAAACAAAGTCATGTTAGTTACACATTTTATAACTCAGGAACTGGTGGGCTGATTTTTATGATCTTAGATTTTTTAATGGGTCTCTGCCCTGAATCGCAGAATAACAATTAAAACGTGGGAACAATTCATAATAAAAATAATAATAAAGATAATTCATTTTCTCATACATTTGGTTCTGAGGCGGTGCGAAGTTCGCCGGGACAGCTAGTTCTATATAAACTACTAGCTGTTGCCCGCGACTTCGTCCGCGTGGTATTTAACTAAGACAACTGTTGACAACAGCCTGCTCGCCCATTCTGAGCCCGCGGGACGCATTGCAGGTTGTTGCTATCAAACTTAATCAGGCGCTGCGCTGCAACATTGGTTTTAATTTTTTTTCGTGAGATCCTATTTTTTTTCTAAAATAAAAGTAGCCTAAGTTACTCCTTGTTACATCAGCTATCTGCCAGTGAAAGTCCCGTCAAAATCGGTCCAGCCATTTCAGAGATTAGCCGGAACAAACAGACAGACAGACAGACAGACAGACAGACAAAAATTGTAAAAAATGTTGTTTCGGTAACGTGTATACATCTAACTGCACTTAGTAAAAAGCGGTTATTTTAATATTACAAACAGACACTCCAATTTTATTTATATGTGTATAGAAGATGTATAGATGTAAACGCCATTATTTGAGTTTTTGTGAATGTTTACGGAGACGACCGTTCGAGCAAGACTGTCTGTCCACTTTCGACACATAAACATTTCCTTGTTCAAAAACAGGTATTACCCAAAACGTGTCTCACTCAATATTAAAGATTTGTTTGATTGTTTATGATATATTCGCAATAATATGCAAATTGATTCCGTTTCTTCTAACTGGACCCAACGACGTCATAGCTACACATATGCCCACGCAACACTTTACAAAATAATGTTAAATATTTTCCTTATACATGGTGTGACGCCATTGGGACCGCCCCTCCCTCCACACAGTACAAGAAAACGTGGCACAAGCTCAAGTTAGCAAATATTCATACCGTAGACTTTACCTACTGGTAAATATTCTGTGCTGTGGTATATTCAGCGTCGCTGGTCGTAGTTCGCTCTTTCAAAACATGTGTAGCGAAATCTCCAAACTCGCCACAGGCTTCACAGATGGCGCTGTAGACGACATTCAGAACAAATGACGATTCTCCATGCAATCCTGAAACGCGCTATGAGAGTTTTAGGAGAACGTAACATATATACAAGATCCCGACAATAACCATCGGGGCATAGCGGTCGCCCCGCCAGCCATACCACCCGCACGGCTGGAAGATCTTTCGCCTTTCCGCTAAACATGAGATGAGTTTATCAAAACTAACTGATTACACGCACGGTTCTGTTCGGAATATGAAAGAAACAACACGAGCAATGACTAAAATATACCGAGCCCTATCGAAAATAATTTACTTATATTGAGTGAATCTAGTATAATGAGAAAAAATTAAATGAAAAAAATAAATAAACGTTATAACTCAAAACCAATACCAAAGACTTTGTCTATGTCTGGGCTCTATACCAGGGGCTGAATTCTACTAATTTACAAACGCTTCAGTGGAGTGTCGATAGCGTGTCGATGGAACGATTTTAGACATTTGGTAGTCTACTAGTTTTTCAAGATCGCCACAGACATTCAACTGCCATAGAACTATTTCGTATTCTGTACTTCAGTCGTTTATCAATACAATGTAGCTAAGTAATGGTATTCTACTCGTTATCTGACGTTTCAAGCAGTCGACACACAACCATTGATACTGAGATGAGACTCCATCGAGACGACATTAAAGTTTTAGCAGAATAACCAATCTGTCACAGTCGTAATGGAAACTCAATAGTGTGTCGGTGGAATGGCAATCGTATGTAATTTTATTTAACTTAGCAGAATTGGGACCCAGCTGTCGAGGGGCCAGCTATGCTAGTGATCTCGGTATCTATGCGAGCTAAGACTTTGACATTTGCATCTTAAAACCTGAACGCGCCATCTTGAAACTGATAAGAGTGAAGAGCAACTAAAGTTTTAAAAAACTCGATAAAAAAGAACCGGTATCACGATGTTTCGGATACGTATTTAAGCAGATATAATATGTTTTACGATAATTATAGCTTTAGTTGTTCAGACGTTGGTACACAAAACTCTTCATCATTCTCTGTCAGATCGTCTGCCTCACATCATCCCGCGATCTAGAACACAACACAAAACTCATTCGCATTCACAAAATATAGTTTGAAAGTAGGTACTGACTTTCTAATCACGGGGGGAGGGGGGAATATACGTATTTTTATTATGTAGCTATACTAATATACATAAGATATTATAATTTCAAATAAAACTAATTTTAAGGATTTTATCGCGTTTATTTTATGTTTTTACATTCCCGACGATTCGGCTGCTTTACAGCGACCATGGTCACGGGAGGACTGGGGTGTTACACCTCCTAGTGTCATAGTTAGAACTGGGGTACCCCCATATTTATTTGTTGATTGGGGGAATGTAAAACATAAAATAAACGCTTTAAAATCCTTCAAATTAGTTGTTGAGTATAAGGCTTTTTTAAGAATTTCTTTAAACTTAGGTGATAATGTGAACACGACCTATCAGCATAGAGACATCGCAAGACTGTGCTCTTCTTCGGAATCTATACAATTCTCGTCACAATGCATCCTTCCTGCACTCAGTCATCAAGGCATGGTATTGGCATACTTTTCTGATACCGTACACACTGTGATTGGGCGCCAGGTTTATGAATCAGCGTTCAGAGAAGTGATTATCGAAGGCCGCGCTCGGGAATCCCAGTGGAAAGCTTCCTCTGATCGAATCCACTTTTATGAATACCCTTTTATTATTTAAAATAATGCTTGTGAACTCGTATGTTAATGGAACTTTTGTGTGTTTCCAGGAAGGTTATGCAATTTGAAAGTTAGTGGTTGTTTTTGGGTTTTAATTTATTTTATTTAAGTAGGCTGTTCAGTGCCGTTACAACGGACATGGTATTATCAGAACAATATTGCTCATAATATACTTTTAACGGAAATGGAAAGATCTCCCAGCCAGGCGGGTGGTATGGCTGGCGGGGCGGCCGCTATACCCCGACGGTTATTGTCGGGATCATGTTTATATGTTACGTGCTCCGAAAACTCTCATAGCGCGTTTCAGGATTGTATGGAGAATTGTCAATTGTTCTGAATGTCGTCAGCAGCGCCATCTGTGTAGCTTGTGGCGTCCACACTGAACTGCATAGAGTTTTGTTTCATCTTAGTCCTTAGTCTACGTAGTTTTTTATTCGTAATCTATACTCCGCGATTCAGCAGAGGTACCAATACTAATCTATAAATCCATGCTTTTGTAGCGCATTTTTAATCATCATTTTCTGTCTTGTTTCGATAATTTTGTTTCTAAAAAATGACAATTGTGATTTTAGGTTCATAAGTAAATATATATCTATACTCTATACATATAAATAAAATTGGAGTGTCTGTTTGTAATATTAAAATAACCGCTTTTTACTAAGTGCATTTGGATGTATACACGGTACCTATACCGAAACAACATTTTTTACAATTTTTGTCTGTCTGTCTGTCTGTCTGTTTGTTCCGGCTAATCTCTGAAATGGCTGGACCGATTTTGACGGGAATTTCAGTGGCAGATAGCTGATATAACAAGGAGTAACTTAGGCTACTTTTATTTTAGAAAAAAAAAATAGGATCACGAAAAAAAATTAAAACCAATGTTGCAGCGCAGCGCCTGATTAAGTTTGATAGCAACAACCTGCAATGCGTCCCGCGGCGCTGGGCGAGCAGGCTGTTGTCAACGGTTGTCTTTGTTAAATACCACGCGGACGAAGTCGCGGGCAACAGCTAGTATGTAAATATAACACACCAACTATACGGTTCCACACTAAGCAACGCTTGTATTGTGGGTACCTACAATGGGCTGGCGAACCCAGTATATAGTACTTACATAAACATACACACATAAGCATTTTGTTATTTTTTTATTGACATATTATTGAAATTATGATGACAAATGTGCTAAAGAAGCACACGTTCAAAGGTTTAGTATACCCTTTCTGAATTACGCCGTATACTCGAGGATTGAGTCCCAGCCGGCTCTTTGATTCTAGAAGAGACACAGTACACGTAGGTATTCTTGCAACGACAATTTTCCTTCCTCAAGTTTATTTACCGGTTTTATCTGCGACGCAGTATTGTCACATATTGTTTATTTATTATTGTTTACTTAGACACTGAAGTCGAGTAGGTAAAGTAATATCCACCGATTATTAACAGATACATGGAGTATCTAATAAAGTATGTTTTGTATTAGTAAATACATACTTAAATGTAGCTTACCGTACTACAACAAATAATTAACAATATCGATGTGTCATTGTCTGATTGTATTGTTTGAAAAAACAAAAGGGATTATAAATATTGCCAGACGAACTAACTATACGGTCCCATACTAAGCAACGCTTGTATTGTGGGTCGGGAGCGTTCAAGTGTTACGTACCACAATTTTTGGAGATCTTTGACGTTATAGATATTAAACATCCATGACTCGGGTACAAACATTCGTGCTCATCACACACAGTTTGTCTCTACCAATACTCGAACCTCTCACTACCAACTGCGCTAATCAGGTCGTCAATGGATGGATGGATTATATTCTTCTTACTTGTACGAGTATAATTTGTTCCTACAGCTGTTGCCTGATTGTATTCATTGCGATATAGAAATAATACCTATATAACTACATAATATGTCAAAGATGGGCTAAATAAGTCAGTCAGTTCAGTCAGTTTTTGGGGTCGAGTCACCTTCGTCCGTAGGAGAATTAAGTACCCTCGAGATACCCTACACGTGACCCTGGGTGGTGCCAACCAGGTGACAACTCTACTGGTGGTAGGCTTCGGCCGTGGCTAGTCACCACCCACTGAACAAAGCCATGTCGCCAAGCGGCCTAGCCGTGTTCCGGCATGATGTTCGGTGTTGCCATTAATGGATGGCGGGTCAGATCAGTTGCGCTGCATGTGCCTAGTGAATGTAGCGTCTCGATCTACTGCCGCCTTCCTACCTAGGCAAGTATGCTCCATCGTAGATCTCATCGTCACTTACCATCAGGTGAGATCGAGATCAAATACTTGCCTATAATGTACAAAAAAAAAAAAAAAAAGTCAAAACCTACAAACTACTAATAGTAATTAATCTAACAGTAAGTACTCAAGTCTATATTTTGATTTATGATTAAGTATATTAGGTATATAGATACAGCAAGGGTACACTAACCTTGCGCCTGCGCTGCTTTAACGCATTTGTAATTGATTTGTAATCATTATATGAGAAGTCGGAATTCAGAAGTTTTTATTTATAAAAATTTTTCACTGTTGGGAACAGACTTTTTTTTAAATCGTCACATCGTAATTGTGACTTCACGTAATGATTTCAAATATGCTAAAGAACGCAGCTTTGGAGGCTAGTATACCCTTTCCAATTACCCTGTATATATAATACGCTGTGACCATTATGGGTCGAGTAGCAAAGTAAAATTGATGGACTACTTTTTTTTTGACGAGCTGCTAAAGTCTGCCTGGCCGTTCCTACATTGTTCTCACACACCTATAACGATGTACTGCTCAAAAATTTAAAAGATCTTTTTAAAAAGTGCAACCATGGAGTTTCTCGCGCGTTCTTCTCCATAGGAACGGCATTCCGAACGGGTGGTGAAGTAGTAGCATAGTGTTTTGTAACTATTTTGACGATTCATAAGTACTGTACTTAATGGTTTACATGAATAAAAAATATTCTGATTCTGGTCGTGCGGGCGAAGCTGCGGGCAAAAGCTATAGTATTTATTAATAGATTAATCAACAAACTTATATAGAGCTGACGTTATTTTGCGGTTCGTCACTCGTTCACCGTTTAGTAGATACTTATCGGGGACTTGAGGAGTGACACTTAAGGAGTTATTCGTTTGAAGTGTCAGGCAGGTAAAGCCCCAACTCTGCTCACATAATAGACCATAATCGAGTTACAATAGCAACACTTATTAACCGACCAAAAAGGAGGAGGTTCTCAATTCAGTTGTATTCGTATCGCCAGACGAACACAGCAACTATACGGTCCCACACTAAGCAACGCATGTATTACGGGTACCGTACAATGGACTGGGGGCGAACCAAGAATATAATACTTATATGTATTGATATTGAACATCCATGACTCGGGCACAAAGTGTGTCCCTACCAGGATTCGAACCCGGGCCCTTCGGCGCAGAAGGCAGGGTACCAATTGAGCTAATTAGGTCGTTACCTAACCTGTTCTGTTCGTCTGTTCGCGCATCACTGGAAATCTACTAGACAGATTTTCATGAAATTTGTTATGACGATTTTATAATCGTCACAACAAATTTCATCAAAATCTTAAATTCAATTTTAAGATCAACATCATATTTCCATTTGGCAACATCTTTTATTTTATTTATTACCGTATCATTTGAATGGCATCACTTCAAAGAAATTAGTCTCCAAACCTATCATGGCCTTGTATTTAACATTCTATTATAAATGGGTGCACTGTGAGCTCATCACTAAGATGGCTTCCTATAATAATAATACCAGCCCTTTTTAATGTCCCACTGCTGGGCACGGGCCTCCCAATAATGAGACGGGGATTAGGCCATCGTCCACCACGCTGGCCCAGTGCGGGTTGGCGGACTTCACACTTTCGAGGGGTTCTCTCAGACATGCAGGTTTCCTCGCGATGTTTTCCTTCACCGTTTATGGCTTCCTATTTTAATTTAATTACCTAGAATGGTAGTGCTTGCGGATTATTTTCTTGTATTGCGACTGAGGTGAAGATGCCTTCTCGCCCGGGAGTGTATATTATAAAAACATCTTTCTTAAATATTGATGACGACCTCATATGCGATGACCCTGCTTTCTGTGCTAAGGCTCCCGGGTTCGTATCCTAATTGGAACAAACTTTGTGTGATGAGCACGAATGTTTGTACCCGAGTCATGGATGTTTAATATCTATATAAGTATTATATACTGGGTTCGCCCTCAGTCCAGTGTACGGTACCCGTAATACAAGCGTTGCTTAGTGTGGGACCGTAGGTGATCGTCTGGTTATATTATTATTTATTACTTAAATATTGAGTTACTCGCCGGCTCTTCTTATTGGAACCGGTATTCCGAACCGGTAGTGGATTCTGATTATTCAAAAGTGCTGTTTTGGTGTACCTACATGAATAATTTAATTTGTTTCAACAAAAATTAGTTCTAAAACCGTGTGCATGGAGGTGACTACACCCAACCAATAGCAAACGAGCACTTCCTATTAGATTGAGTAAAAAGAATTTTCAAAATCGGTACATAACTAACGGAGATCTGAGGTAATCAACATAAAAAAAATACAACCGAATTTAGAACCTCCTTCTTTTGCAAGTCGGTTAAAACTATGTTGTAAATGTAGTCAAAGCTGGTACATTCCTAACACCGCTGTACCTCACGTGCGAGGTTATTTGTAAGCTAACTGTATAGTTTACGTATACAATGTACAACACAATGTATGGCAAATTAAACAGCGCCTCTAGCGGACAATATTTAAAACTTTGCTCCATACAATGTGTCTAAATACGTAGACTATGAAGTATACGGTTAGCTTACGTATAATCTCGCGCTTAACGTACTGATCTACTAATCTATCTATTCAGAACATCGGCCATTTATATTTCTAATGTTATTTTTATAATTGCATAAGCTCTATAAAAGTGAGTAGGAACGCGTTTACAATGTTTATCAGCTTATATTTAACGCAAGTGACTGTTAATTAACCACACTCCGCTATTATCGTGAAACTAATTTTATCAAATACCTATGAGACTACCTACTTACAATTTTCCTCGCGAATGTACCGGCGCGCGGCGCGTTCCTGAGGATTTTGTATGGATTCTTAAATGTGTCATAGCGGTGGGCTGGTCGAGGAGCCTCGCTCAGTCGCGTACGTCCCTCTCGCCCCATCCGTGTTGTATCTGTGACTTGTCTCCTTGTATGCGTAACTTTGCGTAAACTAATTAATTTGTTATATTCACGCGAATACTACACATTGAAATAAAACTAATTTTACAGATTCCCGTTCCCGACGTTTCGGCTGATTTACAACAACCATGGTCACGGGAGGATTGAGGTGGTTGACGTCCTAGTGTCATAGTTAGAACTGGGGTGCCGTCATATGTAGTGTTTGTTTGTTAATCCGTAAAATTAGTTTTATTTCAATAAACTGATTAAAATAAAATAATATTAGCCCCTATTTTATGTCCCACTGTTGGACATGACCCTACCCTCAATGGGATTAGGCCACCATGCTGGCCCAGCGCGGGTTGGCGGACTTCACACATCTTTCGAGAGGTTCCCTCAGACATGCAGGTTTCCTCACGATGTTTCCATTCACGTTTAGCAAGTGATAATCGTGGTTGAATATGAAATCCAGATATGCCAAAAGTGCGAGCCGGGGTTTGAGCCTGCCACTCTCGTTGCCGAAGCGAGCGTTCTACCAATTCGGCTATCACTGTTTAATTAGGTAAATAAACATTCGTGCTCGTCACACAAAGTTTGCCCCTACCGAGATTTGAACCTGATACCTTCGGTCCAAAAGGCCGGTGGGCTATAGCCAACTGTGTTTATTGGATCTTGAAATTAATCATTATGCACAATGACACCAATATTTATTTTGTATATCCCGGTAACGGAACTAACTGAATCATAGTATTTATAATAGTGTTACATTAGTGTTGAACTGAGAACCTCCTTTTCTTTTGCCAACGGTTAAAAGTCTAATGTGGCACCCATTGTCTATGGTTTAACGTAACCCTCTTGGAATGTTGGACAGGAAATGACGTAACTATTAAATATTTTCCATTAACTCATTATAATAATCAGCCTTGACATTGCGTCAAGACTGTATTGTAGACAATAGCACAGATTAAATAATGTTTTGAGAATAGCAAGTAAGTACCGTACTCGCGGTCAACAAGGCGATGGGTTCGCGTGCGCTAATTGGAAAATGGAATGTGAATAATATTATCCAATCAGAAATCACGATATCGTAAGATTATTTTATTTTCTTTAGAAATATAATGAAGGTAATTCCGTGGTATGACTAATAAATTGATAAGTAGAAAAAAAACCTCGGTAAGTATATTGACGAGTTTGTGGTAGTTATAAGTAGGTTAGTTACCTATAGTTTAAGTAGAAAAAACTATATTAAAAAAAACTGTCTTCAAAAATCTAGAAAGCAAACAATAATCTTATCTTCAAATCTACCTAGTCGTTGGTGCACAACAAAAATGGGACCAATCTGGATTTTTATCATTAAAAAAAATCCAAATTGATTCATAAATGACGGAGTTCTGAGGTAACAAACATAAGAAAGTACACTCGAATTGAGAACCTCCTCCTTTATTTGAAGTCGGTTAAAAATATCGTTGATCGACAAAGCCGCGAACTGAACCTAAACGAATGGCAATTTTCACACATTCGCAAATGCGAATATTTCTCATTCATATTCGCGAATGCGAATATTTCTCATTCATATTCGCGAATGCGAATATTTCTCATTCATATTCGCGAATCCGAATATTTCTCATTCATATTCGCGAATGCGAATATTTCTCATTCATATTCGCGAATGCGAATGTCGACATTTCAAACCTGCAGTCATTTTCTAGGCTCGTGATAGTCGCAACTACACGCGCATACACACGTATACAATTACTTACCAATTACGTATTATGAGCTCTTATTTCCAGTCAGTACTAAACTGCCTGACCATTTTACTCAACAATACACACAAAGGTATACTTATCCTTATAAAAATCTATTTCGTCTCCAAACGCGTTCGATCAAAATTAAAATCCCAAACTGAGATACAGATGGCAACCGTTCAGGCCGAGGAGTGAATCTCTTAGAAACGAGAGTTGGCAATACGCCCCCTGATCAGTAATAATTTCACAACTGTCTGATCAGAAATAGATATGTTTATTTTTTAGCAAGTTATCTAACGTTAATACTTTTTTGTGCGAACAGCATTGCGAATGCGAATCGCAAAAGTGTTGCGAATATTCGCTAATGCGAATGGAAATATTCGTTACGTGACTAGTCTATACATTGCATCTCACTATGGCACAGGTGTTTACTTTACATAAATAACGTGGAACTGGTTGTTTATTGCACTTACCTACCTACTATAAAACGATAACATTCTGATTCAATTTTATTTGCTTGTTATATTATTTTCCTATAGTTAGTTGCATCCGACAGCCTGCAGTACTTAGACGCTGTAGCAATATTAGCGTAAAGTATTTTAAGGGCTCGATTAGTAGATCACAATGATCACATTCCTATAAAAATACATGTAAATAGAAACATTAGATCTAAAAATATTTCACCCACCACGTACTAAGTGCGCAACGAAGACGGTTAAAAATGTCCTCCTACGTCAAAAAATGCGTGCGTATACTTTATTAAGAATTACACACGACATTTATTAAGGTACTGTTCCATTGCTGCGCTTGCCGTGAAGGGTATAGGACGCATTTTGACGACCCATTTAGCGCAGTTATTTGTGTTCCTGCTTCCCCACCGTCCCCACGATCCCACTTACCGCTACTAACGTCATGTAGCTGCACCCCTGTGTACCGCTTAAATATCCTATGAGCTATGTAAACAATATCCACGCGTGTTGCAATACTATTCGAATATGTATTCGTTCGTAGCGTGTCGGTACGCAACAATGGAACGGCGCCTTTAAGCTTAGGCCACCTCAAGTTGACAATTCAAGCGATTCTCACGACATTGCCTCCGACATGGAGACTACGAGACGGTTGACCTTCCACATCAACAACATACCACCGAATTAATAAATATAGGGCTTGTAAAACATTTAAGGCGCCCATCGATAGGCTATAAAGGTCACATTCCCGAAATAAAATATCAAATTGATTGATTTCTTCTATATTTACGCGAATATGACACATTGAAATAAAACCTATTTTATTTCAATTATGGCTGCGTGCTTCCACCGACTTGGATCCAGTAATTAATATAATTAAATCCAAAACGAAGCGCACCATTGCAAGACCTCAAGACACTAAGCACTTTCTGCGTAGATCGGACCGCGAGCAACAACTAAATATGTTATTACTTATAATTAACTAGCTGTTGCCCGCGACTTCGTCCGCGTGGTATTTAACAAAGACAACCGTTGACAACAGCCTGCCCGCCCATTCTGAGCCCGCGGGACGCATTGCAGGTTGTTGCTATCAAACAATCAGGCGCTGCGCTGCAACATTGGTTTTTTTTTTCGTGAGATCATATTTTTAAGTTACTCCTTGTTACATCAGCTATCTGCCAGTGAAAGTCCCGTCAAAATCGGGCCAGCCATTTCAGAGATTAGCCGGAACAAACAGACAGACAGACAGACAGACGGACAGACAGACAGACAAAAATTGTAAAAAATGTTGTTTTGGTATAGGTATCGTGTATACATCCAAATGCACTTAGTTAAAAGCGGTTATTTTAATATTACAAACAGACACTCCAATTTTATTTATTTGTATAGATGTATAGATATAACATCGCTAGGCAGTTCAGCATCCGGCCGAGAAATGGGAGTTAATAATATGCTACCTGAAGTGTTTTATTTGTACAACCGGAATACCTTAGTACTTGGAATCATATTTATTTTAAGTAGGTAGAGTAGGTAGAGTCCTTGAATGTGCAAATAAAAAATAAACTCTTTCGTTAAACTAACCAACAAAAAATATGTCCAGACAGTGCTTTACGTGCCGAGTGCTTTTAAAAATGAATTGCATTTTTATAATTCGACAGAAGGATGTAAACATAAATACGTTCTCAGAATACGATATCGCCAGACGAACACACCAACTGTACGGTCCCACTTTAAGCAACGCTTGTGTTAAGGGTACCGTACAATGGACTGAGGGCGAACTCATATAATACTTATATACATATTAAACATCCATGACTCGGGTACAAACAGTCTAGTGCTCATCACACAAAGCTTGTGTCCCTACCAGGATTCGAACCCAATCAAATCTCGAATCGCAGCAATCTGAGTATATATAGTTTATAGATATTAAACGTCCACAACTCGAACCCGGGACCCTTGGGATAGAAAGCAGGGTCACTACCAGTGATATTTAGATCATCGAATACTTCATCAGGTTCAAACCTCGGCTCGCACCTCTGGGATTTCTAGGTTTCATGTGTGAATCTCATGTTCAGCCATGATTATAGAACGTAAAGCCGACGGTCTTGCGCCTGATCTCTTTCCGATCTGATTGCTGTCCCGTCGGACTTTCAGGGAGTGCACCTGCGCTTGTGCACTACAATTCGCCTGCGCAGTTGGCTAGTCTGCGTTGAAATTGGCTGCCGTGACCGGAATTTGGTCACGAAGACTATGGTATGGGGTTCTAAATAAATGTTCCGTCTTGTCTCCTCAGTGGCGCTACGCAACGCTGCCCGAGCGGCTGGTGACGCTGCTGGGCGTGGCGCTGGCGTGCGTGAGCTCGCTGGGCACGGTGGGCGGCGTGGTGGTGTACGGCGAGCTGACCGCGCTGTTCGTGCGCCGCCACACCGCGCAGGAGATCTCTCCCGACGCGTATATAATCACCGTGTTCGGCGGGGGAAGGATTCTGTAAGTATTTGTGATAGAGCAAGTGTGGCTCACGTTGCGCAAACCGTTTGAGTTAGCGCCAGTGTGTGACACGCCGCACAAACAGTTTGATATAGTGCAAGTGTGGAGTTTCTCACCCGTTCTTCTCCATAGGAACGGCATTCCGAACGGGTGGTAAAGTTGTAGCTTACTATTTTGTAACTACTGTACTTAATGTGTTTACATGAATTAAAAGTTATTCTGATTCTATTTGGAAAATGCCAAGAAACTTCATGGTTATCTACTGTCGTATAAACATTGTATTCAGATTTACTTATTTTAGTAGCCTTGATAACGCGCAATTAGCAATCTTATTTAATGTAATTAGCAACTTTACACAGATTACGGGCCATAATTAATAACATACTTACCTTAACATAAATAGTTCTGTAAAAAAATAATTAACAGGTTTATGACAGTTAACAAAGTACAAATATATCGAGGAGGTTATAGCCTGTTTGCAAAACACCCGATTAACTAACAGGAGATAGATAGTAAAGAATAATATTAATATAAATGTGTCAGGCCGACAGGCAACCGCACGCTGCACATGGACGCGCTACTAGAAGATAGCGCCGCGTTCGCAGCCGCTAGCGCCGCCATCATTGCAGCGCATATGACAGCAGCCGCCGCGGCCGTCGCGCTGGTCGGCTGGGCCGCCGCTAACATGGTCAGTATATGAAAGGCGATTACTTGGTGTCAACTAGCGCGGCCATCATCTTAGCGCGCCTGGCAGCAAACCGCCTCTGCTGTTGCGCTAGTTGGCTGGAACGTTGCCCAGGAACAAGAGATTTGGTCACCATACTCTTAGCTCGGACCGTACTAACCGAATAATATGAATATAAAATTGAGAATGTATTTTTTTTGTCTCTAGGTGACTAGACTGAGGTTAAGGCTCCTCCAATCAGTAATCAGTCAAGAAATAGCTTATTTTGATACAAATACTACGATGAATTTCGCGTCTACTATAACGGAGTAAGTACATTTATTTTTTATTGATTACTTTTGAACACAGCGACATCTATGAGGGAGTAGAGGAGGCTTTGATTGGTTTTGTGATAGCTAGATGGCGGTACCATCGCGAAATCAAAAATACTTATATTTTTAGTACCTACGATCCCAAAATATGTACCACTTGTATTATGAATACCGTATAATGGACTGGGGGCGATCCCAGTAAACCATTACTACATAGATATTAAACATACATGACTCGGGTACAAACACTCGTGCTCATCGCACAATGTTTGCCGTATCGGGATACTCGGTACAGAGAGCAGGGTCACCACCCACTGTACCAACCAATAGTATTTTTTATGGGACTAGTCCCGCCACACTTTCCTACCCTGCTACTCCTGTAAGCCAGGATCTACAGTGGTATCCCATGATGGCACCGAGGTGTGACCCTCGGCGAGTCCCGGGATAAAGTTAATTGTCTTGAAACCCGCACGAATTTAATCGAAAGATAAAAGCAGGACGAGTTGGAAGAAAATTATCCACTTCCCTCCATTACAAAGCGGGAGACAAAAAAAAACCAATAGTATTTGTAATATTGTTGATATGCTACTTGCAGGGACATGGAAAAGTTCCGCGCTGGTGTGGGCCCACATGTGGTGATGACGGTCAACCTGGCCGGCACCGTGGTGTTTGGCGGCGCGCTGTCGCTGCAGTACGGCTGGCAGCTCACACTGTCCGGTCTGTCCGTGGTGCCCATCGCTATCATTGTAGCTGGCATTGTTTCTAAGGCGAGTAACTATATACACTTAACAGAAGCTTGCCGTAGAACGCTTGCCTTCCCAACAAGGTGTGCATCCAATCATCAAAAATGACTATCATTTGCCGACTCACTGCACTGACTGACTGGTGTTTGAGCTCTTCATGTTGAGGAGGAGATTGTCTGGTAGAATGACAATAGGGTTTCCACCTATTACATTAGGATCAAATACCATCAGCGAAATGCAGATTTATTGCAGTGCACCCTTGTATTACACTCTACCCTTGTATTACGAGGGTAAGGGAGCGTTCAAGGATAACGTCAAGCAATTTTTGGAGATTTTTAACCACCCCCCCCCCCCCCCCCCCCCTAGTAAAACGTAAAGTCCTTACGCGACCGTTCTGAAGGGTTAAAACAATGTTACGTAACGCGTAGTTCAAAACCCCCCCTCCCGCCCCTGTAATGCATCGTAACGTTTCAGAAGACCCACCTTCCCCCCAAATTCGTTACGTAATACTTGAACGCTCCCTAATGGTGTGGCCCTCACCAAGGAAATCAGGGTAAATACGAGTACAATGAACTGAGCCAAGTCATGAACCTGACAGTCTATCTATCTATATCTATTATAGTATATTATGTATATATAATAGACATAGGCTACTATGTCTATTATACTATCATCTATTGTGTGTTTAGTATCAAACCAAGTGCTCGGCGAAGGAGATTACGGCGTACGGAACAGCGGGTCGCATCGTGGAGGAGGTGCTGTCCGCCATCCGCACCGTGCGAGCCTACGGAGGGGAGACGCTTGAAGCTGAGAGGTGAGCTGATGATGGCTGAGTCTGGGAGCCAAGTTGGCATGCTCGCCTTATATAGCAACGAGCCTCGCACTTATAGGATTTCTGGATGTCATTAAATCTCATTTTCAACCATGATTATCACACGCTTGGGCCTTTGAGAGAACGGAAATCCGTTTATCCTGTGCCAATCTCTTGCTATACTATTGGACCATAAGAGTGAGGAAAGAGAGAGCGCGTCTGCCCTTGCGCACATAGTTCTGTCCTATCTCCTGCGTAGTTGGCTTGTCTTCCTTGTGATTAGGTCGACATCGGAGGAGGAGTATACAACATTATTTCAAATGGAGAGATAGATATAATATTTTTTTTCTAATGATATCTCATGAATGTCTAAAAGCAGAGCAAATTTTGATTTAAGTTGTCATCCACCGGCCTGGCAAATTGTTGAAGACCCAAATCATTTTATTTTAGATATTTTAATAACTGTCATACCTTAGATTCACCGCAAGCATAGAGGCTTATGCTAAAATGATCTAGGTTGAACATAGCAGAACCTTTTACTCGAAATTACATCCAAGTACCTACCTACATACTGATCACAATAAAGAAAATTTAAATATTTAATACAACATACACGTTACTAAAAGTTAGCCCGTAAGTGGCAGAGCCAGGATCGAATCTGGAACGCTCCGGTTTGTAACTTGTCAACCTGATTCCCACAGGTACTCGGCGGCCCTGGCCCCCGCGGCCGCGCAGGCGCGCCGGCGCGGCATCTGGTCCGGCGTGGGCGCCGGGCTCGGCTGGCTCCTCACGTACGCGCTGAACTCGGTGGTGTTCGCTTACGGCACGATCCTGTGCGTCCGGGACATGGACCTGCCGGCCGAGGAGCAGGAGTACCATCCAGGAGTTATGGTCACTGTGAGTAACAGCTGTAATCCTGGAAGAAGATATTTATGTATTCAGGATGACGTAATCGATAGACCACGACATCGACCACAAAAATGACAAAGTAGAACTCTCAAATTGAATTAAAATTTACAATTACAGTTACACTAAATAGGAATATAAAAAAACTTGAAAATAGTATGACAACAAACTATGTATCAAAAAGACTTTGTCCGCGTGGAATGTTGGCAAGAATGCTGGCTGCATAGAGTTTTGACATGTCATATAGCCTAGTATCGTCCTCTAGCTACAACACCCCAATACATGTCGCTGATAATACACCAAACACTAATGTTTTCCTAGTTAAAATCAATAGTCAATTTCCTATCCCCTACTCGCTTCAGCGCCAACTCACTTACTCCTCTTATAAAGGCATCTTTCTACGTCATGTCTTTTGAAATATACATCCCACTGACGTTAACAACTATAGGGTATTGTTTCAGATCCTATTCCTCACGTTCATGGCAGCTCAGAACATAGCCATGTGCCACCCTCACCTGGAGATCTTTTCGGCGGCTCGCGGCGCCGCCAAGTCTCTGTTCAAGCTGATAGAGAGACGCTCGCAGATCAACGCCCTGAATGAGGACGGGGTCAAACCTGAGAAGTTTAGCGGAGATATTGTCTTTGAAAACTTGTATTTCAATTATCCGTCGAGACCTGATGTAAAGGTTAGTAATAACAACTATTGTTGGTACAATAAGTTGGGAACTTATTTTTCCTTGCTGAGCAGCAGCAGTGATAGCCAAGTTGGTAGAACGCTTGCCACGGTAACGAGGATCGCAGGTTCAAACCCCGGCTCGCACCACTGCGATTTCATGTGTGAATCTCATTTTCAACCACGATTATCACTTGCTAAACGGTGAAGGAAAACATCGTGAGGAAACCTACATGTCTGCAAGAACCCCTCGAAAGATATGTGAAATCCGCCAACCCGCAATGGGCCAGCGTGGTGGAGTATAGCCTAATCCCCCCTCGCATTGAGGGGAGGCCCGTGCCCTGCAGTGGGACATTAAAAAGGGCTGGTATTATTATATTATTATTATTTTCCTTGCTGGAAGATCCACTGAGCAAATACATAATAAGTTCAGAATTAGAATCAGAATATTTTTTATTAACGTAAACCATTAAGTGCAGTACTTATGAATCGTCATAATTATCACAAAATGAAAAGCTACAATAAGATAACATTATTGTGTTGTAATAGGATTTCCTATAAAACGATGCGTAGAACTGCGCGGAGCTACCACTAGTGTTTGACGTGTATACAATATGGCGCCATCTTTTATCGAGCAGTAGAATTAAAAGAGAACTAAGGCCACCAACAGAATTATCAATGGATAGGTGTATAGCATGCTGCTCGGTTTTACCATTGACATCGTTCGCAAGCTATCCCACCCGACGTTATCATCAACTATAAATATTTCCCCAGGTACTCCGCGGTCTCACACTCAATGTCCGAGCTGGGGAGACGGTGGCGCTAGTGGGCGGCTCCGGCTGCGGCAAGTCCACGCTCCTGCAGCTGCTGCAGCGGCTGTACGAGCCTGAAAGTGGCCACATCAGCGTAGACGGTCACTCGTTGCAAGCGCTTAATTTACACCACTTCAGAACAAACATTGGTGAGTTTATTTTCAATATTTCTATGGCAGCGTGTTCTAGAAATTTTCTAGCGACATCTTTTATCGAGTAGCGGAAGCTTGGTGTAATAATTGTTTTCTTCTAGGTGTGGTCGGTCAGGAGCCAGTGTTATTCCACGGCACCATTCGGGAGAACATAACGCTTGGTTTGGAGGAGGTGAGCGAGGCGGAGCTGTTCGCTGCGACGAAGACCGCGCACGCGCATCAGTTCATTACGAAGTTGGCTAATGTGAGTTACTCAGTGAATAGTACGATTGAGTCTCATCGATGAGGCAGTTGAGGTCTGGGAACTTCCCCCATCCCTAAGTCCAAAAAACCTCGATGACTTATTAAGTATGATGTATGGTTGCAGAGGACATAGCATAGTTGGTAACACACATTCCGCTAAGGCTAGGTCTGGGATGGGTGACCACATTATAACATCTAGATCTCCTCCATGCTTCGGAAGACACGCTAAGCTGAAATTTCGTCTCGTTTCGAAATTTCGCTGAAATCAGAATATTTTTTATTCATGTAAACCATTAAGTACAGTGCTAATGAATCGGCAAAATAGTTACAAAATGCTAAGCTACAACTTTACCATCCGTTCGGAATGCCATTTCTATGGAGAAGAACGGGCGAGACACTCCTTGGTTGCTGTTTTTTTAATTAGATCCGTTACATTTTTGAGCAGTACATTGTCATGGGTATATGAGAATAATGTAGGAACGGCTAGTCAGACTTTAGCAGCTGGTCAAAAAATGTACTAACTCTAAGTAGATCATTACAAGTTGATGGCTACATGGTCATACTAACACCTAGGTATGACACACCTGTTTACAAGTAGTCAGAAACCTGACCCATTTTGACAAATGGTCGTACCTTTAGGTCATCGGTAGTCACACTAGCAGTGTCTCAGAGGCAGACGACAGTCGCGTGCTTCGAGTGAATATCGGTGCTCAGACGAATCAATTCAATAAGAAGAACCATTGTCCTTTTTATTCCCAGAAGAAAGACTTCAAGTCCTTTTTATTTCCAGAAGAAAGGCTCATTATCTTTATTTGCAGGGCTATGACACCATGCTGGGCGAGCGCGGCGCGCAGCTGTCCGGCGGCCAGAAGCAGCGCATCGCCATCGCTCGCGCCGTGCTGCGCCGCCCGGCGATACTGCTGCTGGACGAGCCCACGTCCGCGCTCGACCCGGCCGCCGAAAGACAGGTATACAATGACAATTGGCCTAAAAGTTTGAGCCTTACTCTTCTCAAATGATCAATTTATCCATCCCACAATAATATGTCTGAGAGAACCTCTCGAAAGATGTGTGTGAAGTCCGCCAACCCACACTGGGCCAGTGTGGTAGACTATGGCCTATCCCCCTCGCATTCAGGGCAGGCCCGTGCTCAGCAGTGGAACATTAAAAAGGCTGGTATCCCACTAATATTATAAATGTGAAAGTTTGGATGGATGGATGTTTGTTACTCAATCACGCCCCAGAACAGCTGAACGGATCTGGATGAAATTTGGCACACAGATAGATTTTAGTCTAGAATAGCACATAGGCTACTTTTTATCCTGGTAAAATGTATGGTTCCCGTGGGATAGATTTGTTATAATTTTTCATAGAGCAATGAATCGACATGATTTTTGCATAGGTAGTGGTAGTTCAGGGGTCAGAAAATGACATAGACAAATTTTTATCCCGGAAAAATGCACGGTTCCTATAGGATAGCATACATGAACCGTGTTTTTTTAAACTTAAAAAGCGGGGCGCAGCTAGTAATATATATGTACTAGAAATGATTAACTAATAGGTCTTACTGAGTAAGTACTAGAATGAATTATATCAGACACGGAAGAATCTCTTTCTTGGCTGTCTCCGAAAGATGCAGCTCCTATCACATAGTGCGTAGTGTTTTCTTAAGCGAAGATCACATACTAATTAAGCCGATATGTTCTAGGTGCAAGCGGCCTTAGATGCGGCTAGTAAGGGCAGAACTACACTTGTCGTGTCACACAGGTTAGTAACAATTCAAAATCCTTTACGGCATAGCAGCAATACACAAGCTATATCCGTGCGTGAAAACATGACTTGCGCGATTCGGATTTGTATTAAGAATTGTGTTAATGAGTTTAGCGCCATCTGTTGACGCGTGATTTAAATGTGTTTTATGTAGCGTGTCATAGAGATCACTCTTTATTTTTTTGATGTTCATTAAATAGTAACTAGGTAGTAATACATTATTTAAATGACATATCCCACGTCCACTTGATTTTTTCTTGAGACGCGCAACTTGTTGCCCTAAAGGCTATTAGTTATACTAGCTATATACTCACTTTCGGACATTGCAATTATTAAAACTTGTCGGACTGAGTTCGTTCCCATTATTTATATAACACTAAACATGAAAAAGACTCTTCTACTCTTCTCACTGTGTAAAGTACGGGTTACGTACTCTATAGTTTTTGGTTTTGGTTGTTAACTAAAAGTCACTGGTAGTTGGTAATAGTTGGTTTATTCTACTCAACACTAATATTAAGTATGGTTAATGGTAAATGGTAAAATGGTTACAAATGGTAAAGTGGTACTAGCGCACACGATGGTCGAACGTGTACTGGTTAGTTACTGGTAAAATGGTACTAGCGCACACGATGGTCGAACGTGTACTGGTTAGTTACTGGTAAAATGGTACTAGCGCACACGATGGTCGAACGTGTACTGGCGCTATATTCAGCAAACTCGCATCGTGTGATCGCGCCGACAGTAAACTGCTGACGATGCTAAATGGTGTAATAATGTACACCGTACACACTGCACTCTGAGCGACTCAGAAAGCTAAGTAAAATGTTCCATGTCTATTTGTTCAGATTATCGACCATAGTAAATGCGTCCCGCATCGTGTACATGGAGCAGGGCGCGGCGCTGGAGCAGGGCTCGCACCGCGAGCTGCTGGAGAAGAAAGGACTCTACTGGAAACTGGTGCAAGAGGATATGACTAGCAAGTGAGTACGATTGGTGGAGCCGGGCACATTGGATCAGCCCTCTTCTATTTCTCCCGCCTTGCATTGGAGGGAAGTCGATAATTTTCTTACCAACTCCTCCCATTTTCCTTTCTATTAATTTCGTTGCGGGTTCCTAGACAACTAGTTACAGTTCGAATGGTTCCAACGTTAAATCCCACTAATATTATAAATGAAAGTTTGGATGGATGGATGTTTGTTACTCAATCACGCCAGAACGGCTGAACGGATCTAGATGAAATTTGGCCCAGAGATAGATTATAGTCTGGAATAGCACATAGGCTTTTTATCCCGGTAAAATGTATGGTTCCCGTGAGATGGATTTGTTTTAATTTTTCATAGAGCAAAGGATCGACATTATTTTTTGCATAGGTAGTGGTAGTATAGGGGTCAGAAAATGACATAGGCTAACTTTTATCCCGGAAAAATGCACGGTTCCTATGGGATAGCATACAGGAACCGTGTTTTTTTAAACTTAACTTTTTATTCGCGGGTAACACCGCGGGGCGCAGCTAGTTAACTAATAAATGTTTGTGGTTCGCAGGAGCATAGCATCGACAGTCGAAGACAATGAGGACGACGATGTAGTCGACACAGAAGACGTTCAGCACTTCAAGAGATCTGTCAGCAGACAGTCCACTAATTTAAGAGGTAACACTTCTGCAAGCTTACATTTTGACGATCCGATTAGCACACTGGCGTAGTAACCCTGCCTGCAGTACTGAGACCCCTGGGCTACCGAGCTACTTTGTGTGATGACGAATTCATGAATGTTTGTGCCCGAGTCATAGACGTTTAATATCGACGGCCAGATTAGCGCAGCTGGTAGTGACCCTACTTTCTCTGCCGAGGGTTCCGGGTTCGAATCCTGGTAGGCACAAACTTTGTGTGATTAGCACGAATGTTTTAAATGTTTGTACCCGAGTCATGGATGTTTGATATCTATATAAGTATTATATACTGAGTTCGCCCTCAGTCCATCGTACGGCACCCATAACACAAGCGTTGCTTAGTGTGGGACCGTATAGCTGGTGTGTTCGTTTGGCGATATTATTATTATTTATGCCTTGTGCCTCGGAGAGCACATAAAGCCATCATGCGTCTGAACTCACTACTGTTGTGTTCCGTTCCCATTCTATCGGACTGAGAGTGACGGAGGAGGAGTCCAACTGCGCTTCTTCTTCTGCGTAGTTGGCTAGTCTCGATCGATATTGATCGTCGTGACCGATAATCGGTTAGGGGGACTTTATGGCTATCTATGTTAGATGTTTAACTTGTGTTTCGTTGTGCAGCGTCGGTGATATCCCGGGACCGGTTCTTGCGCAGCAGCCGCCTCAGCTCCGTGTCCTCCGCGCACGTGCCCGCTGCCGCCGCGCCCGACGTACTCAACTACCAAGTAAGAAACGTTGCCCATGGTATAACAATATGCTGCGCCAGGTATAACAATATGCTGCGCCAGGTATACCAATATGCTGCGCCAGGTATACCAATATGCTGCGCCGGTATACCAATATGCTGCGCCAGGTATAACAATATGCTGCGCCAAGTATAACAATATGCTGCGCCAGGTATAACAATATGCTGCGCCAGGTATAACAATATGCTGCGCCTTCTTCAAAACAGTTTCATACCACACCACAGCCGTTTTTTGCGGCTGCGTTTATATTATTTTTAGCATCGCACCTCAGGGGTTCTAGCCTGTACTGTACCACTCAACTTCTTCACTAAGAATATTTGATGAAAATCGATTATACAGTTTGAAATGAAAACTTAGGTATTTTCCAGATTTTATTGCGTTTATTTTATTTTTTTACGTTCCCGACGTTTCGGCTGCTTTACAGCAACCATGGTCACGGGAGGAACTTAAAAACATAAAATATATGCGATAAAATGTGTAAAATTAGTTTTATTTCAATATGTTCGCGTAAATATAAGTAATCAATACAATTCTACACTTTTTAAGTTACACAGAATGAGGTTTAGAAATGTTTAACGGTTAATGAATTTTCAGGAGCCTGAAGAGACGTTGGAGGAGCAGCTCGAAGACCCCCCGGTGTCCAGCTGGGCGTTGTTCAAGCTGAACCAGCCGGAGTGGCCTCTCCTCGTGGGAGGGGGGATCGCGTCGCTCTGCGTGGGCGCCACTATGCCGATATTCGCGTTACTATTCTCCAAACTTTACGCTGTAAGTACCTCAAAGTACGGTATAGGCCTACGGGGGCACTTACAAATTGTCATTTACATTTACAGTTAATTTTTTCTTATATCTCCAACCGGATCGAAACGCGACCTCAACTGAGAAGATCCGGCGAGAAACTCAGCGGGATTGTCTTTTTTTAATTATTATTTTTGTAACTTGTGTTTGTCTACTTTGTGATAAAACATAGTCTATGACACTCAGCGAGAGAGTATCTTTGTATTAATTGTCAAATTCTGATCAGTATTTCAGGAGATTACACCCTACAAACACACACATTGACGACCCGTTTTGCGCAGTTGATAGTAACCCTGCTTTCCATTCTGAGGGTTCTGGTTTCAAATCCCGGTTGGGGCACCTTGTATGATTGGCACTGATGTTTGTACCCGAGTCATGGGTGTTTTAATATTATACAAGTAATTGTAGAATGGAATCGAACCTATACATTGAACCACAGCATTGAACGGTATCCGAAACACAAGCGTCATACGTTTGGTGTGTTTGGGACTAGGCCCGCCACACACTCCCACCACTGCTACCCCTGTAAGCCAGGATCTACAGTGGTGTCCCATGATGACACCGAGGTGTGACCCTCGGCGAGTCCCGGGATAAAGTTACTTGTCTTGGAACCCGCACGAAATTAATCGAAAAATAAAAATAGGAGGAGTTGGAAGAAAATTATCCACTTCCCTCCATTGCAAAGCGGGAGACAAAAATGATCTGGTAGACAAATTTCCACAGAAGCTAGACTCTTTGTTTGTTTGGTGTGTTTATCATATGTTATTTATGTATTCCAGATGTTCGCGTGGCCTGACAAGGAGGCCATCCTGAGCCAGTCGCAGCTGTACGCGGGGCTGTTCGCGGGCGTGGCGGCGGCCTGCGGCGCCGTGACCTTCCTGCAGGCCTGGCTGTTCAACCGGGCGGGCGCGCGCCTCACCGACCGCCTCCGAGAGATCACATTCACTAATTATCTCAAACAGGTGCGTGCACCTCAACTAATACACGCGGCAGACTCACCAAATAGACCTTATAGTACCAGCCCTTTTTAATGTCCCACTTTTGGGCACGGGCCTCCCCTCAATGCGAGGGGGATTTGGCCATAGTCCACCACGCTGGCCCAGTGCGGGTGGGCGGACTTCACACGTCTTTCGAGAGGTTCTTTCAGACATGCAGGTTTATTTGCGATGTTTTCCTTCACCGTTTAGCAAGTAATAATCATGGTTGAAAATGAGATTCGCACATGAAATCCCAGATGTGTCCCAGATGTGCTAATAAAACTTAATATCTCGGCATCGGCATAGATAATTAAAATAAAAAGTATATGATACACAATGGACTATTTCATTAATTCTAGTCCAAAAAAAATACGTGTCGAATTGGGATTCTCTTTTTTTATTTTCGTCGGTTCAAAAGAAGCAGTGATAGGCTAGATGGTAGAACTTTAGCCTTGGAAACAAGGTGTGCAGGTTCAAACTCCGGCTCATTTCTCTGAGATTTTCGGATTTTCATGTGCGAATCTCAATATCAATAATGATTATCACTTGCTGTCTATACGGTGAAGGCAAACATCGTCGTGTGAATTTCACCAAACCGAACTGCGCCAGCGTGGGCTATGCAGCCTCCTCATATTGAAGAGGAGTGCCCGGCCCGCCTTCACATACATTGGGTACAAATACCATCGGCAAAATGTGGGCTCACAGCCGTGTACCTCTGCCCCCGCCCTTTCGGGGATTACATGCGTGCGTGTGTTAGTCTTGCGATATCTTATAATTAATCGATCTATAAAATAAAAATGAATGTTTGTTTGTTTGTCGCGTACGCGTTCCTATACCATTCATCCGATCGCGATGAAACTTTGGGAGTTGTTGTGCGCACGCGCGCGAATGTGTCTGTGGCATTGCAACGCATGCCTGGTACAGGCTAGTTTGTAGCTGCCTCTTCAACCTCGCCACAAGCTACACAGATGGCGCTGCAAACGCATTCAGAACAATACACAATTCTCCATACAATCCTGAAACGCGCTATGAGAGTTTTCGGAGCACGCAACATATATACACGATCCCGACAATAACCGTCGGGGCAAAGCGGCCGCCCCGCCAGGCCTACCACCCGCCTGGCTGGAAGATCTTCCCTTTTCCACTATAAGTTTATTGATTGAGGAATCTGTGCTCAGGAGCAGGGCTGGTTCGACGAGCCGGCCAACTCGGTGGGCGCGCTGTGCGCCCGCCTCGCCACCGACTGCGCCGCGGTGCAGGGCGCCACGGGTAACTTCACATTACCTACTTTAAATAAGCCTTAATACCTAGGTAGCGAAGTCGAGGTCGAAAAACCCCCACATTGCATTACGTATTGGGGGTTAAAAGTTCCCTTTTTATTGCGTTGGTGTAAACCAGGCATTTGCGTTACATCGGGGCTGTAATACCCCCCCTTGGGTTTGGGGTTTCCCCTTTGCGTTGCTTTGGGGCTGAATTACACCTCCCTTTTCGGTGAGATTGCTTTGGAGCTATATAGGCCCCATTGCGTTGCTTTGAAGGTGTGATACTTCTACTCTACTGCGTCAGTCATTTGATAATGTCGTAAATGAAAGCCAGCCGATTTTCATTATCATTAGAACGGGTGTCAAGGGAATTTATCATTGACGGCCTGATTAGCGCAGTGGTAGTGACTCTGCTCTCTGCGCCGAGGGTCCCGGGTTCGAATCCTGGTAGGGACACAAGCTTTGTGTGATGGGCACGAATGTTTGTACCCGAGTCATGAATGTTTAATATCATTATAAGTACTATATACTGAGTTTGCCCTCAGTCCATTGCACGGTACCCATAACACAAGCGTTGCTTAATGTGGGACCGTATCCTAGTTGGTGTGTTCGTATGGCGATATTTATTTATTTATTTATCATCTTTTTGTATGGAACAGGTACTCGGCTGGGCACAGTGCTGCAAGGTGTCAGTACCATGCTGCTGGGCGTCGGCCTCGCCATGTTCTACTCCTGGAAGATGACCCTCGTCAGCCTGCTGAGCGTGCCCTGTGTGAGTATGCTGCCTCACACAACACCTGCTTATACAGCTTGTATCATAAATACGATACAGTATTATCAGTACATACAGCTTGCAAGTGTAAAAGAGCGAGACAGAATAAAGTCTATCAGTCAAAAGACGCACACACGCCTCCCGAAATTACGTCCACATATATCACAGTCCTCAGCCACTCGCATCCACCGCGACCCTGCGACGATTTCTGTGTCAACAGAAAATATTTTGTTCTCCATATACACCACTAGCTCTTGCCCGCAGCTCCGCCCGCATAACTTCGATGTAACATAGCCTATACCACTCAGGGATAATGTAGCTTCCTATAAGTGAAAGAATTTTCAGTATCGGATCAGTTGATTCGGAGATTACCCCGTACATCCAAACTGGAGAAAAAGGGGCAAGAAAGGCCATGGTTGGTTGTTTATAAGGACGTTATACCTAAATTGTTGTATTGGTTCCCCACAGGTGATGGGCGGCATCTACCTGGAGGGCTATGTCAACAAGCGCGCGGAGACGAAGGAGCGGCGCGCGCTGGAGCAGGCGTCGCGCATCGCCACTGAAGCCGTGCTCAACGTGCGCACCGTGCACAGTCTCGGTGAGTTCATTATGACGACACAGTTGCTGCTGAACCCAATCGCTGTTGGCTAGAACCCCGGTAGGGAGGAACTACGTGAGACAAGCGCGAATTCTTGTACCCTTTCATGGATGTTTAATATCTAGCAAAAATAGTGTAAAATATTTGTAGGAGTGTAATGATATTGATGTCTTATATTTTCGCGAATATATTGAATATATATTGAAATAAAACGATTTTTTCGGATTTTATCGCGTTTATTTTGGATTTGAAACGTCGCGAACGTAAAAACATAAAATAAACGCGATAAAATCCGAAAAAATCGTTTTATTTCGGATTGCAATGGGTAGCTATCAAATTTCGATCAAGACTATGGTGATCAATTAAATATCAATACACCATCACGCCTGTAATCCCCGAAGGGTTAGGCTGAGGTGTACTGCGGTGCACTCGCATGTGGCCGGTGGTATTTGGTCCCAATTAAATAGGAGGCGAGCCCATCGCCATTACATCGGAGACGCTCCTCCTCAATATGTGGAGGCTTTAGGCCACAGTCCACCAAGCTGGCCCATTTGAATGAAAAACTAATGAAATTAAAATCAAATCAATCAATCAATCATTTGATTTGTATTATCTAGTCCCCCCCCCCCCCCCCTCCACACTAGGAATTCCGTTACTTTTCTTTCTTCGTTTCAATAATATAATTGTTATTACTTGTAAAACATATGTAAATTTATTATAAGTCAGTTATATTCATATTCTAAGTAATATAGTAAGAGTTATGACTCTATACTCGTAGCACCTATTGTCTCGAGTTTCTATCGCCCGGTTTGCATCAACCGTACCGAGCGCAGGATTTCAAACATTCTAATTGGTCTATCTCTAATCCTGTTGGCTCTACTCCCCTGCAATTTGGCGGGAACCGGGCTTAACAGAACCTATGTAAATGTGGCAGGCGCGCTCCTTGCAATTGTGTGGAACCGGACTTAACAGTGTGTGAATGTGGCAGGCGTGGAGAGGAGTATCTTGGCTCGCTACGCGCGCGCGCTGCAGGAGGCGAGCGCGCGCGCGGCGCCGGCGCGGCGCGTGCGCGGCCCCGTGTACGGCGTGTGCGTGTGCGCGCCCACGCTGGGCTACGCCGTGTCGCTGGCCTACGCCGGCCACCTCATCGCCAGGGAGGACCTGCCCTACGAATACGCTATACTGTGAGTGACACCATACTAGGTATATTTATCGCCAGACGAATACACCGACTGTACGTACGCTCCCAGACTAAAGGCGCTGGTAAACGGCTTGATTTGTCGCTAGTTCTAGCTATGATTATATAGCCGCATTGCAGCACGACAGTCGCTAGGTACCTTTACTTTGTATACTCATATTATAACAACGCTATAGTGTTATGGGTACCGTATACAGTGGACTGAGGGCGAACTGTCTTAATACGAAGGCAATGTTAAAACGATCTTCAATTCTTCCAGAGTATCTGAAGCGCTGATCTACGGAGCATGGATGCTGGCGGCGGCGCTCTCTTTCGCTCCCAGCTTCGCGGCGGCGCGGAGGTCCGGCGCCCGGATACTGAACGCGCTCGCGAGACAACCCAAGATCGTCACCGAGGACACTGCGCAGGACATCCCGGAATGGGTAAGATATATGGATTGGCTAGGATATACATTGTTTTATAATGTTTGCCCTAAATGTGCTTATAATGTTTGCCCTAAATGTGCAAAATCCAACGGAAACGGAATTGAAAGGTTTCCGAAACGGATTTCCGTAATCGCTTTATATATTCTTCGTAAATGCACACCATCTTTTTGCGATCGGAGGTTTTCAAACTGTCATTTGAAGGCGTCTTCATTCTTTACTAAATGAAATGCGATGAAATAAAATGAATATGAATATGGCCTCACCATACCACATATTTGATATCGCTATTAAATACTTGACACTGGCAAAATTCCTACTAATGTGTGGGTGAGGCCATATTTCATCCTATTCCAATGTATTTCATCGCATTTCCTTTCGTAAAGAAAGATGTAGATAATTTTGGATTTTGGACAGTATTTATGATAATTACTTCTTTGTAACTGACCATTTTTTAAACTTTATTCAGTCCTTCAGTCGAATACATTATATGTACTGGTATTACAATTTAGAACTACATTACTACAACAATTATTGAGATCGTACAACTAAGTAAGTACATATGAAATTAATCAACATAAAACAGTTGTGGACTTCAAATCTAACAAAACTAAATAATTGCAATAGTAGTGTTGCCTTGTGTCACAAATTTAAGTTCTTCGTTTAATTGATGCCTTTAATTTTCAGTCGGCTACCGGCGACGTGAACTTCACCGATCTCCACTTCCGATACCCCACGCGCGCCAACGTCCCGGTGCTGAAGGGGCTGAACCTCAAGCTGGAGGCGGGGAAGACCCTCGCGCTGGTGGGCGCCAGCGGCTGCGGGAAGTCCACACTCATGCACCTGCTCATGAGGAACTACGACCCCGAGTGCGGAGATATTGTAAGTCATCCATATTCGAATAAGAACATCTTTTGAGCTAGCGTTACGTACGGTAACGTAATTCTTCCGTCCCGCTTATATCATAGGCTTTTTAAATAAGAACAACAGTGACAGCATGCTTTCTCGATGACATTAGGAGTTCCGTGCGTATGGCGCGTGCGCGACGTACGATATAGTCACCGTCTTGCTTACGCTAGTTGGTCGAGTCTATTATTGGACTTGACCATGTGTAGAAAAACTGTTTTTTTTTATTGTGCGTCACGGACACTTAATAATCGTCAGTTGCCGTTTATATTTGTGTAGGTACTTATTAGTAAACTACAATATTACTATTCGTTTGCATGATTTCATTATTTTTGCGTAATTCGAGCACTTCGCAGATGTCGATGTGATTCTGAACTAATTGTGGTTCCAGAACCACAGTTCAGTGGAGCACAGTGGATGTTCCGAGCACTCAATCTAGTGTATAGCCATATCGATGTCAATTACCTACATATTTAATATACTTTTCCTAGGAGTTGGACGGTAAGAACATCAAACGCGACCTCCCCCTCCCGCTCCTCCGCGCGCAGCTGGGCCTGGTGCAGCAGGAGCCCGCACTCTTCGAGCGCTCCCTCCGGGAGAACATCGCGTACGGGGACAACTCCAGGGAGGTGACCATGGAGGAGATAGTGGCCGCCGCGAGACAGGCTAATGTGCATAGCTTCATTGCTGGATTGCCATTGGTGAGTCATAAAGAGCTTTAATTTACCTACTTACTCCTTTCTTCCTCCCCTAAATGCGAGTGGGTTCAGGCTATAGTCCACCACGCTAAGCCAGTGCGGCTATGGTATTCTCCTATCATGAAACAATTTGACCGACAGGGTTTTAAAACGGCTTTGAAATGCATTATTACTTTACCAACACACAACCACGCCCATGTCAACACACGCACACTCACTGACGCACACACACACACAAGTTACACAGATGTACTCTCTCCTAGTTAGTTGTAGTTGTAACAAGAGTATTGTACTGTCCAGGGCTACGAAACGAGGCTGGGGCAGGGCGGCGCGGCCATGTCCGGCGGACAGAAGCAGCGCGTGGCCATCGCGCGCGCGCTGGTGCGGCGCCCGCGCGTGCTGCTGCTGGACGAGGCCACCTCCGCGCTCGACGCCAGCAGCGAGAAGGTGAGCTACTGGCGTCACTAGTACCTAGCAAGCTATTTTAAATCACACAGGCACAAAACGTCTATATCCATCGCCAGTCCAGTAGTAATAGAGATCAGTGTTCGAGATGGATCTCAGAAACGGAATAGAAAATTTCCGGAGGCGGAATTTCGAAATGGCTAGCTATATAAATTCTAAGTAAATGCTAAAATAAATATTTAACTGTGCTTAGTTTTACGTTAAGTATCTACATCGTATATCGTACAGCAGATTATATTGGATCAATCGAAATCGATATCGGAAACGGAAACGGAAGCACCCAAGACGGACTTCATAAAATCGTTAGGTATAATTGCTTTGTAAATGCACACCATCTTCTCGCGATAGTAACATCCAACCACTTAAATAAAATCTAATCATCCAGTAAAGTGAATCGGGATCATAGGTACCTACATAGAATAATATACTCTTATTTTAAGTGTGTTTGAAATATTCGTTGACGGCTCCACGGGGGCGACACCGGAACGTTTTGGCATCGGTTTCCGACAGCGATTTCGAACTGTTTAAAATAACCCATAACGGCCTGTCTCCGGCTCCAGCCGTAAGGTAGCAGTTCGTGAGAACCATTTGTTACAACCTGTATCGATTACAATGCCATTCCTATTTCACTATGAGTCAATTGTGTACGTGAACTTGTGGTCTTGACTCCAGCCTTTTCTTCAAACGAAACGCGTAGACTACATGTATATTTATATCAATATCCAGACAGTGATAGCCGAATCGTTAGAACGCCCGCCTAGGAAACAAATGTGGCTGGTTGCAACCCCGCCTCGCACCCCGGATCCCTGGATCTCATGCCCGAAACTCAATTTAAACCATGATTGTCACTCGCTCGTGACTCGAAGAGCACGTACGCCGTCGGTCCTGCGCCTGATCTCTCTCTCTTCTCGGATTATCGTCCCATCAGACTGAGAGTGAGGGAAGAGAGACCACCTGCGCTTGTGTGTACACTCGTGCACTATTACATCTACCTTGTTGGCTAGTCTCCGTTAAGGTTGGCCGCTGTGACCGAAATTCGGTCAGGAGGACTATTCTTATTATTAATACCAATGTGTGTTGTGATCAGACGGTGCAGGCGGCGCTGGAGGCGGCATCCAAGGACCGCACCACCATCATCATCGCGCATCGCCTCGCCACCGTGCGCCACGCGCACACCATATGCGTCGTTGACAAAGGTGAGGCAATAGTAATATCACCAGACGAACACACCAACTATACGGTCCCACACTAAGCAACACTTGTATTAGGGGTACCGTATAAGGGCCAGGGGGCGTTCCAAGTATATCATTACTTATGGAAGCTATGGAGATTTTACCCATCCATGACTCGTGTATAAACATTCGTGTTCATCATAGTTTGCCCCCGGGATTCGAAACCGGGACCGTCAGTATAGAAAGCGGGGTCGCTATCAACTGTCCAATCGCGTCGTGAACCAATATATTAATGAATCTTAATTCATGTCTTGTTTTTATTCGCTTGTCAGGTGTGGTCGCTGAGAGTGGTTCACACGAGGAGTTGGTCAAGAAGCGCGGCCTGTACTGGGAGCTGTTGCAGCAACAAGGGCCCGCAGACGCGAAGGCGTGATGCGTGTTGCAGCAACCATGTGTTGCCGTCTAATGTTGCGACTTGCGAGCGAGACTTTATATCCGCCATGTTGTGTCAACGCCACCTTTACAAGTCTACGACTGGCTTTGACATATTTGAACGTGTAGCTAGTGATTTGTAATAATAAAATATTGTATGGAAGCAAGGTATTGATGACTGCATATAGGTAACTAAATAATGGAAGCTTAATAGTAGCTTGTAAGTAATTAGAATTGAAAACTAATGAGTTATCGCTAGATTGTAATGTGTTCATTAATATGTAGCTCAAATTCGAAACAACATACAGGGTGGAATCAAAGTGACACTAACATCACCTGTTAACACTTAACTGTTCCACCCTGTATGTGTAGTAATCTTTGTAAATATATAGCTATAATATGCCTACTTACATTATCAGTTCACTGCTGGATATAATGTAGGTGTAGGTAGGTACATGATAACTGCCTAACCAAACCAAATACTGGGAAATGTTATTTTAAACTAGTAGTTAGATAAGTAGGTACGCATTTTTAAAATATGACTGTGATTAAATATTTATTTTTAATTTGTCAGTAAGCAGTAGTCTATCTTAATTCTGTTTTGTGTTCTAGTTAATATACAATGATGTTTATAATTGTAATTTTTCCAGATTCATATTATGTAATTGAGTTGTAGACAACTTTTTGTGGTGTAATTATTTATGTTTAATCGTATAACACAAATTTAACATACTTAAATTTAAACAATAAAAAATTTGTACTTACAGTGAAAGAATTTTCTAAAGCACTCCAAAAACACAAACTCGGGAAAACAGAAAATAGTAATCACCTACGGGGCCGTGACGTCAACGCGCTAAGTCAGCACGTGAGCGAATGCGACAGACAGAGCGCAACCTCACTCACCAACTTTAATAGCAAAGCTTTGAAATATGATATTATCTATAGAAAATTATTTCACAGTGCGTCAATTTAGATTAAGTAGCTATGATTGAATAATTAGTACATATCTAAACCCAATAATCATCTATCACCCCATTATTTATCCCCTTATACCGAATTCAGGCTGGAAAACTATGTAATTTTGCTTCATAATGGATTTAATTAACCATTGAGCTATTGTGATTGAGATGCAATCATCACATTGGTATGTAGCTATGCCTGTAAGTATTATCTAGAATTTTGGTCACACGGTTTGTGGCGCCGCGATAATTATTAAGTGTTTTTTTTAGTTAATAAATAACTTTTATCAAAGTGTGATAATTAATGGCTAAGTTCGAAATAAAACTATTTTTAAATAGAATATTTTTTATTTGATCTACTTATTGAACATAATTGTGATTATAACTTGCTGTGCGGTGGAGGCAAACTTCGTGGGGAAACCTGCACGTCAGTCGAAAGCTGCGTGAAGTTCCGCCCCCCTCGTATAGAGAGGAAGCCCGTATCCAACAATGGTACATATTATTATTTTATTTTAAATAAAATTTATAAACTATTCTGGTCCTTATATTACACATTTGAGGTAATAATTGCGAAAGGCTGTCACCAAAGGCATCTTAGTTAGTAATACTATTTCAAATAAATACCTATGACTAATATTCACTGAGAACTGGGTTCAATGATACTCTTAAGATAGACCCCCAATTTTCTTCCCCCAAAAATATTCAATAGAAAGACTTATTAGGTAATGTAGGTATGCACAGTCGCGAACATCCATTTGGGACCCATTTAACGTTCAATATAATACAGCAATCATATTCCTTAAGAGCTACTATTTTAGCAAGTAAGTTCCAACAACAGGTTGAGCACTGTCGTGACTAGATGCAGATAAGGAGTTTTCGACCTTATTGCATAATAAACAATTTCTAGGCAATGGGTCCCATATAAAAGTCCACAACCATACCCACAGAAGATAATTACCTACACTTTATACTTTGATAAACAAAATTTAAATTGAGTCCCAATTGTAATTTAGCGGTAATGGGAAGATCTTCCAGCCAGGCGGGTGGTATGCCTGGCGGGGCGGCCGCTATGCCCCGACGGTTAATGTCGGGATCTTTTATATTTGTTACTTGCTCCGAAAACTCTTATAGCGCGATTCAGGATTGTGACGTCAATTGTCTTATTGTTCTGAACGCGTCTGCAGCGCCATCTGCGTAGCTTGTGGTGCGGTTGAAGTGGTCGCTACAGTAGCAAAGTTCGCGCCAACAGCTACCCGTCTATTCAGCGGGGTCAGTTGTATCGTCATCATCGTCGTCGGTGACGATGGCTGCCAGGAACAGCGCCTGCGCGGGCGCCAGGAAGGCGGCGGGCAGGCGCGCCAGCCCCGACAGGCAGCACGTGGCTGAGGTCTGCCAGTCTGCGCGATAACCATCGTACATAACACCACGACCGCTATTATACGACTTTTTACTTATGACTTATACAAAAAAAAATGAAACAGTTCAAACGTCGGCTCGCACCTCTGTGATTTTCGGGTTTTCGTGGGCGAATCAAATTTTCAATAATCATTATATTTTTTTAGGCGGGGAAGTCAAACATCGTGGGGAAACCTGTACGTCTGTCAGAAGTCATGTTAAGTTCATGAACCCACACTGGGTCAGCGTGGTGGACTATGGCCTAATTCTTCTTATTTTAAGGAGTTTACACGGTATAGGGGCAATATGCTCGGCCCCTATTACTTTGGGCCTAAATAAATCATCGGAAACCATCGGAAATTTCCGAAGTGGACGTCGCTCTCGGCGAGCTGTCAAAACGCTATTTTAAAAAGCGGTCGAACGACACTTTGAAGCTTTTCGATTGCGTAAAGTCGGCGTGCATATACGTAGAATTTATATAGCGATAACGGAAATCCGTGTCTGGAAATTTCCGATTCCGTCTCCGATTTTGGGATGATTTAAAATAACACAATTGTCTGGTGGTCGATGTATAAATATAGAGCTAAGTGTCTCACAGTGCAAGGACTTGGGCAGCGCGCACACGAGCACGACGCGCGCGTCCGCGCCGCGCAGCGCGCCGCAGCGCACGTACGCGCCGCACGACGCCGCCACCAGACACAGCCAGCACAGCACTGCAGGGGGGACCGAGATAACTCACCCGCGAAGTGCTAAGCTACTATGAGCGTAACGAGGCACAACAATTGGGTCGTACACTATACAGGATGTAGTGGCTTCGTAACGAAATCTTGATACCACGGATTCAACTCATGATAATGGACGCCCCAGAGTTAACATCTGGCGCCCATGATAATAATAATATCGCCAGGCGAACACACCAACTTTATGACCCCAAACGAAAAGGACTGGGACGATCCCAGTATATCATTACTTATATATTTAACGACCATGACTCGGGTACGACCATTCGTGCTCATCACACAAAATTTTATCCCACCGGAATTCGAACTCGAGACTATCAGTACAGGAAGCAGGGTCACTACTAACTGTGTCAATCACGTCGTCATTGTACCCTAGGTAGAGGCGGCGATGGTAATCTATCCATCAGCCAATAGACGTCCACTGCTGGACATAGGCCTCCCCCAATTATTTCCACACATCGAAGTCCTCCGCCGCTCGCATCCACAAGGATGGTGATAACATAGCAACACTCACCCAGCGCCAGCGCGGCGAGCACGTCCCCCACGTGCAGCACGCCGGCCGCGTCGCACAGGCGCTCGCAGCACTCCGCGTACACGAGCGACAGCGCTGACAGTCTGGTCGCGGTCGTGTCGCGCCGCCGCACGGGCCGCCACAGACCGACCGCGAACGGCGCCAGAGTGGTCAGAGCGGTTAGTAGAAGCGTGGAGGGCGGAGGCATGGACGCGACCCCACACTAGAATGGACAATGACTGACAGTATATCAAGTCTGCTAATAGAGTCGATTTAGAATGGAATAGCAATCAATCGGACTTGGTAAGGGCCAGACCCCGGACATAGTCCGCTCCGCACCGAATCTTCTCGTCTAGGCAGGGATTCCCAATGTGATGATGTATCGACCACTTCGTGTTCAAACAAAGTTCGTACAATATGAAATTATTATTTTGTATCAATAGGAATAAAACTTATAGAGATAGGATTTTTGAAGTAATTTGGCTATGGTGGTCTGAGGTATCAATTCATTTTGGAAAAGGGGTCTCTTGCCCAAAATAGTCTGGGAATCCCTGGTCTAGAGAGTAGTCAGCCGACAACTCGGTACGAAAGGTTGGTACGGAGCAGACCATGCCCGTGGTCCTGCTCATACCAAGTTCGCTCGTGTGTTAATAGGTACTATTACTGCAGACCTGCGTGGTTAGTTTAAACCAATCGAAATCGGAAACGGAATCGAAAACATCCGTCCTAGACGGATTCCCATAATCTTTATATAAATTCTTTGTGAAATGCACACCATCTTTCCGCAATCGGATGTTTTCGAAACGTCATCAAATCGTTATTCAAAATAGTTAGACAGCTCGCCGGGAGCCACGTCGACATTGGAATGTTTTGCAATCCGTTTCGTATATTACTTCCAGATCCCAACCAACTGAGCTCTGCGGGTTGTCGAGCATCTATCGACCTCTTCAACTTCGCTACAAGAAACACGTGCCAATACGACAATAAACAGATGGCGCTGACGATTCTCCAAACGATCCTGAAACGCACTACAAGAACGTTTGGAGAGTGTAAAATATATACAACACCGCAATAATAACCGTCAAGGCATAGCGGCCAGCGCGTCAGGCATACCACCCGCCTGGCTGGAAGATCTTCTCTTATAAGTGCATCATGTTCAAAATTAGATTCATGAGTGGAATCGGTGGCTCACCAGCAGCGGCGCGACGAGCAGGGACACGAGGCAGTTGGCGGCGCTGGCGGGGACGGCGGCGCCCCCGCGCAGCGCCAGCGACAGCCACGCGCAGCCGCCGCACACAGACGACAGCATCGTGCTGGCAACCACAGCTGCTGTCAGTGCTCACCGCGGACTATACACTTTCTTTACGAAATGAGATGCGATGAAATCAAATGGCTATGAATATGGCCTCACCCACAACTTAGCGGGTATTTTGCCAATGTCAAGTAATTGACCACCACAAACCACTGACCCTCGGTTTGTCAACTTTTCCAATTATAAACCATACAAGTTTGATCGATAATTAAAGAAGCCAGCAACACCGAACTCCTCTAAGATATTAGTCGAGACACTATCTATCCACATAGTATTATACGCGTGCCACTCTGGTGGCTCTCACGCAATAACCGCTAGATGTATAGAAATGGGCCCAAGGTCCTCCTCAGCAGTATCAGTAATTGTTTCATAGGAGTATCATATTACAACATATCCATCTCTGTATATACTCTGTGGTCTTTTCAAATCAAATGTTTAGACGGCTGTGTACCATTTGAGAGCAAAACAGTGTTTGTATGGAAATGAGAGCAAATCACCGCGCTATGTGCTCGGTCGGTGTAGCTCAGTCTCTTAGGATTATTTACTCGTGTGACATTGCTAAAAGTACCTATATATCTTGGTGTAGTTTATCGACATGACTATAATTAATTAAATCGCAGCACTAGCGCATTCCTCAGAGCTGTATATAACTCGCGCACGTACTGTATCTGTAACACTCACCCCTTAACAATCCTATAATCAACTCCATCTCGAAGCGCAGTGACGAGGGCGGCGCAGAGCGCGGGCGCGACGACGTGCGCGTGCCAGCAGCACAGCGCGTGCGCGCGCGCGCGCTCCCGCGCGTGAGCCAGCAGCGCGCGCGCCTGCGTGCCCGCACCCGCCGAGTAGTATATGTAGGAGAGAGGGAGATAGGATAGGTATTGAGTGTGGAGAGCACCTGGCGAGTGATAGAGTGGGATCATTAATTTTTATTACCTGCATAAATATGTTTCGGGTATATTTCTCACAACCTTCTATTATTCTTTGGTTGCTAATATTTTAAATGTGTAAGAATTTGCTAGTTCGGATCATAAGGGTTAAGGCTGATACAATTCCATGTGTGTGCACTTATTATACCTAACTTTCTTATTCGAATAGCAGATAGCTTTTGTCTAATCTGCATTACAAACCATGAAATGAAAATGATGTATTAATAGTAACTCTACTGAGTATAATGATGAATTCTAGTGTTTAAATAGATTTTATCATTATGTTAATATTGTAAATTAAGAAATTAGTGCGAGCAAAGCTTGGTGTAATAACTAAATGTATTATTTTCCAGGGAGGTATTTGGTCCAGGGAGCTGACCACTACACCAATGGAGTACCTAAGTAGTCCCAAGAACAGACCGGGCGTGGTCTGTTCTTGGGACTACTACTACCTTTAGGCCATAATAAAATTGAAAAAAAATACATGCTAGGTACTAAGTAAACATCTGAAGACTTAGGTTAAAATTATGATAATTAGTGTATAAAGGTAAGTATAAAATGAGGAATGGATTTCCACATAAGATGTCTACAAATAAGCATTGTAGATTGTTTGTGTAGGTAAGTATAACTAAATATAAAAATATTATTAGAATTCCATTCGGTGCGACTGCATAAGTATTTTTAATACTAGCTGTTACCCGCGACTTCGTCCGCGTGGTATTTAACAAAGACACAACCGTTGGCAACAGCCTGCTCGCACGTTCTGAGCCCGCGGGACGCATTTCAGGTTCTTGCTATCAAACTTAATCAGGCGCTGCGCTGCAACATTGGTTTTAATTTTTTTTCGTGAGATACTATTTTTTTTCTGAAATAAAAGTAGCCTAAATTACTCCTTGTTACATCAGCTATCTGCCAGTGAAAGTCCCGTCAAAATCGGTCCAGCCATTTCAGAGATTACCCGGAACAAACAGACAGACAGACAAAAAAATTAAAAAATGTTGTTTTGGTATAGGTGCCGTGTATACATCCAAATGCACTTAGTAAAAAGCGGTTATTTTAATATTACAAACAGACACTCCAATTTTATTTATTTGTATAGATAGGAATTTAATTACATGGCTAGGATGAGGTGCAATGCGTTCTAAAATGATCTAGTTATTGTGCATGCATCGTGTTTGCCTCCAGCAGCGCCCAGCCGCGGCGCCAGCACCGCCAGCGACACTGCACACAACACTCCCAATACCATCCAACGCTTTCTCAGTTCCCACCAAAAATCCACTTTATACACACTCGACGCTGTGCTAGAACGCTTCTTTTGCACATAAACCACATCTGTACACGTTACCACGGCTTCTACACGGCTCATTTTATTGTTACATTCGCGTTTGTTATGTGAAATTTTAGTCAAACTTTACTCTTCATTTATGAATGAAATTGTGATTGGTCTAGTTTATTTGCTAGGAATGGATGGATAAAGACATATATTTGAAGCAGCTATTTGAAATTAACAAAGAAGGAAACTAAAATCGATTATTCAAAGATTAGCCTTTTCAAATTACGCGCATCCGCGCAATGCGCATGTTTCTTCTTCTTCTTTTTTTATGCTGGCATTCAGCTACAAAATAGTGCCATTTTTGCCAGTGTCGAGTGATTCTTGATAATTGTTAATGAATTTTATGTACCCCTGATGATAATGATAATGTTGATGACGATAATGATGCTAATATGAATCCCCCTATGAATAAAGTTGTGGATACTTTACTGAAAATTTACCGGACATCTTGGGAGAACTTGAAAAGTCAAGTAATACAATTTTTTTTTCAATTCCTTCACTCGTTCACGTTTGTGAACACCACTAATATTATTGGCACCAAGTTCACATTCGTTGAATATTTGATTTAGTTAGACAAGGTAGATTTATGGATGAAATTAAATTTAAGATTAGATTATTTTTTTTGAAGACTGTTTATTTTTTGCCAAAAAGATTTTTTTTTTAAACCAGTCAAAGAACTGTCTAGTCAAGTCAGCTGTTGATTTTGACATTACAAAAAATTATAAACAAAAACTGCGGTTATCTATATTACATTCACAGTGTACCTTGGTTACATTTCTTGCTATTTGATTCATAGAATTAAAACTTTGATTATAGCAAATTTAATTTTTCTACAATGTTGTTGAATACAATTCGTCAGTTGAACGCTGTGAAAAATAGGGTTCCGATTTTAAGGTTAGTTTTAATTGAAATAAAACTATTTTTAAGGATTTTATCGCGTTTATTTTTCGTTTTTACGTTCTCGACGTCGGACCACAATCAACAATTAAATATGAGGGTAGCCCGTTTCTAACTATGACACCTGGACGTCCACCACCTCAGTCCTCCCGTGACCATGGTTGCTGTAAAGCAGCCGAAACGTCGAGAACGTAAAAACGAAAAATAAACGCGATAAAATCCTTAAAAATAGTTTTATTTCAATGTGTAGTATTCGCGTAAATATAAGAAATCAATATTAGTTTTAATTGTTTATTTTAATAAAATGTTAACCATTTGTTGTTTATAAATGATGGTATTACAGTAGTGTGCGATGTAAAGCGGCATACGATGGTGACGGCCAGACGACTGTGAGGGTGATCAACCAGGACTACGAGCTGGGGCTCATGATAGATGCGTATGCTACTGTAAGTGCAACTAAGTTTTTATAATACTTCGCTTTTTATTTTTCACTACTAGGCACGAGCCTGGGTTATATTTTTGGGGTGCTACGGACATGGTAGACTATGAAATTATTCGGTAATTTTCATTCATAAATTATAATTATTGGTTTGTTTCAGTATGGTTTCAAACTGAACAATGGCCTCACGGTGTTGGGCCCCATGGCAATATTTCCCAGGTATTTGCTATACTATACTCATTGTCACTTCTTACATATGACCTGACACACACAAACACATTAATACACAGTCAGCCAGATAGCTCAATATCTCGGAATTTGTTTGAGTATTTTTGTCAAACTTGTTTTTCTGGGTAATCATCAGTGTTAAAAACTACAATATGTACGAAAGTGTGAATTGTCATATTTGTAACATGTTTCATTGTACCTCAATTGTTGTCTAATGAAAACATGTTTAATTATCTAATTTGGTAACATTTTTATTGCTGGCAAGCCAGCTTTCTGTGCCAAGCATCCCAGGTTCGAATCTTGGTAGGGGGCAAACTTTGTGTGATCGTTATGAATGTTTGTATCTGAGTAATTTAGGTGTTGAATATCAATATAAGTATTATATTTTATTATACTGGAATTTCCCCCAGTCCATTGTACAGTACCCATAATACAAGCAATACTTAGTTTAGGAACATACCATTAGTGTAGTAATCTAGCAATATTATTTATTTCTTCTGGTGTCTCCTCCAGGACGGTGCTGTCCTGGCAGGTGCGGGAGGCAGAGGAGATCACGGAGGATTCACTCCGCCTCTTCAAACTGTTAGAGCCTAAAATTGATCTTGTTGTAAGTATTTTATATTTTAATATTTATCAACTGCACCTGCGACTTCGTGCGTGTAGAGTTTTTTTACTATCCTGTAATTGTATTTAATTTCTTGTCACACAAAATATCCTAGATGTTGACTTTTTATCTAGCTATCTCCGTGCCCGATTCAATTAAAATCCGCTCAGTAGTTTCCATTTAATGTGTATATAGATAAAAATTTGTTTCAAAACGGTCAGTTTTGGCTTCTGTGAATGAAATAATTTCTAAAAAATACTCGCAATTCACCAGCATTCTATTCAAATTAAATAACTGTCTCTTCAATAAAATGACTATATTTTAATGTAGCATTTCGATAATGTTAGTATCTTCCGTCCCACTTGCGCCACAAGTTTTGTAAATGACAATGACAATGATGAATGATGACAATGAGAGTGGCAGTGACGAGGTGCTTTTTCGATGAATTTACGATTATATTAGAAATGCCTGCTTGCCCTGCTGTAGGTGGTCGGCCTGGACTCGAAGGAGCGGCGCGTGGTGGACGGCGTGTTCCGCTGCGCGCGCGCCGCCGCGCTCAACGTGGAGATCCTGCCCACCGAGCACGCCTGCTCCACGTTCAACTTCCTCAACGCCGAGGGGCGGTAGGTAGCACCTATGCCCTTATCCTTATTTGAATATTGTGTGTGTGAAAATGGGTGTACATGTGTGCGTTGTGTATTTGACATGTGCTTGGGATGGGTGTTTGTGGGGGTGCATTGATGGATTTTGAGTGTGGGGATGTATATATGGGTTTTGTATGTGGAATATGTTCATGGGTGCTGAGTGTGGGGATGAGTCTATTGGTGTTGTGTGTGAGTATGTTTGATTAGTTGGCCAAATCATCGCTCCATCTTCGCTGGCTACTTCGGTGGAAGGTTTTTTCCAGCCTCCCTTGTGTGAATATTCATCCATCGCCACAACTACATATTACGTTTTGTAGTTGTTTAAAGTGTCATTGTTGCAAGTAACAACTAAATATGAGGGTACCCCCGTCAAACTATGACACTAGGACGTCAACCACCTCAGTCCTCCCGTGACCATGGTCGCTGTAAAGCAGCCGAAACGTCGGGAACGTAAATACAAAAAATAAACGTGATAGAATCCTTAAAAATAGTTTTATTTCAATGTTATGGTTGTGTGCAGGTCGGTGGCGGGCGCGCTGATCCCGCCCACCGTCATCGCCAACATGTCGGAGGACGACGCGCTCGCGACCAGGATGCACTACCAGGACGTGTTCAACAAACCCCTCGACTAGACCGCCGCGGACCCGCGCGACGCCATTGTACATATTAGGATCATTTGTTATTTAATATAGGTTAGCTAGCTCTACGAATTATATGATTTTTTTATACGAATGTTGTTTGTTTTTAATTATGTTGCCTTCGAGTATCTCATAATAATAAACGCTATTTGTCTGAGGTTAGAGAAGTTGCCATTTGGACTCTATGTAGGTCAGCCTTTCCCAAAGTGGGCGATAACGCCCTCTTGTGGACGCTGCAGGCCTAAAGGGCGGTAAGAGACCTAGAAAAAATTGGGGGCGTTGTGTAGAGGCTTACAATAATTAATTTAATTAGAAGTTCGTGGTTTTTGAGTAGGTGAAAAAATGGGGGCGCTAAAAAATTGTTCATTCTCAAACTGGGTAGTAGACAAAATAAGTTTGGATACATTATAGAAGCAGCCGGACGAATATAAAAATACATTCAATATTTTTTAATGATTAGCCTTTTTTTAATGTCCCACTTTTGGGCATGAGCCCCCCCTCCTCCCCCCCTCAACACTTCACACGTCTTTCGAGCGGTTCTCTCAGACATGCTGGTTTCCTTACGATTTGTTCTTTCACCGTTTAGCTAGTCATATGTAAGGTTGAAAGTTAGATTTGCACATGATATCCTGCTTAATATGGGGTTTGAACCTGCGATCCTCGTTAGCGTGGCAAGCGTTCTAGAAACTGGGCTATTAAAGTGGTAGTAAAGTGAACAGGCATAATAAAACTGCATAATTATAAACAACTAATCAATTTAATAAATCTCGACTCTACATTACGTTACATTAGCACACAGAAGTTTATACAGCTTACTCTCCAACAGAATGTTCAATAAATTATTGTTTAATTTATTACAATGTCTATCCACGTGTTCGGTCGCCGGTTGGTCTGTCTCCTTCACCTGTCAGACAAAGAAGATAATAAGCCCGTACAGGATCTGTCGAGAGCGAGTGTAGACACGCTTCTGTTCTTGCGAACTGGGTGAGACATGTCAAGAGTTCTTGGTAACTTTGATGACGTAGTCACTAATGAATGAAGCGTGTCTCGTCGCCATCCTCTGCGAGAGTGCAAAGACCATGATTCCGGGTGTGACAGACAATTAATAATTTCAAAACGTTCAAACGCCTTCAAATTTACAAAATGTAGGGTAGGACATCATGACGTAAGTGTAGTCTACATTATGTCAAATATAAAAACTAATATTTTTAAAACGGAGCTGCATCATTTAAAAAGTGATGTGAAGCGATAATTATTCTAGACTCACTGAAACACACTTTACGTAAGTGACAGTCGTTTGGTTGTGTGCTAGGCGTGTCTGCAGGTCGGTGTGTATGTGTGTGTACACTCACCTGCGCCTACAGGAAGTGCGCGCCGACGCCAAACTGCAGGCCGGGCGCGGTGACGTCATGCGGCATGGCGCGCAGCGGCACGCAGTAGTTGAGCTCGAGCCGCGCGGCGCGCCCGAGCCGCGCCACCACGCCCGCGCCGCACGACACGCGCGCCGCGCTCAGCCCCTCCAGCAGCGACGCGCCCGAACCCTCTGCCGCACGAGACCCACGTCAGATCCGATCTGCGTTCCGCGTTCCTTGCAAATTGTAGGTTTTACGGCGCCCGCAGGCTGCTACCTATACATTTCAATGAACGCAGAAGGCCGATCGCTCTCCTGTGTGTTTGGGCTCTAGAATAGCACAGCACCCAGAATGGACGTAGCCATGGTGGGACTGAATGAGACACTTGCCCCCTCGCTTCCAAACGCCAAGAAGGCTTCAACATCTTCATTTAAGGTACTGTATTACTTCATCCGCAAGGATCATATAGTCAAGCGAAAAATAAACGAAGAAATCATTGCGTTAATAATCGCGCTACTATTGGTCGTATGATTCTTCCCAGAAGCATATTTTCCTAAAGGCTTTGCTTTAAGCCGAAATTCCTTTGCTTTTATCCCCCCCTGTAGCACCTCTGGCCTACGCTCATGGCTCCCAGTCCTTCTGCGGTTGGCGTCAATACCACGGATGGCCGATAGGGCTACGCTTGCTTGCGGCGATGGGTTTAGCGCCTCACGCATTCTCACGTATAGTTTGTGAATGTTCCAAAGACCTTTAACTGTTCAACTTTGGAAAACAGTTTGGAATGCCTTAAAACCAACTGTTTTATGGGAATTTTGATAGAAGAAGCTAGAACCGAACCGATCCTGCAAGGTTAACATGTCGCAGGAGGCAGGGTGCGAGGTACCGGCCCAGGAAGTTTGTAAGTTATTAGGGAAGGCCCATATCCAGCTGATGGATGAAGGGATTTAATTAAGCGGGACGATCGCAGTCCAAACTCCAAAGTTGTAGAAAGGTTTTACTCCATTTACAATGGCATTACAGTGCACTTTTCTTCTTCGGGTCGGAGTGAATCTGTAGAGCACACGCGGCGGCATCGCGAGTATAGCTCGACCATAATGGCGATAAGGCTATCAAAAGTTCCCGCAGATCCGCGAGCCTTTAGCTTGGACGAGCAAACAGTAACAATCAGAACAAAAAAATCATGAATCGTCAAAAATGTCACGATATGTTATGCTGAGGCGACTATACCACCTGTTCGGAATGCCGTTCCTATGGAGAATATTAGGTAAGAAACTATGGTTACACTTTGTGTAAGGATGTTAATATATTTTGGTAGAGTACATTGTTATAGGACAGACTTGATTAGGTGGTAGAAAGTATAAAGTGATTATATATAAGAACGCGAACTCACCGGGCATGGCGAGGCAGCCGGCGTTGAGGAACAGGTGCGTGCGGAAGAGCGCGGCCAGGCCGGCGCGCGGCGGCAGGAAGGGCAGCGGCGCCAGCGCGTGCAGGCCCGCCGCCCAGTAGGCGCGCCCGCCCGTGGCCTGCCCGTCCTGCTGCGGGCCCGCGCCGCGCTGCCGGAAGCCGCGCAGCGACGTGGCGCCGCCCAGGAAGAAGCGGTCCGCCAGCTCCGAGCCGAACACGTCGTGCAGCACGCCGCACCCGCCCGTCGCGCTCACCACCTGCCCGCGCGGCACCCGTCACACGAGCATTCCACCCGCTCACAGGTGCCACGCACCCTTTGATAGGTGCATCACACCGATCCTTGCACTCACTGACAAATGTATTGAACCCGCTGACAGGTACCTGCACACTCTAGCAAGTATTTTGCACCAAACGTTGTACCCGCTGACCGGTGGACTGCACACGTATGCTCGAGATAACCTAGCCAGTATCGGAACGTCGTGGTAGATCGCAGTAACCTAGATTGGGTACAAGAGAGCCAGGTCGTTTGCGGCAAGTACTCACCACGTCCTCCAGCACGGACACGTTGGCTTCGGCCAGCAGCTCGCTCTTGAGGTTGGCGACGCCGCCGCCCAGCCCGGCCAGCTCGCTGGTGAACTGCAGCCAGGTGCCGCGCGTGGGGAAGATGGGCTCGTCGCGGTGGTCCACGCACACGATGTGCCGCAGTATCGACTTCATTTGGGGACCTAATGATGGAAGCAGTCTCTATCTTCGTCAGTCATTTGGGAGTACTGACTGCGGGCTTCGGGAGGTTGCCTCTAATGGGGTATGCTGATGTTTCGTGTTCCCAAGTTGTTTTGTAAAGTAATTTAAAAAGTTGAAAAGAGCAAAGACGTTAGAGTTCTTAACGATTCTTTTGGCGTAATATGATATCTGATGAGCCCAAGATTTTGGTTGAAAAAAGCATGTTTTGAAGTTGTTATTTTAAAACTCTCAAATAAGTAATGAAATTCACCCGTGACAAGGCTAAGTATGTATAATGTGATGTATGGGGTGACCCAGAGAGGATATGCTACCATTAGAAACTGTGCTTCTTTATGGCATGTTTAGCCGACTTCAAAAAGAAGGAGATTCTCAATTTGCTTGAATTTTTTTTGTTGATTTATATTATGTTTGTTACCTCAGATCTCCGTCATTTAAGAACCGATTTGGAAAATTCTTTTTTTTATTATTATGTGACATCAGTATTTTGATATGTCAAAGGCATGTTCAAAAGATAATGAAAAGCTCCATTATAAGGAATAAAAATTGAAGAAATGTCTAGAACGATGAGGAGTGTGTGACTGACCGCTGCTCTCTCGCACTTTGAAGCTGGTGGTCTTGCTGAGTACCGACGTCTCCCGCACCATGCCCTCCCACTGCACGTTGTGCTTGGTCTGCGCCGGACAAACGCAATCTAATATTATAATAATAATACCGCCAGACGAACACACCAATTGCGCAGTCCCAAACTAAGCAACGCTTGTATTATGGCTACCGTACAATGAACTGGGGACGGTCCCATTATATAGTATTTATGCAAATACTAAACATACATGACTCAGGATTCGGTTACAAACATTTGAGCTCATCAAACAAAGTTGGTCCCTACTAGAATTCGAGCTCGCGACCCGCAGTACTAAAATCAGGAGCACTACCCTCTGCGCTAATTCAGTCGTCAGTCAATTGCAATACAATCGTAATTGTAATCATAGATAGATATCTCGTACCAAACAGTCCAGTGACATTTACATTATATCTTGCATTATATAGCTAAACCACGCAGTAACCTCAACGAAGACGACGCGTTTAGTTGTTGCTATTCACCGCTAGGTGGAACATATGGAAATGTAGGCGGGGCCCAACGACCTTTTCACCCCACCCATTGGCACGCGACGTTTTGAAGGATAATCCTGTTAAATTGTGTATATGGACAGGGACTCACCGCGGGCGAGGTGCTGAAGGCGAGGTCCAGCAGCACGCCGCGGTCCAGCAGCCGGTAGCCCGACCAGGGGTACTCGTGGTTCTGCTGGTACACCGTGCAACTCACGCTGCAACGTGTCACAATCATCCGCAACATGGTTAGGGAGATATGCTACGAGCATGTCAGGGTGGTTGCAGTTTACACTAATATTATAAAAAGGTAAACTTTGCGAGTTTGGATGTAGGGGGTAGTCCCCGGATCTATTGATTACATACTGAAAATTCTTGAAGTAATATGAAGCTTGAATATTGCTATAAGTCAATGGCTAGTATTTATTCAAGGTTCGAGCAAATTTTTTGAGTGTTGTCAGATCCTTTTTTTTAGCAGCGCCCACAAGGGGGCGTTATCGCCCACTTTGGGAAAGGCTGGCTTAGCGTATACTCACACAGGCACGAGCGGCTTTTGCGGGAAGGGCTTGGTGGCGGCCACGCTGAAGTTGGAGGAGCTGCGGTAGCCCATGCTGTACTCGGCCTGCACGCGCTCGCCGCGCCCCAGCACGTTCGGCATCTTCACGCCTGCCGCAACCACGACACTCCACCGTGTTCATGCCCATACATGGCATAGCTGTGCAGCCTAGCAGAGGGAGCCCAGCTCGTCTCTCTCTGCTGAGTAGCAACAGTGTGCTATGTATGGGCCGTATTGTGTAGTGGTATGCATTACTGAGTAGTGGTGTGTAGTGATATGTAGCATTGTGTAGCGATACTCACCGAGTACAAGGTTGCCCTCGTTCTCGCTGACGGTGGTGTTGATGCCGCCCACGATGCGCGACAGCTCCTTCACTTGGAATGTCACCTGTACGCGACCAACCATAATATTATAACTACAGATAGGATATCAATCACTGCACACACACACACACACACACACAGACACGCACGCACACACACGCCAGGCGACACTGACCTCGAGCCCCTCCGGCGTGGCGCCGGGCCCGGACGACACGTCGATGTACACGCCGATGTCACGAAAACAACCCATCGAGTCCAGCGCACGACGGACCTGCACACGTCATATTATTATACACTCGCTGTCACCCGCGACTTCGTCCGCGAGGTATTTAACAAAAAGTTTTTCTAAAATAAAAGTAGCCTATTACAAACAGACATACACACATTTGTATGTATAGATACACACATGTGGCGCTACAATTACTTCTATATCCCGCATTCGCATCCACGAGCTTTGTGCGACGCGTGTGATATCATCCGTCTACCTTGTAGGAGTACCACTCTATGTTATCTGCCTCCTAATCTGCACTCTAGAACCTGTCTGCTTCAACGGCTGTTGGTTTGCCATTTCAACCGTCAGTGATGTTATTATATCTAGACATTGCCTCTCTCCATGGTATGTTGGTTGAATTACCTTGGCACTTCTCAAAACACTTATCGGATGTTTAAATAAGTATTCGGTACCTTGTGTGCCCGGAATATGACATCTTCGAAGTCGGTGGCATGGAACAGCTCATTGACTGTGCTCTGGATGACATCATCCTTCGTTCGGGTCAGCCCGTCCACGTGCACCCGGTCCACGCGTGCCTGATGACATATCACAAACGGTAAGAGAGTTGCGTAGAAATATTTCATCCTTGGGGCTTTCATTGGCAGACTAGAAAACTGTCAAGTAAACTTTCTGTTGTATGAAAATTATGCCACAATTAGTATACTAACTTGTATTTGCGCTTCTTTAGTGCATTTGTTATTGAATTTCAGAATTGATTGTCAGAATTTTGATTTGTCATAAGATTTTGTGTTAATTTGCACACAAGAATTCATAATTGGAAATTTGTTGTGTTTTTTTTTAAATTGACATATTGTAATTGGACCCTCACATACAAATGCACTTTAAATTAGTAGGTTTAATGGTAAAAACATAAAATAAACACGATATAAATCGAAAAATTAGTTTCATTTCAATATGTATGTTGTGTTTGCATGGGAGAATGTGTGTGTGTGTGTATAGTATAAAGTGTGTTCATATGGGGGAGGTATTTTGAGGAGGGATTTGTAGTGTGTGTATGTGTGACAATATTAATGACTAATTATTATTGGTAAGGTTTTATATAAGTACTTACCCTCACTCCATTGAGCTTGATGGTGGGCTTGGAGATGGGCTCGTCATCCAGCTCCACCGGCTCCTCAAACTCAAAGAGCCCGCTGCCCCCACTACCCAAACTGTCCCCCTGTTCTGCCTGCAACAAAACATTATATCATGAATGTATGTACCCAGAGAGGCAGTCAGAAACATTCGAAGCACTTTACCAGATTAATTACATCCACTATTCCACCACCAATATTATGTACTTAGAGGACAATAAAAACTTTCAGTTCTTATTAGATGGACCATGGTTTTGGAACTAACCAGCTTCTTTATATAGTTGTTTGGAGTAACGAGTAGTTCAATAACAATGTGAGAACTTAGAATTAAGATTATTTTTCTTAAAAGTATATAATTTTCAAAAACTTAACCTCACGAATGTTTATGAAGGGAAATAAATGTATTTAAAAATGCGACATTACCTTAGCGTGTACGGTGCCCATTATTTACTTTGAACTTATCTATTTAACAACTGGATTGTATTTTAAACTTCAGCCTAAACAATTTAGATCTTTTTATTTTAAATTACATAAACAATAAAATTTGACATCACTAGTATGTACAAGGTGCTCTGTGGACATCACTTGTACTGACGTCTGACATCATAAATATACACAGAGTACCTTGTGTAAAAGTCAGCTGCTGATGGTGTTGCCGTAGCCGCCTCACTTTTTAAATAGGGGATATTTATGAAGCTAAAACGGACTAGAAATGCTAAAATCGGGTTGTAAAAAAGGCTAGAAAGAGCAAAGAAATTAAATAAAACATTCTTGCCATTCATGAAAATGTTATTTTACTTTATCTAATAAAATGTATAGTTATATTTAGTATTACTTATACTCATTTGTATTGCTTAAAATAAAACCATGAACAAATTGAAGGTAATTTAACAAACATTTTGTTATTTAAGTATTTTTTCCTTGTCGTTGTGAATACTTAATTTAACGGGCTAGATTACTCTTTGCGGGCTAAAAAGTGGAAAACTGATTTAAACACTGTAAGAAGGTCTAGGTCTAGCCGGAAAACGGCTAAGGTGGCAACGTGTTGGCCAATGACATAAACTGATCTCATTGGACACAATCACAGAGTACTTTGTGTATACGGAAATACAATCACAAGGTTTATTTATTGCGATGCCTTAGTAAGGTACGTTAAAATAGCATGCCGATATGCCCACTGAGTGAATGAAAACAACAGAAAGAGGCTCCGTCCGTATAAATAAATTCATGGTACATTCAAATCTTATATCCTAGGATTCACGTTAAACGGAATAACAGTCTATACATAATTGTCAGTCTATTGACATTGACATTTATGCACTTGAATGACAGTTTTGATTTGTTTCGTACAGTACACAGGCGCGTGTTTTCATATTTGTTTATTGTTTGCGGTCAATTTTAGAATGAATAAGAACGATATAATAAAATTCTGCAAAGATCTTGGCTGCTGTGACGCGTGCTGCCTGCGGTATTTAGGACTGAAAAACCCGTCCGCTTACGAAAATACGAAGGAATTCATCCTCAAAGTATGTATGCAAACCTTCAATGTAACTTTAGGCCGGTATATTGCTCTTTTCTGATATATTAATATAGTATGTTGCTCTATTTTGCTATCCCTTGGGTGTACTACGCTAGCATCTATTTGTTGGCGCAATAACGATACAGTTCTTTTAAGGGAAAGAATGTTATAATAACCTAACATCTATTCGAGCGTTTGTTTATTCACCTAAGTCTTATACATATTTTGAGGAGCTATATCTTCGACACTAGACTATCATACCACATTTGCCTTAATAAATATAATTTAAAAAAGTTCAATTTTTTTTTCAGCTTCAAGACACTGCACAGATAAATAATGGAATTAAGAAAGAAGAAATTATTGAAAATTCGTCCGATGCTACAGAGACCTCGAACGGTAGTGTCGATGACGACAGCAGTGTACCACCAGCCAAGAGGTGCAAGACGGAGGGGGTGTGTGTGAGCTGCATCGGAGTACTGCAGGAGGTGAGCTGGCCGCAGTGCTATGACATGGTGGAAGAGGTGCTCGATAAGAAAAAGTAAGAAAACCTACAAAAATTCTACTTTGTCTATTGTCTGGCTAATCAACGTAAACTGCAAACTGAGAATACAAAAAAACTTGGTGAATGGTTTAATAATATGTCATTTTACAATAGTATTTACTTCATCTTTGTCTGTGGGATGTTCCTGCAAATAGGCACTCCCAGCTACATCTGATAGTCCCGCAGCATCTTAACAATGCTGAAGATCTCTCGAGGCTACTGAGCCAGCCCAGGTAGGTCACATGACATGTGTGCACTCATCTGCATTCTAGTAGAGTGTGAGTAGCTGATTCCTCTGCCTCCATACAACAGTACTTATATACGTACGTGTATATAATGATTCCAGCTATGAGTGTAAGACGTTTGCGTGCGCACTCTCCGCTCCGATCTCGAGCATATTGCGCGAGCGAGCCATCACGTTGCGTCTGAGCAAGCAGTTCAAAGAATATGACGCCAGTGAGTACACGACACTTGTTACATACTATAGTTGATATAATTATGAAATAGGACTTATATTAAGGATTTTGCCGTGTTTATTTTCTGTTTTTATGTGCCTGACGGTTCGGCTGCTTTACAGCAACTATGGTCACGGAAGGACTGAGGTGTTTGATGTCCCACTGTCACAGTTTGAACTGGGGTACCCTCAGAGTTGTTGTTAGTGGTTCGATCTATGCAGAAAGCTAGAAAGGCTATGCTTTCTATGTCTTGAGGTTTTGCAACTCGCGATAAAATCCTTAAAATAAGTTTTATTACAATGTGTAGTATTCGCGTACATATAACAAATCAACAGATATAATAATGTTGTAATAATATAATAGCAACAGATGTAATAGTGGCTGTAACATAGCTTATTGTTATAAATGGCGTCGTGACGCTTACTTATACATTGGTGTTGGGTGAATTCGGTCAGAAGTGCTGACGCCGCTGAAGGAGGCGTGGAAGTGGTCGTTCGGCGCGCGGCTGGCGCTGCGCCTGCGCCGCGCGCTGGACTCCGGCGCCGTGTCGCCGCTGCTCGTCACGCTCAACATCGACTACGAGGCTGACTTGCAGGTACCTCACCTAGTCACCCCTCATACAGATGCCTCTTAACATGAAAGCACTCGTAGACGGGCTAGCTTTATGGCCATTTCTAACTGCAATTGTATAGCCGTCATTCCATTCTACCTCTACGATCAACAAGAGCAACGAAACAAGAACCGATCTTTCAATACAGCCCACTCTGAACCTGAACCTGAACATACTAGAACTATACACAACACCGTCTATATCGCCAAACACTAGCCACAATCAAAACTCCCCAATAAAAACTTAAAGTGATTCAAAATGTCTGCGATAGAGGGTGAACTAGTTACATTGTATATAGAGCTTATGGTCTTACGATCAGTGTTTTTGGCAGAGGGGTTCGTCTTTCGATGTCTAGTCCAGGCTTCCTGGTCTAGGTGCGATTGCCGTCTGCCCTCGGAGACATGTCCATTAAGACTAGCACAGTTGATCCAGATATCAGATTCAATATGTCTGTACTATTGTTATAGATGGGACTAATAGCATGTCTCCAAAGCATAAATAAGGTCAGATATTGTAAACTGGCAACTCAACTGATTCGGGACTAGGTTGCGAGACTTGCTCGCTATAGACTAAGCTACAACTTCTCCCCAGTCAGTCACAATTTGTTTCAGGAACTGGAAATTCTGAAGAGGCTGTCGCCGTCCCTGTTCGAGTCGCGCAGCAAGCAGCGGCGCCGCTTCGCGGTGGAGTTCACGCGGCGCTCGGTGGAGCAGGCGCTCGATGGAGTCACTCTGGACGCGTTCAGCGCGCTCGCCGGCTCCGCGTGGAGCCACTCAGTGCCTGCTGTGTCCGGCAGGGTCAAGTGTGTGAGCGTGGTGTGCACGCACGCACCGCTGTATCTGGGAGGCAGGTGAGCTAGTGCACCGTCCGGACTGTTTATTTTTTTTTCTATCTCACAGAACAATACAGTTGTGCTATTCGTTTCCGCTGGCGCCATCTAGTGGTCGTTAACGTAAGTGTTTTGAGAAGAGTGTATCTCCGCCAGGTACATAAAGCTGTCGCGCGAGCTGCCGCAGTCGCCGTGGCTGGTGGACGGCAAGCGCGTGATGGACTCCTCCGTGCAGGAGACCATCTTCCAGCCCATAGCGGACTTGTACAAGTGAGTACTAGGCTGTGCTCTCTCATATATGCTTGTCCCATAATAGATAATCCTGCACACATACATCTTAATATATATACGTGGCACGGTGTTTGTCCGCTATGGACTCCTTAACTACTAAACCGATTTAAATAAAATGTTGCAGTTTTATTCGACTTGAAAGATAGGATAGTTTATATCTCAATTTATAATCGCAAATATTTAACTATAAAAATATTTCCTTAAAATAATGTACTTCTTGAAGCATTATTCGCTATTCCCTATAGTTTCGGATTAAGGGGGAAGCTCAGGGTCAGGGCGCGAAATTCAAAATGTCAATGGTTTTTATTTTTTTTTGCATTAAGTTTGCTTAAAAAAATACCTAAAGCGATACAACACCATAAAGTTTGTAAAAGTAGCGGTTTTTACAAACCTTATGGTATTGTATCAGATTAGGTATTTTTTTAAGCAAACTTAATACATCGAGACATCCAATGCAGAATGCTAATATCGCAAAACACTAAATTACATCGTAAAGATTTCCAAATTTTTCGTAAAAAAATAAAAACCATTAACATTTTGAATTTCGCGCCCTGACCCTGAGCTTCCACCTTAAGCCATCCGCGTACACTTGTAACAGACCGTTAGGCGTGTGTTTACAAATGTGTGTCAGGCTGTCGGCGGAGGAGGCGGAGCACCGGCTGAAGTTCATGTCGGCGGGCCGCGAGGACGTGGACGTGCGCTGCCTCGGCGCCGGCCGCCCCTTCGCGCTCGAGGTGAGTCGCCATGTACCTATGACGTACAGCCAGGACGTCATATTAATATGATCATGTAATTTAAATATATTCTCATATGATCATAGTTTCGATGATTTTATATAAGGTCATAGTTATATGATAATATACTATCACTCTCCGTTGCTTCACGGCACGTTGTGCTAATTCAACTCAACAATACACGTCTATTCTTAAATTTATAAATAGTTACATTTAATGTACCATGAACACTGTCGGACTGACTCGGCCTGCTAGGACAGGATTAAATGTGAGATGGTTTGATGTTGTCTCATTCGCTCCTATGAATTGAGAGAGGGAGAGAGCGAGTCAGTACGTCATGGGTGTTGTGCCGGCTGGCGGCTGGCGGCTGGCGGCTGGCGTGCTCGGCGTCAGTGTCGTGTGTCGTGTGTCGCAGATCTCGGACCCGCGGCGCCAGCTGTCGGCCGCCGAGCTGCGCGCCGCCTGCGACCAGATATCCCGCGGCGGCGCCGTACTCGTGCACGACCTGGTGCACATCACCAGGTGAGTACTTGTACAGTGTACTATTCAATCGCTAAAAGTCTCGGAGATCAAAATAGCGTAGTCATCAAATACATTATTTTATGAAGCCAATGACGCCTGATCCCAGTGTTATATTTATTTTTCCATTTTTTTCTTTCTACGTACAATAAAAGCATGAACGTAACATGTTTTTAATGCAACTAAGTTGCCAGTAACGCCATCTATCGCCTATTACTGGTACTAGATATAAAAATATCCTGCCTCTAGATGGCGCTACTAGATACATTAATTTGCTGTTGCATAGGATTATAGAATCAGCTAGGAGCGCAATCTAGTAGTAGGATATTTTACCAGTAAAAGGCAGTAGATGGCGCTACAAGTAACTTGCTTTAACAATATTCATTTATGCTATTATTGTGCCTAGAAGAAAAAAAAACAAATCATGATAACAATAGGATCAGACGTCTGTGGTTCCAGAACAATTTTTATTTGCTATCAATTCTAGTTTTTTTTTTTAATTTCGCTCTTTGGTATGAAATAGAGCCAGTATTGCCAGGCATACTTTTTTATTTTTTTTTATTTGAATGACTTAAATATGGTAATCCTCGTGATAATGATCATTTCGATGTCGATGATTATTATGCTGAAATGAATCCCCTACCTTTACCAGTAAGGCTTTGCAGACTTGACTGAAAAGTCAAGCTGTTTTAATTGACGTGTGCACGTTTATGAACACTCGATTGCTAATATCCCGCCAATATTACACACAATTTATCATAGAAACAAATTTTTCGGGACATTTGGATTATAACAAAATTGCCGTGATTGGATCTTTGAAATATAAATATGTGCATAGAGACGACTTAGTGCAGCTTAAAAAAGGCGAGGAAACGAAATGCAAGACTTACGAGGCGCTGTGCATCAAGCTGTCGCACTCGCGCGATGACGTCACGGCCACCGCCGACTCGCCCATCCTGGTCACGGCGCAGGATATCGCCAGCATCAACTCGTACAGCAACGTGGCGCAGCCTGGTGATGTCGACGCCGGCGCAGCCGTGCCGCGCGTCGCGCTGTCGCAGAAGACGCCGGTGCGGGTGCTGCATCGCCGCCCGCTGCTCACGCGCACCAGGCACATCTACGAGCTGAGCGCGAAGCAGGTGCCAGGTAGGATATTGGGACACTTATTTTACTGAGCCTTATAATTGTGGTGGTAATTCTGTTGCTACAAATCATAATTAAACTAATTTGGGTACTGTTTATCCCTAGTATTTTATTGTTACATCTGTATGTATCGCGTGTGGGGGCGCAGGGCACCCGCAGCTGCTGCTGGTGCGCGCGGTGACGGAGGCCGGCACCTACGTCAAGGAGTGGGTGCACGGCGAGGCGCGCCGCACCCGCCCCGCGCTGGGCGCCGCCCTCGGAGCCCGCCTCGACATCCTGGCGCTGGACGTGGCCGAGGTGCACCTCAGCTGGCCGCCGCACCTCGCGCCTGCACCCACAGGTACACGGTGTTATGCTTAATAGCTTTTTTTTTTTTTTTTTTTTTTTTTTTTTTTTTTTTTTTTTTTTTTTTTTTTTTTTTTTTTTTTTTGATGTAGTAGACATTTAACATATATTTCACGATTTAATTTCCAGTTCCCCGAAGCGTCGCATTACCTGCAACAGATGGCGATGGCGAAGAAGCCATGGTCACTTAACAGCGAACTGGAAAGAAATCCTGACGAAAGTTATTACTATTAATAAGTAAATAATAAAAGTATATTTTCAAAGAAAAACTTAAG